>VZTR01001692.1:681969-730851 GCA_013400775.1 Chaetops frenatus | reverse complement strand
TCCAAAGAAAGACTTAACAATAAAAAGGAATGGACAGACAAAACACAAAGTAGCTCAGCAATTCAGTTGTTTACAGGCCTTAGTCAATACTCAAATGGAAGCTTTTTTCATATTTCCACATCTCCATCTGGCTACAACATTACCTTTGCAATGCCTGACTTGAACTATTTTTTGAGCTTCAACCAAGTTCTTTAAAAGACACAGCCTTTTGGATAAAGTGGGGTTTTGCATGATGTGCTTTGGGCTGTTGAACAGCCCCAACAAGCCTATGTAGCAAGGAACACAAACCAGTTACTTCCCTGCATGAATGCTTTCACAAATATGATGAAATGACATCATACTACAAGATGTTTATGTGCCTTTTCAGACATGGGTTAAATTCACATTTTCCTTGAGAGGCTGAGTTGTCTGAAGAAAGACATGAACTGACCTTGTCTTTCTACAAAGAGGTGGCTGACCCTGCGGGATGGGGAAGACTGGGGATGTCGTAAGTCTGGGTTTTTTTACTGTTTTTGACTTGCAAGGCTCCTCTAGAATCTGCTAAGTCAAATTTCTGTGGTATGGATTGAATAAGCGTTGAACATAGTGGATTAAAAATGGGCTGGACTGCTGGGGTGTGGTAAGCAGTGTGAAGTGGCACTGGTGGCTGGTTAGTATTGGTGTTCTTCAGGGACTGACTGATGCCAGGGACAGTCCAATTTCCCAACTTTATTAGCAATACAGGTGGAGGAATGTAATATATCTGCAGCAAATCTAAAAGGGGAGGTGGGGACATTACTTCACCTGCTGGAAGGCAGGTTTGCTATTCAGAGGGACATCAATAGCCTGAGAAAGGGGCTAACAGGAACCTCGTGAAGAAAACTGCTTTGTTCCTTGTTGGGATGAGGAGCTCTTACTGCTGTCTACAAACAGATGATGGGAGTGTACAATGAAGGCACAGCCAGGCTGCTGGTGGTGGTTCAAGGTCTCAGAATTAGAAGCAATGGACACAAGTTGTAAAACAGGAAAACACAATTAGACCAAAGAAAGTATTTTACAATGACAGTGGTCAGGTATTGGAACAAGCCGCACCACAGCTGATCTCATCTTTTTGAGACTCTGGAACCTAACAAGAACACTGTTCCTTTCCAGAGACCAAAGACTTTCTCTGCTCCAGGTTTACATGTGTGTCCACATGTACAAGTGTGAGCAGATGTGTGCCCATAATTTAGTTCCCTGAATGGAGGGGGTACATTTGTACTTCTCCATATTCCTTTGAAATGTTCAAACCAACCAAAAATGTAAACAAGTCTTACCAAAAAAACAAAAGGTTACATTTATCGGTTTCGTTATGAGTTACATATGGCCATATTGAAACTTCTGAAATCACTTAACTTGAATTCATACTAAAATCCTAAACTCTCTTCTGCAAACACACCTTTATCACAGGTAAAAGAAAAGGATGGGTGGGGAGGGAAGGAATGGAGCTGAATGCACTGTATAAACAACAAAGAAAAGCCCTCGATGAGCAGATGTGCAGTAAACTGTTGTGGGTGCTCATGTCTAAGGCAGTTTATGCAAACTATAGAATCAAACTTTCCAGTCTCATAAGACTTGATGGAGATGGGTTTTGCTTCACAAAGGAGCATTCATCCCTTTGGAAAATAAAGCCATCCAGATCCTCTAGATTAAAATAAAAAAGCTACTGTATTTACTGAGTATTTATGGTATTGATCTCATCATTTCACTTCACTTTAGTTTTCTCCACATATTGTTGGCATAAGAAAATAATTCAGCATGCAATATTCAACAACATTCATAAAATATACCACATATACATAAGACATATCATAAATCCTAAACTCCTAAAGAAAGAAGAGTAGGAGGACAGCAGCAACCAGAGTTTTAAATGGATATAGGTAAAGCAATATTACCTTTGAGACCTAACTAGCAGTAAGTGCCATTTTAAAGAATATACATAAATCAAACTGAAAGAAAGTAGACTTTAGATTAAATATGAGGATGAAATTCTTCACTTTGAGGGTGGTGGTGCACTGGAACAGGCTGCACAAGGAAGTTCTGGATGTCCCATATCCTGGAGTGTTCAAGGCCAGGTTGGATGGGGCTTTGAGCAACCTGGTCTAGTGGAAGGTGTCCCTGAAGATGGCAGGAGGCTGGATCAAGGTGATCCTTAAGGTCCTTTCCAACCCAAACCATTCTGTGGTTGTAACTTTCTGTTTTGCTTTATTAAGAGGTATGTCTTCACTCCTATATTTGACTTTAACACTATAAACCTTGCCTCCTCACTTCCACTCAAGGAAACAACACTTGAAAGTACATAAGCTGCTGGAATGACCCAGCAACACAGGAAGAGGGCCTAGTTTAAGGATGAAAATTCCCATTATAGTCTCTGCAGTAAGTTCAGCAGCTGTCTGAACCACAAAGAATGCCTCTGTTACATATTAGCTGGTTATGAAGTGTCTGCAGCAACTTGACTTTCAGCACAGATGCAGGGGTTGTATACAGAGACCGTGTGAGTGAAACATTTACAGAAGAAAAAAACATATCACGAACAAGCCTGTTTGGTGCTTTCACATACACATATCTCTAAACTTGGAGTACATTCCCTGTTCCTACAAAAAATTGCTGGGCTAGGATTTTAACATGTCTAGGAAACACTTCTGACACCAGCTGCATATACAGCAAGACGCCCTTGCAAACCTACAAACTGCAGACACAACCCAACAAGCACATTATCTTACTCCTTTCTGTTCAAACAAAATGGTCCAGCCTAGAGAAGACATTACTTCTAACCCTTTAGTCAGAATCAAAGGTTATTTACATGCTTCAAGTGTGCTTGGTGAACACACAAGCTGAGCTTTCCTAAAGATGTTGATACGAACATAAAATAGACTAATATTTTCTCTCTATTGCATAAAACTGTCCTTTAGGCTATTCCTAAATGGTAAATTAAAAACAGTATCCTGAAAGTTATTACATTTTATTTTACTGAAGAATTATAATATTCAGAAGCAAAAGACCGAAGTTCCAATAAGTATTTGACTAGTTATAAATCACTTTATTATTTTACTCATAATTAAAGTTTTAAAAAGTAACAGATAGTTTTGGAAAGGAAAAATAAATTTTAGAAAATCAGTTAAAAACCCTAACTTGCAGAAAAAAACCCATCTGCACCAATAATAAAGGGAGTTCTTCTTTAAGCTCTTTAACAAATGATCTAAACCAAACTGTTAGAACAGAGGAATGTGAATGACTAAACAAACCCTTCAATAAACATTCCCCAGCTGCAGTTTTCAGCCTAATACCAAGCTAAAATGTGGAGACTCCATCTACCTTCTGCAAAACGATAAAACTTCAGAAGCAAAGCAACATTATATGACATGCATGACTCACAAACATAGTCACTGAAAAAAAAAACCTCTAGACATTTATCTCTTAAAAACAAAAGAGACCCCAGGACTGGCACCAGTCTGCAATGCAAGAAAGACCATGTGATACTTAGACACTTGTGTATTAGTTTAAAAATAAGCTCAATAAGCATGTGATGAGTGACAATTTTGTACTTGACCTTTGCTTTAATAGCTCCTTCTCAAAAAGTCCACACAGACATCAACAAAACTCCTAAAAAAGAAAGCTAAAACCTTACATCTCATCCAGTGTGTTGAAAATAAACCCTAAAATCAAAATTCTACATAGAAAAATAAAAACATATGTTTTGAAGGACAAATTCAGAAAAAAATATTTCTTCTTTAAAAAGCATTGAACTCTTCTTGTAAATCAAGCTGATGAAATTCAACATGTTAAGTTGCAGAGACAGAAGCTTGGGTTGTGTATTTCCATTGGGAATATTTCACTCTGCCTAGCAGGCAAGGAATTTGGAAATAAGAGTTCCTCTTTCCTGAGGCTGACCAGGCCTACAAGATTGCACAGGAAATTCTTTTAAGTCAGGAAATGAGGATGCATTCTGCATGGGGCAAGAAACCCTTGCTTTAGGGTATTACTTTCTAAAGTGTGAAACCACATTTACCCCTCGACTAAGGGTCTCCACCAGCATTAAGCAAGTCCATTATTGACCATAGTGTTTGCATCTAAATCCTTGTGAGTTTTTCTGTTGTTGTTTATATTTAAAATATCATAGAATGGTTGAGGTGGGAAGGGACCTCTAGAGATCATCTAGTGCAAGCCCTCACTGCTCCAAGCAGAAGCAACTAGGGAAGGTCTAGATGGCTTTTGATTATCCCTAAGGATGAACACAGCCTCTGGGCAACTTCTGCCAAAGCTCAATCACCTCCACTGTAAAAGAAGTTTTTTCTTACATTTAAATAAAATTTCTTGTATTCCAATTTGTGCCTCTCTTGTTCTGTCCATGGAGAGTACTATGAACAGCCTGGCCCTTCCTCGTTAGGCACATGCATGCACACACTGAAAAGATCACCTTCACAGCCCTTTCACTGGGCCTGCTCCAGTCTCTTTATCTCTCTCTTATCAGAGAGCTCCAGCCTTATCCAGGTACTCCAGGTGTGTCCCACCAGGGTTGGGAAGAGCAGAAGGATCATCTCCCTCCACCCTCTGGAGACATTCTGCTGAGTGCAGCTCAGGGAGGCTGTCAGCCATATTTGCTGGTTAATGTTTATCAAGAATTTTTTTTTGTGAAAACAAGCCTTAAAAATGTGATTTTCCTATTTTAAACTGAAGGTAAGGAGACATATGGAACAGAGCTTCATATTTTAGGCCTAACCTCGCAGTTAGTTTTGTGTTTTACCTAAATATATATTATGGTGTCAGTGGTGATACTAGGTTTCAGAAGCAAAGCTGTTAACCACATTACTAGTAGCACAACACATTCTTTTAGGCTTCTTCCTTCATTTTCATTTAGTGTATTCAAGATACAGAGTAAAGACTTATGAGTCCCCAACCACTCCTGATGTAGAGACTAAGAATCTCCTTAAAAATGGGCAACCAACAGTAATTGTGAAAAGAGGAATAAATCATTACAATTATTTAGCAAAAGAGTAAAAAATTTAAAAACTGAATTTTCATTTACCACTACTCCTCTAAGAGCAACCATTCTTTATCCTGAAGTCAAAACCAAATATGGCAACATCAGAGAAAATTTTTCTCTGCTTCAAAAAAAGTCAGACAACTAAACTCCATTTGCAAGGATAAAGCCTGTTTAAAGTAACACTGACACAATCCCACCAACAGGCACTCTGGTTTCTTGACTCCTTGGGAATGATATGCAAACAGGAAAGCACCAGCTTTCAGACTTGCTGTTGTGTCTGCAAGAAAGGACATTAACGAGAATCACACACAAAGTTCCACTTTCATCATGCCAGGACTATTTCTTTTGGATTCATATTCTTGCTATACAGGACACGATGAGTCCCTGAAGATGTAAATAAGCCAAAGGAAAAAGAACAGATTAAACAGAGGTCTAAAAACCTGTCTCCTTCACATGATGACATACATGACTTAATGCTACACTGCTGACTATAACTGCCAAATTTAGGCTCTTTCCATATAGACCTTTCATGTCTGGAAAGATGGTTTATGCAAACACAAGTCAGGAGCTCCATCGAACACCTGACATACTGATGTAAACTTTTACTCTGGGGAGTTTTATCTACCAATACACTTCATAGGGACAGAGAGAAACATCTGATCTTAATTTTCTAGACACAGTAGTCGGTGAGCACTTGACTGAAGCCTTCTGTACATCTTGCTATACACCAGAACAGAAGGGAATACAGAACACTTGTACAAGCCTCACTCCACATTCAGCAGAACTAGAATGCTGAAAGAAGTTACACAAGTTTCTTTTGTTATAGTCTAAATATGGACCTAAGATCTTACTTTACTACCTTTTTCTCTTCTTCTCAATTGAGTCTGGTCTTAAGGAAAACAAGGATAACAACTTGAACAAGGGAACTAATGGGTGATTTCTACAAAGACAGAAGGAATGTGTGAAAGATTGTCTCTAGCCAGGGAATTATCCAGCTCAGTTAATCCTAAACACAACTATTAATTGTTGGGGTGGAACCAACTCCAGGCACTTCTCAAATATTCACTGCTGCATTTGTATTTCTCTACTTGAAAAAAAAACCCCAAACATCTTCTAGGTAAAAACCCAAAACAGACAATGGTTTTCCACATCCTCCCATAATTGGTATCTAGTTCTGTGCCCTGACTTTTCAAGTCCCCCCATTTAGTGCAGTACTGCTGCACAGAGCTCTGCAGCAAAGGAGTCCAGAAACACCTCAGCATTTTTTGTGACCTGCTGAGTACTCTCAGTTTCTAAAGCAGCAACTTGCCCAGAAATATATGATCCTGAGGGGACCTCAAACTCAGGAATACCATATTATTCATACTAGAAGATGGTTAGTGAAAAAACATGTGTGATATATTAGATAGTATTCATCTTGGAACAGTGGAAAAAAACCTAAAACTACTAGTCAACAGAAAATTTAAAGCAAATATTTCACTAGGTTTTTGTTAAGACTCCTTGTTGGAAAAAAACTCTGTGCGTCCACAAAAATTTACCATTTATTGCCTAAATTGCACAACTGGGGATAGGGGATCCTTCAAGTGCCTCTTTTAAAATTATTTA
Source organism: Chaetops frenatus (assembly GCA_013400775.1). Classification (NCBI taxonomy): domain Eukaryota; kingdom Metazoa; phylum Chordata; class Aves; order Passeriformes; family Picathartidae; genus Chaetops; species Chaetops frenatus. The sequence continues at coordinate 724,244 of VZTR01001692.1, read as the reverse complement.
TTCTTGGTGTAAACACTAACTCTTCTAGCATGCATCTTGTAGTAAAAGCAAAAGGAGGAGGAACACAGAAATCTGCTCTAAGAATCTTACATTCATTTTAGTATCTGAATCACAAATGAAACTATTAGTCAATTCAGTGTAACTTGTTTTTACAATGAGGAATTTGATCTTTTTCAAGAATGTCAGTCAAGAATAATAATACAGAAAATACACAAATTTTGAGACTCTTCAATAACTTTAACAGATAAAGAGATAACAGATAATGTAAATTATCTAAAAATAAAGGTCTTGTAATCTAACAGGTTCAAAAGTCACAGCTTATTTGAACTTTAGCATAAATATCAGAATTAAAGAGTGTTAAGTCATTTGGTTTTTTTTCTTTCCCATATAAATAAGCCATATAAAAATAGATGCTATCCCATACAAAACATCTAAAATAATATTAATAATCTTGGAACATGTTACATTGGATTTTATGCCACCTATTATCTTCCAATCACAATATTAATATTCAACTTTTCATTTATTATTTGCTTGGGTTTTTTTAAAAGTACCCTTTCTTCAGTGATTTTGCTCTTATGTTCCATATTGATGATCACAGTTTAAATGCTCTGTTCCTCCCTGTTTTTCAAATCTTACAAATTCATACATGTCAATGCAATTATCACAAACACCTGTCTTTGTGTACTTGATAGGTAATGCAAAATGAAAAAAAAATCTTTCAAGTCCATACATCTTTTTCATGGAAAACTCTTTTTCCATTAAAATTCTCTCTAGGTCAAGTCTAAGAACAAATTCAAGCACAACACATTTCCCAAATTTGATTCTTATTTTTACACCTCCCTTAACACATTTCTCTCTCAGGTCTCCAAAAAAATCCCACCTTGACCTGAAAGGGCGCAAGAGACACTTCAGTCAGACCCTTTGACAAGATGTTTTCATTTTTGGTAACATTTAAGAAGTCATACTGATGCCAGCAAAGTAAGTTGGTTTTATTATTAGGCAACTAAAAGTTACCTGATTCTGCTGATAAGCAGTAAAGGCACAGGCACTTAGCTTTAAACACTTAGGTTGTATAACACTTTAAAAAACAGGCCACTAAACCACCCAGAACTATGAGTACATAAAAGTCCAAGCATTTCTCATACTAACATTCAGCAAGATAGTATTTTTGGAAAACAATGGATTCTCTAGCATTTGTCTTGTTTTTCTAGTTTGGGGGTTTTTTTATGTGGAAAGTTGGGACTAAAGGCAACACAATAGCAATTGTAAATTTGACTTAGTAACTTACTTCTCAGTCTTTACTGTAATCTGAGAAATTAATAAAATGTTTCTCAGTATTTTGTCCAGTTTTCCCTTAGGAAATACTATGTGGGCGTTAAGAGAAGGGACACAGATGAATACTCTGCTCAACAGGGAGGAATTTATCTCCAGCCTCAGAGAGCATACTGATGTCAGAATTACGGATATATGAAATTGCAAACAACTTCAAAACAATCTCTTCTCGGACAGACTACAAAATGCAGATTTTTGTGTGATCCAAAACCACTTCTGCAAGTAAGCATCTGCCAAAGAGGCAGGCAGGAAGTCGCCTTACGATACTCTGTGCTAACCTGTAATCAGGTTCCAGGATGTTAAAGCTGCCTCATCTTCTGAATCAGCCTTCAAAATAATCGGGAATGTGGCATTGAAAGGACTGAGCTGAAACTGCAGGAAACTACATATCATAGTTACACAAAGCAAAATCAAGCTTGGTTCCCCCCCACTCTCAGCCTTTCTCCCCAGTAGTTTAAGTTGAAAACTGGGGATTGCGTTAAATTCTGCTGATCTTCCTCTTGGGCTACCAGAGTCACAGAACTGCGCAGTGTGGGAAGCCACCTAGTGACGGAGGAGCACAAATATGCCTGGAGCTGCCCAAAGTTTTAACGAGATGACGCAGTTGGAGCATGTGATTACCGCTGTTTTTCTCACTGACTTGCAAGTTGTGTGGTACACTGGAGTTTAGAGAATCGCACAGTGATTTCTGGCAAGTTTTATGAATCTTACTAAGTCTTGTAAATGAACTGTGAAATAGCAAATTTTCTCAAGACAAGATGCAAAAGGAATTGTATCAAAATGTGTAACGAGAAGGTCTGATGCAAATTTTAAACTCATGGTGGCATTATGCAGAAAAGGTTCAAATTTGTGAGGCTGGAAGGAAATAACCTAAAGGAGGCAAATGTGCAAAAATGGAAACCATCAAAACAAAATATTTTCTTCTAACTCGATGCAGAAGTACTTCAGTAGACTTGAAAGGGGAAGTTTTCATGAGCCAGAAAAAACAGCTGTAGAACTTATATGTACCTAAACCTCATTTTTCAAAAATCAAGAGCCTACAAAGTAGCATGAACACAAAACACTGCACAGCAAGATTTCCAGGCCAGTAGTGAGTGCTCCGTGTGCACAAATAATGTCATAATGATTTTTGCCTATGGTCAAGAACTTTACCAACACATACCTTCTGACTCCACTGAAAAACCTCACTGCATGAGAACTACATATGATAGACTTATGAGAAGACCCAAGCAGACAATGCAGATTTAGATGTCAGTTTACTTTGACATCATCAAATAGCACAATTGAAGCAACAGGCACAAAATCCATTATCATAACAACAGGGAAATTAAAAACATGTGTTTTATTACAGCAGGCAGTATTTAGAATATAGTATGAATTGCCAGTGTATGTCATTCTAAATAGCAGAATAAAGCCAAAGAAGCAAGTATATACAGGAATAATTCTTAAGTGTCACATTAATGAAGGGCTGGCCAAGGATTTCTTGGAAAGGACAAGATGCATGTTGTTGATTGAACACCTGCTTCTCCTAGAGCCATTTTAACAGCATTAAACAACAGCAACAAAAAATACAACTTGAGAAAGAAATAATAGTTTTCAAGTCATACCACAAACAATGCCACAACTGCAGGTATTCGATGTACTAATGAGAAAAGTCCTTTAAAAGACTCTTTGAACTCTTTTTTTTTTCTCTCTCAAAATTACTCTTGGCAGAGGATTATGCTCTAATCCATAGAGGGAAAGTAAAGAAGCCCAGTTGAGGATTACTTTGTCATTGAAAAAGGCAGCAAGACATCAGAGAAATTCAGATCCTATAGCTAAGGGGTTTCACAAGTTCTGTACTTGAAATCCCAGGAATAGAATCGAAATTCAAACAAGTGAGTTCAAGCAGTGAAGAATGTAAAAAGTGAGAAAGAAGTAGCATTGTAGAGAGAGTAATGGTGGCAGAAATCATGTATGTGTGTACAAAACTGAAAAACAACAGTTTTAAACATAAGAGAAAAAATTGTTTCTTACAGGCAAATACTTAGTGAAAAGCTTCAATCCTAATTATATATTTAATACAGGTATGCAATGAGCTTTTTTTGTATAAACATCTTTCTTTCTGTGAGGGATTGTCTTAAATTAAAGACCATCTTCCTTTCAAGGTTAGCATGGTAGCAGACATTACTCTAGAGGGATCTGCAAAACATCTACATCATATTCACTATTTATCAAAGCAATTTTGTATAATACAGATCAACACAAATGACAGAAATACCACAGGCAACAGGATGAGGAATTGAAGAAATCAACAGCTTATACCTTCCCAGCAGCAGAAGGGAGTTTATCATACTAAAATCCAGATAGTCCCACAAAGCTGACCAGACCTGATACTTCTTTGGCATAAGGAGGACCACAGTTACTTCCACCAGTATAGACAACGGGGTACCTCCTCCTCCTGCCCTCAGCTGTTGATTTCCATGAGCAACTAACCCCTGCAAGTTGCACCAGCAGATGGACATTTTGGCACTGGGGGAGGTACAAGTCCATCCCATAAAATGAGCTGCAGAAGACAGAAATCAAGCTGCTCAGGAGGGAGTAAATGGTCTTTTTCTGGCCCAATCCACTTACTTTCTTTCCTGCTTTCTTAAATGTCCTGTCTGCACAACCTGCTCAAGAAAACTACCTCAAAAACACCACTTTTCTGTATGAGGAAGCACAGGTGAGTAGGGACATTCGCAGCAATGGGGACACAGGAACAAGACAGACACACAGAACAGAAATTACTACAAGCACAACAGTTGGTAAGATCAGAATGCGAGCCACACTGATATGTTACCTCTTTATGATAAACAATACAATTTTCCCAAGTTTTCAGTGAAATTGCTACCACGAAGCACCTAGAGATTTTGTAGCACTTTTTGTAGCAGACTATTACATGTAATTTTATGTTCCTTCTACAAATGTAATTGTAGTAATTGCAAGAAAGTAGTAATAACCAAAAAAGAGAGAAATCTTTCAGAGAGTGTCATCAATATGCTGTTTAAATCACTAATTAAGAAATAAGGACCTTAGATGTCAGTTATAGTAAGTTGCAGTGGAAAGAGACCTTAGGCAAAAAAGTAGATTGTTAAGACTTTCTGTTGTGAACAATTGGCTTTCCTTTTCCCTCAGTTGCAGCAATGTGGTCTCTGCAAGTTTTGTACTACAAGCTTTTCAGATTTTATTATTAAAAATAAAATGCCTAGAAATGCACAACTATGTCATCCATAATTTTCATTATGTAAAGGGTTTTGTGAATTGTGCCAAAACAGAACAGATTGATATCTCTTACGTGCACATTTGAAATACATGCTTGGTAGATAGTACAGCTAAAAGCTAAATATATAAACATGCAAATACTGATTATAATATAAACAAAAAAGCCTGATGCAGAGGTTGCCTTTCAAAAACACATACACTACCTTTTCAGACTTTCTACCTTCCCTGTTTCTGAGGGTAACTGACATGATAGGTTCTAGCATGCCATTAGTGTTTGAGCTAAATAGTTATGAAAAGTGCCTATTTAAATACTATAAGGTAAGGTAGGGCCAAAGTAATTCTATAGCTTCATATTTCCTGGGGAGTTCACTCTAAACGATTGCCTTGAACATCAGTAGAAGTAAATACAATATGTGCATGTAATACGTAATTATATACTAACTGTATTATCATAATCTGAAGAAATGCTATTTTGCCTCTCCAAGCATAATATCAAATGCAAATCAAAACATGTTTTCATCTTGTATTCTAAAAATCAACATCTTCTTTTGACTGCAGCATCACTTTCATGAGTACCTTGAAAAGTAAAACATAAAAATATGGAAAATGTGTATGTTACTAATAAACAAACTATATCAGGTAAACTGAAGATATGGAATTCGTCCTTTTAAGTACTCAGTCAAAAATTTTTGCAAAATAGGAGCAGGTTTGTAATTCAGACTCACTATTCATTCAAAATAGGGACAGCAATATTTTAGAGGGCAATTTGAAAACATTGTCTCACAGCTGGATAGACAAAAATTTACAAGCAGTTGCCGAAAAAGCAAGTCTATCATTGTCAAACAGTAGGTGATCCAATTTTTCACATACCAGAAAGATTTTAATTTTTCCATCTCTATATGTATTTTTATCTAGAGATAACTTTGTACTAAGGAATAGATTTCAGTTCACAAGTATAAACACAGAAAGCTGAAGAAATAGCTGTTCTGCTGAACTGATGAGATTATTACTGAAATATCCCACACATTTCAGCATAGAAAGGCACCGACCTCAGATCATCTCACACTTAAGCCACAACATCCTTATCTGAGAAATCAAAGATATTTTGATATGGTTTCAAGATGATGACTCCAGAAAATTCATCCCTGTTACAAAGAAATCAGAGGTGATGTGAACGCACAAAGCATTTTCAAAGGTGGACCCACAGTTGTAGATGATGTCTGCTGAATGCCACAAATGGGTAGAAATCTAGCCCAGACAGTTTAACTAGTCAAAAATCTGAACAGGCAACACAGGTCACGGCAAGAGCTCAGGGATTTAACCGCCACAGTTAAGGCCTCTTTTTGTTTAACAAACCGTAATTTCTTACTGTAATTAGAAAAAAATCTAGTGGATGCTAGTAGATCTCTGTACTACTTTGCTAAATATTAATTTAAATCACTCTTTAGACTCGCTAGACCATATTCAGGTATAATTAGATGCATATTTCACCAACAAAACCAGCAGTAGCATCCTAAAGAGTTCCAAGGGACTTCAGTATCTCTCAGTGGAGTATCTTATCCTGGGAAAGGAATAAATACTGTTCTGATTGGACTCTACACATCTGTCAGTGTACTGGCATCAAATCGGAAGCAAAAAATTACCCCTCCATCAGAGCAGGCAAACAGAGCCCCATGCTTCTCTTCTGACATTCTCCTCATCTTTGAGATGATGTCACTGCCCTCCTTACATGCTGCTGGCTGGGGAAGCCTATTGTTCTTGTTCTTCAGACTTCTCACCCAACTGCAGCAAAGAAATGGAATATGACCTCTTTTTAATGCCAAAAGCAGCTTGAAATAGGTGCTGGTTCAATCAAGACTACATATAGCAAAATGAATATATGCATACCACCAAAAACTTTCCAGACTTTTTACCAGCATTATTTTACCTTTTTTTTTCAACCTAACACCTCACAGGTCAATAAACACCAGAAGTAAGGAAGGAGAAAACCAGCTAATGCTGTGAAGTTTAAATGTAACAAAAGTTAAAGGAATCAAGAATTTCAGATATTCAGATATAAACCATATTTTTTTAAAAATAGAGAGTTGAAATAATTTCATTTAAGTTTATGATCTCTTTTTGGGGGGAGGCACCCAAAAAAACAAAACCCAAATTACCTACACTTTCATGGACATACAACTCCAGGGTATTTCATATATTCAAAATAATGCTGAAATGAAATATATTGAAAAAATACTACATGATCTCATATAAATTAAAATGCAGCTCTTGGAGAAAATTCAATTCTCATACTCCCTAACTGATCAAACTGAAAAATCTGCTTACAACAGAAAATTATGAAAAATTAGCATTTTACCTTTCACAATACATAAGCAGGGAAATATTCCTGCTTGGGAAAATCAGGATTTAGCTTCTTTTTTAATGCTGAGTTTTTGGTCACTTGATTCATAAAACAAGCCAAGTTCTTTATCACAAAAGCAGATCTGAAAATCTTTCTGAAATAAGGTAACATGCTGATCTTCTCTAATATGCTCCAGCACTGCAGTAATAATCTAGTCTAATACATGCATGTATACTGCTATGTTTCTTTTGGTCTTGAATTCCTTGTTCGGTGTATTTTCTTCAAAACTTGAAAAAGATAACAGAAAGCAGACCTATGTGCAAACCTACTCAACAGCAGATTCTAGTGTGGGCTCATATCCAGGTGATACTACACTTCTCTCATGCTTCCCAAGGCATCCAGAAAAAGTAAAATAAAGTCATACTGAATGTATGTGAGTGGTAATAAGGGAGTTTAAGTCCTACAGACAAAAAAGATACATGATTAATAGTTCAAGCTACAAAGCAGATACAGAATTAATTAATATGGAAAAACAAGTCTTGATCCCATTAAAGAGAGTTGTCTAGGTGGCTACATGGGTTATGAAATTGGCACTAATGAAGATGAGACTGCAAGGAGAAAAAGATTTTTCCCTAGACATAAATGAAGCTATAATACAAAATGAAGTTGAGAACATTTCTCTTTCTTACTTCAAACTATCAGAATGATCACATTAGGAGATTAGTTTAAAAAGTTATGCCTTTTCTCCAAAGAGCATTTAACATGCTTTTCTACTACTATTACCTGGCTTGTTCCAGTAAGATGATGACCTGTGCAATACATGCTTATGACATAAATAAAAGTGGAAGAGATTTAACCAGACGCCTTTAATTCAAAGAAGAAATTTATTTTGGAGTACAGGAACAAATCACTTTTTTTAGGTTCAGATCTCCTAATATCACTGCAGAACTCACTAGTATTAAGATGGCTATTCAGGCACTGGGACAATCACTGGTTTTTAACTGCCTATTTTGTAGAAAAAAAAAAAATAATTGATTTGAAAAATGTTGAAACGTATTTTCTAAACAATAACAGACAAAGCAAACATTACAGGAAGAAAAGGTCACTTATTTCTTACAGGGAAATTACAGAGGCCAATCTACAACTTGTATGGGATACTGGGGTGGTAAGGACTTCTTATGTATCTGCACGAGGAAAAATGAAGAGTCCCTAACGTATCTTTGCATGTCAGAGAAGTCTGGAAAAATCTCTTGTGCCCCCATTCCAGTAACTCAACATAGTCTCTGCAAACATACTTGGAAACTCTGAAACATATGACTCCTGGGACGGGAGCATTTCTCTAGAGTCACAGTCTGTTGACAGAAACCACCGTCATGGTAAATTAAACAAATAGGTTGGACTTCTCAATGAGAAAATAACCCTCAGGACAATCAAAATCACCAGTAGAAAAACTGTCCATTACTTTACAAAAAAACTAAATTAAAAAAGCGCCAAACATTGAACAAGACCCAGGTCCCTGTAAGGGCAGCACAACACCTTTTCAGGGACAAATATGCAGCTGCGCAAAACCTCTGAGCTGGCTCACGACTGACAGAAGTAACACCTGATCTTCACAGATACTCCATAGCTAGTGGGGTTTTGTTTTGGTTTATTTTTAATTATTATTATTACAGACTGCATAGTGTAGTGGAGACACAATACATCTGTCCCTTGATAGGACAGATCTGATTCATGCAAACAGCTGAGGACACTCACGTAGAGCAGCAGTCTGGGCAAAACAAGCACAGAGGGACATGTGCATATGAAGGTATGCATTTCTGCTTGGACAGGTACAGAAAAAGTTCACAGCTATTCAAGGACAGAAGCCTTCAGGTCAGGATATTTTTTTTCCTTTATTTCTGAGAGAAGAAGGAATCAGTAAAAGAAGTCTCAGGTCAAAATTACCAAATTTGACACCATCTTCAGAAACAAAGACACAGATGTATGGATATGAGAGATGTCTTAACAATCAGCATTTTTGGACACTCTCAGAAATTAAGTGGTCCTTCTGAACCCTCAGAAGAATAGTTCCAGCTAGTGGATGCCCATGTACATAAAGGAATTCATCCTACTGGAGAGCGAAAGGGGTTAATGTGAGCCATCAAAGACTTTGGTGCTTTGGGGAGGAGGGAATATACATGCTCCAATAAGCCGTTTCTTCCCCCTACAGAATTACAGAAGAGGCCAAGGTTTCATTAAAACCCCAGCTGGAAATCTTAATTCAGCACCACCTGTCACAGCCCCATGGGCACCCCCAGGCCCTTGCTGACCTGCCCAGCTTCAGCTGCTGCCTCCACAGCCCACTCTGCACCAGGAACCCCAGTGAAGTTCAGGCTTATGTTCCCAGACCTGGCTTGAGCCTAACCTGGCTGCCCCCAGTCCTGCACTCATCTCCTCAGACCTGCATCATTTGTACTCTTCTCCCCTGGCCTGTCTCCACCTCATCCTTTTGATCCACACTGGAGCCCCTGGGCAGCCCCAGGCTGTGGGTGATCATTTCATCACCCAGGCACATGGTGTGATCCTGTGCAGGACCAGGAGTTGGACTCTATGATCCTTGTGGGTCCTTCCAACTCGGCATAGTCTGTGTTTATGGAATTTCCTGGGTCCTACTACCAGCCCCAGTTTTGCCCACACTGCTCAGGCCTCATGGCACCAGGTGTCCTGCTGGTGTGGGCACTGCCTGTGCTGGTGGCACCCTCACATCCCTACTTGGCCTACCTCATGGAGAAGCCCTGCTCATCCTGCTCCCAAGTGCTGTCCCATAACAGTATCAGACAAAAGTGTTTCAAAAGAGGAAATCACTATTTTTCACAAAGTATTTTTTACTATTTTAAGACCACCTAGTCTGATCCAAACTCACTTCTTAACAAAGAGCACTGAACCAAAAATAGGCTTCAAAGTTTTCTCCAATCTTTACATGAGAAAATTCAGGTCTAATGTGTTGTTGGTACTAAAAATTGACATAACCAGATAACTAAGGCAAAGCTGATAAAATTAGCAAATTAGCAGTCAAATCACAGTGACTAATACATTCTGTGTCTTGTTCTTAGTTCTGAAAATTAAATTTTTATATTTTCAGAAACTGCTGAGCACTGTGGCCTTTCTAAAGCTATGCTTTGTTTTTCAAACCCAGACCAGTACCCAAAAAAGTCACCTACTATACACAGCTGGAGAGGCTGGGGAGGGGGAAGGGGAAGAGAAAGACAGGAAAACCCAAGAATCTGTATTTCAGGAGAGGAAAGCAGGCAATATAACATAGATTGAGATAGTAGTTAATTTAGGTATCTTATTACCTTATTTATTTGAAGCTTTAAGAAAGTTTTGGCCTTATCAAGTCGTATTTGACTTTCTTCTCAATGAAACAGATATGTTTCTGTGGTTTCTGTATTTTTTTATATTGTCTTATGGTAGAAAATACATACTCTATTGACCTGAGCACAGCAATAACTACTAAGCAACATAGTTATTGTTTGTAAACTATCAGGTTCTAATGGAAAGCGTTTCTGGGGGTAACGCTTCTCAGAAGATGTTAGCAGCCTGCAGTTTGATCAATTTGGGAAAGAATTGCTTTTTCAAAACCCAGTATAAGAATACATCTGCTCAAAATACATTAAAAAAAAATTGAAATGGTTCCTACCCTCTTCAGTGACCTAATGCTTAAGTGTATATAACCTACAGTACCCTTGTATTAACATCTATAATTAAAATAGTAGTAATATGATATTAGAAATAAGAGTATTTCTAATTTTCCTCTCTTAAATTCATTACTATACATCAAAAGACATGAACTAGACCATAGCTCAATTACCTTACACCCTTGACAACATTTACAACTAGAAAGATATTGTAACATTAGGCTGTGATAAATATTAATGGAAAAGGAAAATTTCTACGATCTTAAAGTCAGACACAGCCAAATGTAAAAGAATGGTTTTAATCATTAAAAGGATTTTGATGGGCACAAACAAGGTTTTCATAAGAAAGACAATAAGGGAAAGAATTTAGAACACTTGAATTAACTGCACCAGAAGAGATTATACTCAGAGTTCAAAACCAATCCCTGAACAAAACTGAAGTCAAAAAGGTATTATAATTCAGCAACATTACAAAATGTCACCCATATATTTACCAGAAGTCAGAGGAAGAAAAAATAACCACAGTAAGCCTTGAACTGGTATTCTGACCTAAACAACACACTAGGTTTCACAGCAATTATGAAGGCCACATTACTAAAAGACAATGAAGTAAGAAAGATTGTATCAAAACTCTTCTATGAAATGTTTATGTACGTGCTAATCTAAACTCAGAACTGAGATACACCACTTCTTTTTTTTTCATCCTAGGCAGTAAGTTCACACCAACCTGGGATGCCCAGAGCAATGCATTTTAAATTTTACCACTAGGGAAATTACTATGCAAGTTGGAGAAGATAGGAAAATCAGAAGAGGACTTGTGTGATTTTTGTTGTTGCTGCTTTGTTTGTTTTTTTAAATAAATTCACAGAATGGAAGGATACCACCTGGCATTGATAAAGGGAAAGCAGCAAGACAAAGAAGATTAAAATAGAATTCCTCAAAATACAAGTACAGAACAGAAAAATGCTTGTAGACTTATGGGGAAATTGGCATCCAGAGTTAATTGACAGGAGAGAGTAGCTTGTTCAAATTAACATAAGAATGAAATAAATACATAATGACTCCTTACAAACAGCTTAGAGGGCCAAGACAGAAGTAACTATATCTAATTTATCCATGAATACATCTGGGCTGAAAATCACATCAGACAGACCTTAACGGCACTAACAATATCCTGGAACTACCATCTTAGAAACAGAAAAAACACAGGGGGAAAATCCCCTATAAATGCTCCTTTCTTCTCGTAAACAAAAAAGCAAGGATTCATTTTCCAAAATGAATGTAATTTAACATCTTAAACTTTTTTAAAGTGGTTGTCTTGCCTCCTTCTGTGTAGCTTAGGAGTAGTACACTACAGCTGCAGCAGGAAGAGATAAAAGGAATTCCTCGGCAGTACTGAATGTTTTCTATGTTTGGAAGATTCTTACCCTGTATTGATGGAAATTATTTCTATCAGTGGATTCTTCCTAATCTTTGGCAAATCCAGTCGTGCTCCCCCCAAACGTTTTCCATTATCCTTTTTCTGACCCAGAAGTCTCACAGAATGACCTTCAAATTAAAAAAAAAAAAATTCAGTCAGTACAAAGAACAAGTATCATAGTTGTTTTGATTTGCACTTCTTCAGAAGTAATGTTTATATTTCAAAGACTGAAAATGAGAATGAGATGTAATAATATATTTCCACCAGCTGGAACATTTAAAAAGAGACACTGACAGGTGAAATAAATAATCTTAAAATGAGCAAATTATTTCATCCAATTATCTTTTCACACTTGCATTTTCTGTTTTATATGATTTAAATTATCTAAGCAGTCTCATTTTCAGATTCTCTAGCAAATAACAACATAGCAATAATATTTAAATGAGTTGTACAGCAGGATTAAAAGATTCTTTTGAAAAATTTCATTCAAACCTAAAATAGTAGGTAATAAACAACTAAATACTTTTTTAGTTTATTACAGGGAGAACCACATCCAATTGTGAATTTAGTAATATGGTGCTTGTGCTACGAGCATTTGCTAAATTATTCACTCCTACCTTTTCCTGAGAATAACAGCAATATCCTTGTCTCACAATACCATCGCTTATTTTCTAACCTAATGCTTCATTGAGGAGCTGCAAGCATGGCACCATCTTATTTAGTTGTATAACAAAAGTGATTGCCTTAACCAGAAACAGAGAACATTCCTTTTTGTATTTCTTAATACTGTGGTTTATTTGGAATAAACCAGTTTGACCATTTTTTAAATATTCGGCTATATTGCCATTTTAAAGGTGTATTTGGATTTATGGCTGAAAATACAGTGGAACAATTCACAGTAGTCTTAAATCAATCAGGCTTAACAGCAAGAAGTTACCAAAAATTAAAAATTCACACACTTAAAATTGGAGTCAACCACCATTCTTAAGTTTAAAAAACAAAATGAAAAGAAACCACACAACCAACCTGCCCCCTCTCCAAGCAATATCTCAGAGCGCAGATTCTGGGAGGCCTCATCTCCTCACAAGGAGCAGCCATGTGAGTTACTACTCTCTAATAGGAATTTAGCTCATGATCTCCCTGTCTCATGCTAAGAGCATTACTCAAACAGGCAAGCACCCTCAAAAACACCCCCACAACATTAAGATATTCTACACATCGAATATAACTTATAGGGAGAATAAGACTGAGCTTCTTCTATCGTCAGAAACTTCCTTTATTCACCAAAGAAACCCCAGCTCTGTGACCATCTCTCACGTGATGCTAACACCCATCCCAACCCTGTACCTGAGCTCAGGAAATCAATGTCCTGACAATCAAACATGGCAGCTTATTCTCACATAAAATACATTTCCCATATTCCTCCTGAATGACACTGAAGTTCCAATTGATATGAGGCTTGTAAGACCTGTGACGTACTCAAGAATAACAACATCCCTGAACTTCTCAGTCCAGACACCAGAGGTTAAAAAATGCCTCTAGTGGGAGATGACTTTTAGCAGAGAGTTTAATGCTTCCAGAAAGCAAGCAGCACACGCACATCCAACTACTGTGACTTGTGTTGCAGGCACACTTAATTATTTCTTAAGAAGAAAACCCCCTCAATTACAGTACTCATGACCTTAAATCCTTTTCCCCCTACTCCATACAAGGACTATTTTGTTTCACTTTAAGTAATCACTAAAGCATCTGTTTACAGAATTGTTACTATTAATAAAACATAACTTGATAAACACTGAATCATACTTTTTCACATGCTGTAAATCTTTTTTTCTTCATTTCAAGAAAACTTAAAAATAAATATTTTGCCATCTTCAACTAGGAAAAGGCTAAATAACTTTTTTTTTTAGATTGCCTAACCAGCCCTATTAAGCCCAGACCAACATCAAGTTTAACAGAAAAAGTAGTGATTTTAAATCTTGTTCATGACCTCCTTTCAAAGCTTAGAATGGGACAAAACTCTGCAATTAAGCTTTACTTCTAAAGCATTTTATCTGATTAAGTTACCTTCTCTCTGACTTTACAGGTTGCATAACTTACCTAAGCAATGTAGATGTCCCAAACTTAAAAGGAGTCTTTTCATGTTTGTTTTCTTTCCTTTTTTTTTCTTAGGTTTTGTGCAACATATTTGAAAACTGAGTTAATCACAAGTCTATTACCATAATGATGAGTGCTCCATCTCAGATATCAAACAAACACCGCTCCTTTTTTGAGGGCTCACTCAACAATGCAAGCTTTGAAACACAGCTTAAAGACAAGCAGATCTAGTCAGGTTAGATAGGAAAGCCTAAATGATCTGGGCCTATTAACTGCTTCTGCTATAAAAATAATTCTTCTACTTTCACATAGTCTAGCAGCAGATAGAATTCCATTAAGAAAAAACAAAACCTGAAAAAATTAATTAGTGGTTTAGGTCATGCTTCAGAGCAGTTTTTCAGTAATTAGTCGATAATTAATACAGATTACAATGTAACAGAAGTACTAACCAAGTCCAGCAAAGACACTTGCACAGCAGAACCACTCACAGCAAGAGCAAATGAAATCAAGCTAGGAATAATTTAAAATTAATCAGAGCTCCCTAATTTTCAGAACTGTTTAATATTAAACTCATCTTTACACAGAAGTCCATAGATGCAATTCACACTTCTTGGCACTATCTGCAAGAAGGATGAGGTTGGCATGAATTAATCAGGATATTAAATCCTACTGTTAGTCTAAATGAGGGCATTTAAATATGTCTAATTTGATAATTCAGTATGCAAAATGAAAATATTTTCAAGGTATTTATTTTCACTTGTTAAAAAGTGGTGTCCAACAGTTTTAATGGCATGTACCTATAACTTTAATCATAAATGTTTGTACTTCAGGATTGATGGAGAAGGCCCAATCTTGACATACGAATATATGAAGGAAACAGGTAATGGAATTTCTTTGCCAGAAGGTTATAGCATTAAATGTCCTGGGAACCTCAGGCTATCATCAGATGCCTGTGACCTAGAACCACAGAAGCATGTTAATGATATTAGAGCAAACAGATTCAAATGGGACTGGTACTTTCCTAGTTTATTACAAGAATAAGTGAGGGGGAAGTGGCCTGGCTTAGTCAATTTTAGTCAACTTTACCTGGTTATCAGTGCCTTATCAGATACTAGTAGATCTATATTATGTTAAAAAAAATAGTCAGCTTCACTCTGTCCATAGGCTGGCACCCCTCAAGAACTGCTGGGAAATTTTAACTGCTTGAAAGATAGAAGAGGACACCCACTGAGGTCCCTCCCTATCCCTGCACAGCCTACTCAGTGTGACTCTGAAACACAACTCCCAGGCAGACACAGATTTCTTAGCTATTAGCTTCCAAGTTCAGTGCAGATATCTCAAGCAGCTCAAAACCATGATTTTACAGAAAATCCTCAATGATGCAGGAAACCTGAGCCTTGGCAGCAACAATTTCTATTGTTTTCTGCTTGTTCTGTTACCCATTCTTTCCCTTTCCCAGTTACATCATTATGCTTAGAGGTTTTTCACCATTTCCTGAAAGACCTTTTTTTCCTCACAGCATGGCTGCCAATGCACTGTTCTGCACCTCTCAGATGTCTCTCACCAACCTGTCTGATCTTCTCCAGCATCTGTAGGGAACAGGATTAAGCACTATTTCATGTACTCTTGCACACATTTCCTTCCACCACTGTTTGGTTCTTAGTGAATAGAGAGTTTCCTTTCCTCAAGGTTAGCACTGGAAAAAATAGCACACAGAAGCAGTGTAGCTAAGGAAAGGAAGGTAAAATATGAAATATGAAGGGAAAACAAAGTAATTAATTTCTTCAAAGAGAAATGAAAGGAAGATGTGTAAAAAAAGAACCAAAAGCAGTAATAAAGACTGAAAGGAGCATCAAGCAAGGGAAGACATAAGCTACTCTCCCATCTTTTCTCCCTGTCCTGCAGCACAAACATGCTGTCCCACAGCAGACATGACTGATTTCAAAGGAATTCCAAAGCTCCCCAGAGCAGTCACATGCTGTCAGACACACACAAGCACAAAAGCAAAAACACTGATTGGTTTAGGTCTTTGCTGCGTGGATGCTCCCACCCAAACCAACCCCAGGTGGCCAGCAGCACATTGGCATCCCTGAATTTTATCAGTGGGAATTCCTGTCTCAAGTAAATTCAGGGAGCAAAGAAAAGCCAAACCTAACTGAAAGGTATATGCCCTGCTCCTGACCAAGCAACTAATACACATTATTCCCCCTCCAGATCAGTGAAGATGGGAACGCTCTGTAACAGTCAAACTCCTTCATCTGGTGTAGGCAGGAACTGGATCCACTACAAGAGACAGGGTTAATCATTCAGACTAATGCTGTCAGAGTTACTGATCTTTCCTTGTGTGCATCATGCCTTGGGCCAGGCATCCAGTCCCACTAGCATGCTGATAGCAGGTGGTATGTTTGATCCAGTATCTTCATTCAAAACTCTTTCATAAAAAGACTGCCATCCACCCTACACCAACTCAAAAAGCTTCATGGAAATGTGCAGGCATTGCTAAGCATACAGCATGTTTGTAACTAGCTTGAAATACAGGGAACTACTAAGTGTTGCACTTGGAATTAGCATCCAACAATAACGCTGCTTTGGAAGACTCTGGAATGTGAATGTCACACCAGTGGAGACAGGAGCATTTTAAAATTCACTTTATGTAATTTCAAAAACAAGATATTCAGTAGAAAAGGTCCACAGGTGTCCCAGATTGCTAAAATTCATACATCACTTTCTTTCCATTAAACACGCAATACCTCTTTATTTTTGGTATGTCTCCAGTGTATGACTCAATCATAACAATATCTGTAAGCGCTAAAACTGTACTGTACAACAAGTTATACAGAAAAAGAAATAACTGTTAACAAGGAATTACTGTCCATGTAAAAATTTCACCAAGTTAAATCAAGAATATCAGTATTCAAGAACATTTTTGACACATCCACAGTATTTTCCTCTCTCACAGCAAAAGCACTTGAAATGCCCTATTAAGGCACTATTTCTTTTTTCAGGATTCAATAGCTTCACCCTATTTATTTTGAGATCATGCAATGTTATTGTCTTTCTGGAAAAGTGCCTGAACATTAAATCTCCTGTGAGCTCAAAATGCCAGCTACAACTCCAGAGCTCAGAAGGACAATACTAAGAATCGACTACAGGAAGAGTTCCCCTGACCCTCTGTCCTCACCTCTCTGTGAAGAAATGCATTTGACTAGGATCAAAGATTCTGCTCAAAACCTCAGGAGATCCTGGAGAGAAACTTCCAAGGGAAAAGGCATTTTGAATCAGATAAAACAGGCCGCATTCTGAGGAAGGGAAGTGCTGAAAGGAGGATTGTGAGAGCCAGCTGTAGCAGCACAAGTAACTTGCCTAATGTTTTGGGGTGTGCAGGCTGAACAGAAAAAATTTAGCCTTCGAGTGAAAGGCTGAGCTGAACTCCTCACTGTATGCAAAAGCAGGAGGCACTCTTTGCATTTATCAGCCACGAGGATTCTCTAACAGAGCTAAATCCAGGTGAGTCTAACCAATGTGAATAGGACAGAAAAAAAGAGATGCTGTAAAACAGTCATTCATTCAAAGTGTGGAAAAGAGCCTAAATGGGTCTGGTCTTTTTCATGCACATCAAATGCTCACTTCAAAATGAGCAATCACAATTTTGCTACTGAGATTTTCAAACTGCTTCCCTCCAATTCCTTTTTTCTTGTTCTTTCTTAACAGTGGCACTTTTTATCTCCCATTCAGTTTCTGTGAGCTACTTACAAAATAAAGTCATAACAGTTACAGTCATAACAGGGATAGTCACTTCTATCAGATTTACAAATGAAACCAATTAAATAACTACACTGAGGAAAATAATTACAAGACACATCTAAAGTCCTGGATCATCTCACACACCTAATAGTCACTGCATGCCCAAAAGTATTTGAACAGGCACAGCAAAAACGGCAATAAACTTTCTTGTAGGAACAAAAACCAACTGATGGCAACAGAAATTTCTTGCCCCAGCAGGGACAATTTTAATGTTGAGCCACATCATTACTGATGTTTTACAAAAGCAACTAAAATCTGCCTTTACAGAAACAGTTTCTCCACAATTACTGTAAATTCTTCATCAGGCTTTACCTTTTTATTTAAGTTACAGTCTACAAAGCTGAACTCTCTGAACTCATACTGGCACAGATGATGGTATTACTATTTTGAACTCATCAGTACCCTTCAGCACATCACACTTTTAGCAAGCAGTAGGAAAGTGCAATGAAAGCGCAACCTGGTGCTCTCACTGAAGCATCTGGCTGCATGAAAAACCTTCATTTAAAAGTCATATAGTGGGACACCTTCCAGCCAGGTCCAGTAAAAGCCAATGCTTGTTGTCAAAAGTAGTTCTTAAATAACAGAAGGGGGGGCAAAAAAAAGCTACTTGTTTGAGTAATGACACTCTTTCTACCCATAATGCTTTGGTTTTAGATGACAACAAAAAAAATTATAATTTTGTTTAAATAGGAGTATCTCCAAAATTTCCAATCCAGGGCACACAAAACAGAGGCAGGTGACATATACCACATTATGCCATTAACCTTAGTGATTGATACATAGAGACAGGTGATGGTGAATCTTTTAATCACAGTCATGGCCCCAAGTTACTGACTCACTGTAGCTCTGTGTATTGCCCACAGAAAACATAATTTCAATCACACCCAATGTTCTTAAGTCTGTCAAACACAGTCCCTAGCACAAGTTCATAGAATCATAGAATGTTAAGGGGTTGCAAAGGACCTTAAAGATCATCTAGTCCCAACCCCTGTGCCGTGGGCAGGTACATCTCCCACTACACCAGGTTGCTCAAGGCATTATCCAACCTGCCTCGAACACAGTTTTTCGAGTTAGCACCTTAACTTTTCCACAATCTCAGTTTAAAATACAATTCTACTTCCTAGAAACAGCATTAGGGACGTGGTACTGCTCCCAGGGTGTGTGGAGGGGGCTGCAGGGGCCTCTGCGAGGAGAGGCTGGGGCTGCCAAGTGCCAGATTCAGCTGGCTCCAGCTGGCTCCAAAAGCCCTGCGACAGGGCGCAGTGCAGCTCCACAGCGGTCAAGAGGTGTAAGAAAGGCAAAAACACTGCCTGGCAGCAAGGAAAAGAGTGTGAGGGAAAGCCCTGTGAGCAGCAAGGTGAGAAGAGGAAGAGGAAGAGGAGGAAAAGGGAAGAAGGAGGAGGTGCTGCAGGCACCCCATTGGATTGCCCTGCAGCACCTGGAGAAGAGCACAGGGAAGCAGATAGATCATCCCCTGGCAGCCTGTGGCAGAGCATGGAGGCAGGAGCCTGGAGCAGGGGTCCTGGCAGTAACTGCACCGAGCCTGTGGCGGACCCACACTGGGCAGCCTGTTCCTGAAAGACTGCACCCCCTGCAGAGGAGCCACACTGGAGCAGTTCTTGGATCCGCACAGCCCACAGGAATGTCCCAGGCTGGAGCAGGAGAACCGTGTGGGGGGCAGAGGCAGCAGAGAGGGGCTGCTCTGGGCTGACCACAGCCTCCGCTCAGGGGGAGGAGATGGAGGACTCTGGGATGAGACACTGAAGCTGAGCCTGGGAAGAGTGGCGAGGGAAGGCAGCTATAGTTTCTCACCACTCTATTCTATTTTTAATTGGCAATAAACTAAATTAATTTCCCCCAGGTCGAGTCTGTTTTCCCCATGATGGTAACTGGTAAGTGATCTTCCTGTCCTTATCATGACCCAGAAGTTATTCCATCTTTCTCCGCTGCCCTCGTGAGGAGTGGGAGTAAGAAAGCAGCTGGGTGGGGGTCTGGCAGCCAGACACGGTCAACCCACTACACAGTGAAATAAATAAAACAACCCGCCCAAAACTGGCTCCCCTTCCCCCCCCGCCCCCATTCAATGTGCTTTCAAAGGAGATAGAAACAGGGACTTGATGAGGCCACTGCCCTCCCTCTGACCCTCCTTAAGCTGCACTTTGGCACAAACAGTCAGTTTCCTGACTGGGAGCCAAACGATACTTTTTCTCAAATAGGAACTCCTGACTCCTCCAATTTTTATTCTTCATTTGGCTTGTCATCAGCTTCTTAAGTCAAGGCTACTCTTCCCACAATCACAGAAATTGAAAAAATCTACTGTTATCAGCAGATTATAGTGAAACCAAGCAGCACATAAAAATACTATTTAACATTCTGGTATTCATATACTTACATATATATATATATGCACACTCATTTTCAGGTGGAATCCAGTAAAAATTCTTCACTTTAGCCTATATATAATATAGGTACCATTTATCTCATTTTTATACAGACAGACACTGCAACTATCATGAATCCATAACTGCTAACCACATGAGGACAATTAAACACTTTAGCAAATACTGGTTAATGTTTAAACTGGGAATGGATGGGCAACTTCACCAGACAGATCAACGTGACTGAAACTGAGAAAGGTTATGGTAAGTATAAAAGGCTCAACCCTGAAGTAATTTCCTTCGGTTGTTTTTTATAATCAGGTCTAATGACCCATTGTAAAACTATGTTTTGTGAAAGCATTAGACAGACACAATGTGGACTAAACTCAATTCAACCCATGTCCCTCATCTCCCTAAGGCCTAAGCTAAAAGTAGACTGTACACAAATACTCTCCCATGCCTCCCACCCCCACAAACCCTTAATAACATGGGATTAGAGAGCTTGTCTAGAAAGGAAGGGGGAAAGACCTAAATCGCTGAAGATCTAAATTCAAAGCCAGAAAAGAGGAATTTCTGCATTAAGCAGTTAACATTTCTCTTTTAAAATACAGAACAAATGCATTCTCTTGCTTACTGTAAACTGTTTACAGCCAAGCTTGTATACACACACAGTTTTTTTTTTAAAGACAGATTTTAGAGTGGTTCGTAAAAAGCTGACTTGAGCAGTCACCATAAAGACAGTCTGGAGTTCCCAAAAAAGACAAATCTTCAGCATATTGGAGTGTACTATACAAGCTGATCATCCCAAATAACTTTTTTAGTCTATACAGAAATTTTATTAAGTGATGGAACATACATCAATTATAGGCCGGTTTTCACCTAGCTCACAGACACAACTCCTTAGCAACACCTTCCTAACATTCTATGTCATAATAACACCTTACAGGAAAACTAAGTCCATGAGTGGGAATGGCTGCCCTAATGTTGTAAAAATTCCTGTAATCCAGATTTAAAATCTGGGTAATGTGCAGATGAAGCAAAGTTTACTAAACTGTTAAATCAGAACCTTGCATGACAAAACCATTCTGTTTATCAGGCTACACAATTGTGGCTGTCACTTTGAGAAACTCAATTCTGAGACTGTGAATGAATTATTTTGTCTAGTTCCTCACAGGCAGTGTAGAGGTTTCAGGTTATAAATTACCATATCATATGAAAAGTACATGCAGATGTCTCTAGTTAAAATATATCTTGGGACACAGTATAAATATTAATTAGACATGACCTGAATACAAATACTGCACTGCTACTGAAGATCACTTCTGGAAGTAACAATTTACCTGCTAATTTACTTGTTAATTAGCAAATTTCAAATACTCAATTCAACATTTGTGATAAAAGTTAGGATGGCATGAAAATGAGAAATCACTGAGCCTCTTAAAAGTCTCTCTCTTTTAGCTGTTAGTGCAACAAAAAGTGTGCACATTCTTCTTTTCCATTTACTGATGAAGTAGGATAAAAAGATAAAGTCACATAAAAAGTTTATCAGAATTATCTCAATGAAGAGTTGGGAACTAACAATTACACTGTTTTCAGACATATGTGATAAAGACCACCACAAAGATCTATTTCTTGAAACCACCATCTCTTGACCCAGCAGAATGGCATTGTTCTGAAAAGGTCTTCCTGACAATGCCGTTAAGATTGAGAAATAAAGCTAGAAGAAACCCTTTCACATTTCTCACAAAGACTTCTAAATAATTCCAAGAAATGTAACTTCTTTGGGAGTACAGCAAACTTTCAACCAACAGGAGAGCCATTTTCATGAAAAACTGAAAAGATGAGTATCAGGGGGAAAAAAAAAGATATGGAAAAAAATTCTTTCTACAAACTTTCCCTTTTTGTAAACTGCATATTACAAAATCCAAGCATCCAAGAAAAGACTAAGGTACCACTTAAGAAATGGGAAGCCAGGAAGAGCTAGACTTTTAGACTTAAAACTAGCATCAAGGTAACCTGTTTCCACCTTGGAATTTGGACAGAAAATCCAGACAGCTCTGCTAGGCTGACAAATCTACAGAGCTGTCCTACAGAGCACAGACACTATGAAGTTCCACTTATTCAGTCAAATATTTTTTAAGCTTTTAATATATAGACAATCACACTACAAGAGCATACCACCCACGGAAGCTTTAGCTTTTCTTTAAAAAAAAAAAAGTGAAAAACATATGTCGTTCAACTATGACAGATACCCAACTTAAAAATCACTGGTGTAAGCTAGCTCTGAATTCAGAATTCATATTTAATCCTGTATCCCACACTTCCATGTCCAGAAAGCATCAGCAGCTTCAGAAGCTGTTACTAATGATGTAGGCTCATGAAAACAAAAGGTTAAATTTCATCTGATCTTACATTAATTTAATCTTCTACCATGAATCTATTTTATATAATAAAATATTCTAATCAACAGTCCTGTTATCTACAGTATTTTACTTCACCTGGATAACAAAAGTTCACTGCTAGACTCTTCATAAAACAGTGAACAAGAGCTTCACATTCTTCTCCATTAGGAGATGATTCCAAAATACATAAAGAAATGCAGCTTCTTTAAATAAATTAAAGAAATATAAGTAAAAGCTCCTATTTTTATGGCTGGCTTTTACAAAAGCAAGCCATTATCATATGCTATGACCTCTGCCAACTTGATTCTCTTTCCAATTGTAATTTTATTGTCACAGATGGGTTATGGTTGGAAAGGACCTCTGGAGACCAGTTAGTCCAATCCTCTCATACAAAGAGAGTGACTGAGAGCTGGTTCCCCAGGACCATGCCCACAGTATTTGAATATATCCAGGGATGGAGTCTCTACCACCTCCCTCAGTAACCTGAGCCACTGCTTGGTCATCCTCACTGTCAAAATGTGTTTCCTAGCGTTCAGAGGGAACCTTTTGTACTTTTTTGTGCCCACTGCCTCTGGTGCTGTCTGTGGGCACCACTGAAAATAATCTGACTTCCCGTTGCAGCCTCTCTTCAGGTATTTATATAATTTGAAGTCATCCCCCTCCCTGAGCCTTCTCAGGCTCTCCTATGAGGAGAAATGCTCCAGTCTCAGTCTCTTAACCATCTCTGTCTGACTCTCTCCAGTATGTTAATGTATCTCTCAACCCGGGGAGCTGGTTTTTGTTCATTTTTTTTTCCAATAAAACTTCAGAAATCCTGTGTTCCATTACCTTTTGGGAAATCCCTGATAGAATTGGCACTATGTATGGAATTCAGCAGCTCACTTTCTCCTTCTAATTCAAATCACTTATAGTAAGCTAGCAAGGAACAATTATCTTTCCAAAAATTCAACTTTTTAAAGTTTAAATGTTCATTAACATTCCTATGAACATTATTTTACAGAATTAGATCAATGTTTAAAATGCAATCTAAAAATCCGTTCAGTGAAAACCATTATTTTAACAGCTGCTACTGGATTATTTGTGCTTTTCCTAGTAATATAACATTCAGTCACCATAACCTGAGTAACTATGTTATTGAAAAAGCAGTAATATCTGGAGTCAGTATAAATATTACAAAGCCCATTTTTGTGAAAGGAGGGCATGCTGACCCAGGTTATCATCTTACGCCCCTAAGAACAAATAAAATTCAGGAAAAAGCAGATAGGGATCTCAAATACCATGCTGTTGTAAAAATCATGAAGCATCCTCATTTCCAACATATTATCATGAACACCATGATGTTTCTGGGGAAACAGTTTATCTAATTAAATAAAATATATGTGCTGAATGTATTTCTTCTTTGTTTGTATGGTAAAGTAGGTTTTACCCCCAAAAACAGATGCCATAAGTTAGGAGAAACTGGGAAAAATTTGATTGGGAACACATAAAAGTACCGCTTTTGCTTCTGAGAGCATTCAAAGCAGCATGAAATCTTAAGGCCTTCAAACCACAAGCTCTAGAAGCCTTACATCACACTACACAATTTTGTGATAGAATTCTTTTTTCTTTTAAAAATTTGCACTGCTTTAAACTTTCATGCTGTAGTTTTTTTAAAAAAAAAATCATACTCCAGCATGTTACTGACAATGTCTTGTGGACTAGACACTTGTTTATATTGAAAGTACAGCCAATTAAACTAAACCTTATAATTTAAAGCTTCATGGAACAGTAATTTTTATGGCCTGATAAGTAATGGAGACAAACTTAGGTAACCCAGAAAGACCCAGACAAATATATTTATTTAGCAGCAAATGTTTACTGGTCAGACTGCAGAAACAATACTGGTTTTTTTCCCTCCTTCACTGCAAAGTACTAAGAGTACACACACGTGAACAAAGCCAGAGAGAACAAGGAACACAGTTACAAAAGAACATTAAACCAGAAGATAATTTATCTGTCCTGCTGAGAGGAGCTCAGGGAAGTAAGCCAAAAATTGGAAAAGAAGAAAATACCAGAGAACTAAACAAAAGAAAGTAGAAGTGTAACACTCAATTAAGATAGTGCAGGAGCTTTATACAATACTGTACACCAACCTACACTGACAAAATGATTTCTTGAAGTCTCCTCCTGATCATTTACCTATGAAACTAACAGCCCACAGAGCTCCTGACAGAACATCTCTGAAATTATCATTTACACAAAGCATACATGACAAAGTACAGCACAGTCCAAACATTCAGCTAGAGCACAAAGCAAGTGTTAGGCTGAAAAAGAACACACCAGCAGCACTTCTGCTAAGGTTTACATGTTTCAGACTAGCTGCAATTAATTCAAGTGGGATGCTTACCTTTAATAGTCTCCTCCACAACTTCTACTACACGATCTATCTGCTGAACCTAAAAAAAGTCAGAAGGTAAATACCCAAGTAGTCAACGACTGGACATACTTTCATATAAACTAGTCTTTCAAGAGAGTCTTCTTCTGAATTAAGGGGGAAGTCAAGAATTTTGGGCTGTGTTTTTAGCCACTTTTGTTTTCCTGGGCATCTTGGTCAATCTGCCAAAAGTAACTTTAAAATTCACCACCCAATTTAAACCAAATTTTGTAAGTTTAGCAAAAATCACCAAAGAGCTAGAAAAGAGTTCAGGCCTTAAATGTTGTTCATGGTCTGTGACAGGCAATGGTCAACCAGGCACTCAGCACCTGGGTGGCTCAAACAGCCAAAGTGCTCCCTCATCCCAGTCTCCACAGCAAAAGAGTGGATGGTGGAGAACACAATAAACAGCTGAGGATATTGTCAGGGCAGACTATAGGGGAGAAAATTAGTGAGGTACTGAAGGGGAAAGACACTGGAACATAGGAAGAAATTAAAAACACTGTTGTGAAGTTTAAGAGAACAAGACATGCTCCTGAACTTAATGCAGGCTGGGTCTGGAAATGGAAAGAAAAGCCCTCATGCTTTTCTCAAAACAGAGTAATATTTAATGACCATTATATAATGTCTGCAACAAAGACAACAAATTTATGTTTCAGTGTTACATTTGTGAAAATTCACTAACAATGAGATAAATAGTTCAATTATTTCTTAATAGATATATTAGTCTTTATTTAAAGTCAACAGTCAACACAGAGATTTTGGCATATAAAGTAGAAGAAATCAACATTAACATTGGAAAATTAAACACTCAGGAATTCTTGAAGCTGAGATTCTTTCCAGAGGTTTCATCCAAACCACCTATTCTGTGTAATGTCTACTATAGATATTTACATACAATGCAGAAAAGCCAACCTGTCACTTTTAAATTAGTTTGTAATTTTTCCACAATATTCCTTTTTAAGCACTGCTTCTCTAAGCTGCACATTACATGAACTAGATTTAGCATGATTTTTACAGTCTTTTCCAGCTTGTTTTCAAAACAAGCAGAACAGCACAAGTTGCAGAGGCTTCAAGAGAAGAGCCTGGTCTGCAACAAGGAGCCTGGAATTTGGATCCTTTTTATCAAGGCCATTAAGTCTCTGTGCTCTAAACCACTGAGTTTGTCACTTCCTGTAAATACAAGACTGCACAATCTTGTCTGCTTCACATTCATTTTTCCAGTCTGTCTAATAGAAGTCAAAAAAAAGCCCACCAATAGTTGGAGTCTGATCTTAAATTCCCAGCTGAAGTCAGTGGGAGTCAGTTCCTTTCCTTGTCCGGGTGTTGGATCAAGTCCACGTAAAAGTATTTTTCTTTTTCTTTTTTTTTTTTAACCTTTTGAAATACTGCCTTTCTAAAATAGGGATGTTCACCACTTCTGATTTTTGAATACAACATATTAGTTATGAATTCTAGAAATTAGGTTATAGTATTGCTGATATCTGCAATTTAATAATTTCATTGAAAAATAAATATATTTAAATAATTTTCTGAATCACAAGCATTCACATCACAGACATATTGACATATCTAGCAATCAACTTGTTAAGAAAGCAGGCATAAGCAGTCATATGGAACACATGCATATTTACATACTTGTGTACATATCCATTTTGGATATAGTTTTAAAAATTATGACACAAGATATTTAACATGTACACTTTCTACTAAATGTTTAAAAAATAAATAGAAAAATTTGAAAATAGAAGTGTACACATTTACAAGTACACTACAGACAGGGAACAAAGTTTGTGTTATATTACCTGAAATATTATTGCTATATGTCTCAGTACTAGATTGTTTAAGTTCATAACCATTTTAATCATTTAAAATATGAGAAATCTGGGTAGTTGATAACCTGAGCCACCAATTACTTTCTGCATCGTGCATCTGAGGAATTTCTGCATTGCTCCAAATCCCCTGTTGAATAAAGACAGAAAAAACCCACCAACCATTATATTGAATCTTCATTTTACTGGATAAATTAAATTATTCTCAATATGTCTGTCAAGAAGATGGCTCATATAAGTAATTAAAATTATAGGTCTGAGAGATAATGAGATCTGCACCTAGAAATGGATGTTTATTCTGTCTTACATGTTATTTCCCCCATTAAATATTTTTCATTTGAAATTATTGGAAATTATTTGGCTAAAGCCCCAAGTGCTCAAGAAGAAAATGTGGAATTCTTCCAGTCTGCATTTATGAAGATAAAAGTATCTTCGAAAATGTGAGGTGAATCTGAAGTGAGAAGAGAGAACGGTTTAGAAGATTCTTATTTGGAACAAAATTGGGGGGAAACGAAAAAGGAAAAAATTACAAAGTAAGAGTAATGAAATTTTCTTGGGTGTATACAGGCCTGCTGGATTCTTTTCCTCTGATGTCACTAACCTTATGGATAATTCTGCTCTGGAGTGGTATGAAGGATATGTGTAAACCTTCAGAGCAGAGCTCCAATAATGTCTCCATCAGGCATCAGGAAATTCATGAAGCACAGAGACATCCCAGTGGTGTATGAAGGGAAGTTACACCATTCCTCAACATTTCTTTGCAGAGTGCCTCAAAAATCCAAATCCCCCAGGACTGACAGCAGGTCACCACTGCAGGGTGTGGTTAGTGCACCCCACTTGGTTCCACAGATCTCGTGGGACCTTGTTTCTAGCACAGTTAAGTATATTTTGGACTTAACTTCCATTACAAGTGCTTCTCCATTAGGACTTCAACAGAACAAGAGTTGCAGACAGACTGGAGTTGACAGCTGAGTAGAACTATACAAAAAGTAGAAAAAAAAAATCCCAAAACACTCAACCAGCACAAATCAGGGCTGATATGCAGAAATCTGGACTGAGATTGATATGGGCCAAGAGCACAATCCCATGAAAGAGTAGCCAAAGCAGGAAACTGCCTGGTGAAAAGGCAAGGAAAAAGAGCTGTATCAAAGCATGAAGGCTGAGTTGAAACAAAGACCAGGAAAAATCTTTGACCCTTCCTGGTGGGATCAGAGTTAGGTATAAGTACAGCTCAGCAATCATACGTATCCATAATAACCCAGCACAGCCAAGCCCACCTCTAAACCATATCCCTAACCACCACATCTACATGACTTTTAAATACCTCCAGGGGTGGTGACTCAACCACTTCCCTGAGTAGCCTGGTCCAATGCATGACCATCTATACACAAAGAAATTTTTCCTAAGATCCAGTATAAACACCCTAAGAGTGAGCATACATATCTATTATACATAGCTACTTGAAGCAAAACAATCTTTTTTTCTCATCTAGGGAAACCCCTACACATTGATTCTCACTGGCATAGTTAAGAAATAAAATGATCACTACATAGATAAAATAATTAAAACATGCTATTTATAACCCTGAAGATTTTAATTCCAGTTCACCAACTCCCAGTTTCATCTCACCCAGTTTAGGCAGCTCTGCCAAATGTTAAAAGACTACTCTACTTAACTGGATGTTAAAAGACTACTCAGCCTATCCCCTCTCTAAGCCAGTAAAAGGGAAATGCATGGCTTCAAAAGGCATTTCAGGTCTTCTAAAAATCTAAATTATTTTAGAGATAATTATCTTCATTGACCGTAAAGAGAGCTGAGCAAAACAGATTCTCAAATTACAGCACTTAGGCAAGATGAATCTAAGGCTTAATACATAACTTCAAAAGGCATGTGACTGGCCACCCTGGCTTCAGAGGGATAACATCTGTGTTTAAAACCTTTGCTGACAATATTGACCATAGTAATGGGCATTACTCTAGGTTAGGAAGGTATTCTGAGAGGAGGATATACACAAACTTTGAAGGGAAGGAGACTACCCCAGAGTAGCACATAAACAACTGATTTTCATTGCTAAACACTGACACAGCAGAAGGATAATTCTTACCTAAATTAATTCCTACACCCTTTGATTTATAGGGTAGTACATAACTGCTGTAGAAATGAACAGTTTCTATTTGCACATCCAATTTTCAGTTTAAAAGCAGGTGCTTAACTGACACTCTTTTCTGACTTTCCAGGTTCAAGTGTCCTATTTGAATATTAACATGGGAATTCAAAAGCCAAAGCTGACCAGTTGAGAGGTACTGACTGAGCTGAAAATTTGTATGAAATCATTCTTAACCATAAGTCACAGAAGAGTGTCCACCTGTTCCCAGGTTTTCAGCATGCTTTCCAAGATGTTCTTCTAATTCAAATAATTTAAATTCCATCAAATTTGTCTTTCATGAAGTAGATATTGGATATCTGCATTTATGCAAGGCTCTGTTTTAAGGGCAGCAGACAGGGGGGCAATCTTGAATGCAGTCTGGCCTTATAAACACTGCAAGGTAGGCAAGTATCATTATCTCTGTTTTGCAAACATCATTGAAACTCTTATGAACTGAATCACAGAAATACCATATAGTGTATCTTCATCATTTATGAGCAGAAGGAATATATGGACACTTGGCAACTTGGTAAGGTTCCACTGATTTCCTTTCACAAAGGCACTGATAAAGCTCCACTCACTGGAGCATTTTACAAATGAAGGAATAAGGTACATTAAACCTAAAACTGTATACCAATTACAGATGTAGAGCTTGAGAAATAAAGTGCCTGTTTTTTGTAATGCACTTAGTATTTTTTATACTGCACCATCTATTTTACAGCAGTGCTCCTACTGTTACATGCTGCTGCTGAGAGTGTTCAGCACTCCCACTAATCACATTCCAGAGTTTCAAACTGGATATGAAAAGAAAATTACTTAAAGCTTGCCTTATACCATGGAACAGCCAGGGGAAGGGGTTAGTTGGAGGTCAGGAGAATGCAAGGAACCTTGGCAGAGGCCTTTTCACAGCTATGTATTTCTCCTGGAAGCAGTGGCTTCGGGCTCACCTGGGTCAAATAGCCTACAGCACCCTACCATGCATGGGACCTGCACCTTCTGACTCAGAGAGCAGCAGCAAAGGCAGCAGCAGCAAAGGCAGAGTTACAGCCTCGTAGAGCAGCAACACTGGATTGGTTGTGTGGGCTTGTGCAGATGAAAGAATGGGCTGAAAGTCTTCCCTTGGGTGAAGGGTGTATGGCAGAAGGTGATAAGTCTTTAATGCCAGATGTTACACTGGGAAAGATAGAGAAGGAAGAATTGGAGTACTCATTCGGGATTCACTCACCTGTGGAGCTATTGTATGCCTCTAATGGAATACACATGTGCATTAGGCCCCATGCTTTCAGTATGTACAGCAAGTTTGATGATTTCAAAGTATGGATACATGGGCCTTGTGAAGCCTCTTAAGACCTATAAACCCCAGCAACCTGGCCAAGGGTTCCAACATACAGCATCATTTGGAGACCAAATACCTTAAAACTCCAAAAAATGTCAACAAAATAAAATATTTCATTCCGATGGCTCAGCTATCACTGGGAACAAGGGTTTCACGTGTTCTTGTATGCAGCTCAGGAAGTAAGCAAACACTACATTTACCTACATCCATTCACGAGTCCCAAAACATAACCTGCCAGCTAAATCTTTCATTCCCCCTTGTCCCTCCTTTTCCTTTCCCTGTAATCTCCTCAAAACAATCGTCACAAAGTCACACATCCTACTTTTTGGCAACTTAAAATGAAAAGTGAGGGATAACTCTACTTTGGAGAGTTGATGTGCACTGTACATGCAACTTGAGTTTGAAGTGAGTACCACAAACACAAAGGAGCAAGTTTTGGTAAGCACCTGAGGGTAACTGGCTGTGAACCACTGTAATGCATCATTATGTGCTTCAGGTACTTTTCACCCTTGGCAGGTTTATAACTATTTAGAATTTTCCTGTTCCAGAAAAGAGCTCCTTCACCTTGTCATGTTACACTATGGTTTGCCTTACACACAGCCTATGGCAATGCCTCAACCCACGTTATTTTTATAAAGCAGTGATTGCTTTAAAGAAAGACAAGAACACAGTAATCACAGTACGTCACAAATGTAAGAAGGCTATGAAGTTGCCCTTCCTTTCCTTCTGCCCAAATAAGGCAATAAATAAAGAACAGTGGAAGTTCAGTCCTATATTACTCAAATGCAGATCAAAGCAAGCTCTGATTTACTAGAATTTCTCTGGTATTTACAATGCAACTTCTTCCTCCATCCTAAAAAGAGCAGCAGAAGAGCCTCTGACACACTGCCTTCAGAGAGCCACCCTGAGGGAGTAATAATTGCTGGTAAATAAACACATTCTCTGACAACACTGTCCTTTAAAATAAATATTGAAAAAGAGAAAAAAAGGAGGGAGGGAGGGAAAGAAAATAGCAGAACTTATATAAATGACAATAAATCAACTATGTGTCTCAGCCAAGTTGAAGACAAAACAAACCTGGTATTAAAGAAAGATTTCCAAAACTGTACCCTTAATGCTTAAATTTTTCAATTAGAACCAATATCCTATTGCCAACAGAACATTTTCTAGTTCTCAATTCTGCAAAAATTGCCTTTCAAAAATATTGTGCAATAGTAAAATAACAAGGCTTGTCCTTTAAATACAGTCACCCTCTCACACACATTCTTTGTAAAATGGGAAGAAAATCTCAAATGTACAAACTGAAAACATGGCCAATATGTGCTTTCAGCTTTCCTTTTATTAATAGTTTTGCCTCAAGTTTAAGATCTTTCTGAGCTGAGTGATCTCTTACTTAAAGCACAGTAAATTTTACCACAGCAATGACAGCTAAAGGACAGTGTCCTTATTGCAAAGACTACCTATCAGTATATTCAGGTCTAGTTACAAAGTGCTTGGGAACACTGCATTAACACATAATTCATCTCCTAACAGAAATCTTTCTGTAAAAAATACAGAACTACAAAGATTTTTTACAGAACACTAGTTCTAGGTACTCAAATGAAGCTGATGAGAAGAGGTTAATTTTCAGAAATTGCATGTTACTTAAAAGAAAACTTTAAAAAAGAGGAGAAAAAAATGTTTTTTAAAAAAAAATCAAACTTCCCAGTTTTAATAGGTTAAATTCATCAAAACTGAAACATCAAATCACAATCTTGGTCAAAGGATAGTGACTTGCTCATGTTTTTCACCTCTGCCTACATATGTGTAGATATTGTTATATTTGCTATAACAACCAATTATGGATCAGTAAGTATGAGCAAAGAGGAAATTCCTTCATCCATTTTACATTTTTCTTTTACAAAAGTGATTGAATCATAAAATAGCACCCCATCCCAAAGAACACTGAATGCACTTTATTACCAAAGTCAAAGCTCTGTGGTTTCATCTTCAAGGTAAAGCTTGGTAACTGTTTAACAACTTAGTCACTTGTGGATTTAACTCTTCAGACTGCCTCAAATTTAAACAAAATTATCATTGCTATTTGCCATTCTGTTTAATAGTGTGAGGTAAAAAAGCAACCACCAAACCCTCAGTTGTGTCTGTGTAATTCATATGCTCTAGTCCCCTAGGCTTTTTCCACTGATTTTAACAAAGGTCTTAAGCTTGTCTTAAAGCAAATAAACTGTAATATTTTTAAGAATATGGTAATTGATACCTTCATCCTGGATGAAGCCTGAAAATTTTCAGGCTTCAAAGGTCACTGGAAGTCAGCTCCAACAACAGTATCCTTTTCTTTCTCCCCTCATGCCACAGCCAAAGAAAATCACGCTCAGTTGAAAGAAGGTTTAAATGTGGTATAGTGCAAAAAGATGAACAGAAGGAGGACATGGCAGGAAGTTTCTCTGCTGCTTTTTCCAATAAAAAGGCAACAGAGTCTAGATATTGACATCAACCTATTGAAAACATTTATGAAAACCTTTGATTTCTAAAGATACATACCCCTATAATACTCAAGCCTTTCAGGTACTCCTGGCGAGGTTGGGCTTGTGGTACACAGCCTGCTAGAACAACTTTCTTCTTCCCTTCTTGGGCTTTCCTAAAGAAGGACAAACAGCATGTCAGTATTTTTAAAAAATTATCGTTTTCAACTTCAACACTGTCATATTATGCATGTGACAACAGAAAGCAACCACACTATGAAAACCTCACCAAATCAGAAGCAACTTGTGCAAGTTTGAGCCTCAGAAACCAAACAAACCAGCACACCAAAAGAAACCCATATGAAGCTACAGCAGACCTGGTTCAGTTTGGGGATTATCTACAGAGACCATGACCATTGCCTATCTTGGACAAAAACACAACCTCAAAAGCCCTAATCAAGTTCACTTAATTTTATTTACCAAAATGGTAAAAGAGAAACTGGCCAAGAAAGATGGGACAGAGTAATTAACCTTGATTCAAGAAGTATGCAAAGGACAGAGCAACAGCCTAGGGAGGCAGGAACCCCTAGCTCAGAATACACACATTTATACAGTACCATTCTGAACTGGCCAGTTACATATTATGGGTTGCTCCAAGAATGATCTTTCACAGTTGCATGTTGAATCACGACCTCCTGACAGGTTTTTGTCAAACTGGAACCTGGAATTTTTTCTCCAGTAATGTATGAATTCATGAGGTGTTTACTATTATGTTGGAATAGGCTAAGACACATCACAACACTTTTCAGAAAAAAATACCAAAATACACAGATACTTTGACAATTTTATATTTTTCAGCTTGCTTAAACTGTCTCCAAGATGAATGCACTACAGAAAGTGATGTTCAACAAGCACATGGATGCTTTATGAGTACCTATCAATCTCCAGCAAAGACAATTTTAACAAAAAAAACCTCCAAACCAACCCAGAATGGTACCACAGACAGTTTCCTGCTAACGATTTTCACTTCACACTTGTAATGTGGACAAATCAATTTACAATTTACAGCTCAAATGAAAGCTCATAATAACACACAAACCGTAATAATAAAGGAGATCACAGGTCATTTTACCAAATACCTTGTGTTGGCTGCTGCACTAAAATGAGGTATTTTAAAGGAAAGAAATAAATATCCTATACAAACACAAGTGAGATAACAGGAAAGCATATTATGACAGTTACTTCATACCCAACATAAATGCAGCAAACATGTACAAAATATTTAATTTTGTTTTAGTGGGCTTTCAGGAAACAATCAGACATTCATCATACAGAACCTTGTTGGTCCTCTACTTGCATACTAAGTGTATAATATAAATGCAAATCTTTTCATCTCTTCCTTGATAATATTTCTGTGGGTAAAGAACTATGATGCAATGCTAATTTAGTATATTTCTTAGGCACAGAATGCAGCAACGTGTCTCCAAACTGCAAACCCTCTTTTCTTCCAGTGGTAAATATTTAAGGGTTTTGCTAAACATCAATGGCATACTACATATCCAAGAAAAAAAAAAAAAAAAAAGAAAAAAAAAAAAAGAAAAAAAAAAATCATACTTCATGCATTACCTAAAAATGTCACATAGAACCATGTGACACTTCCCTAACTCAAAGGATAAAAATCACTACTTATATAGTCTAACAGACTCAACCTAATGCCTGGAGGCAAGACAATAAGCCCTGTCTCCAGCAAACAAAGCACACATCCCTAGGCAACTTGGCATCTGGTATAATCTGCTGCAAGCAACAGACCTCTCCATCTACTTGAAAACCTGTGAGCACTACAGAAGAAAAAGCTTTTAT
The DNA here is from genome assembly GCA_013400775.1 of Chaetops frenatus. NCBI lineage: Eukaryota > Metazoa > Chordata > Aves > Passeriformes > Picathartidae > Chaetops > Chaetops frenatus. Next base: position 689,498 of record VZTR01001692.1, on the reverse strand, counting down.
TCACGTCTTTTTATCCAAGAAAAAAAAATAAACAAAGTTTCCCTTGACACATTAAATGGCATTTTAATGTTATTTCACAGCTTTAACATTTTGCCATATCTTCTGGGACTATAAGTACAGCTAGGGGGGAAAACGTTGAAATGAATATTCCTCATAATAAGGATTGCCTTCATTTAACTTTTTTAAAGTTGTACAGGTCTCTACAGAATAAGGAATTTTGTACACTGAGATTTTTTTTCTTTAAAAGGCAATTAGGTGGAAATGCAAGAACTAAATTTTCAATCATAGCCGATTTTCATTACCTTCATAATACACCACACAATACATAAAACCCACCACAAATGAAAAGCCTTTGTAAGGAAATTATGAATTTTTTTGCTTCATTTTCAAGAAACCACTTCTCAAAATATGCATTCCAGTGCTATATTGTCACCTCCTTTTAATATTGTTTAATGAGCCCTACTCATATTAACAAAAGCCTGCAAAAATTATTCTTCAGAAATCTAGTTAGCACGAGAACTGTATTAGAAGAGCCTTTATTCTTCAAAAACATGAATAGTAAGGAGAATAATACCTCAAGGAATCTAGTAGGTGGCATGAATAAATATATCTTCTCTTTTAGAACCCTTTATATTTTTAAGTTACATGAACCTTACCTTGAACTTTCAATTTAATTGACTCATGAAACATCTTCTAGAAATACTCTTTTCTAAAAACTACTTGCAAAATATACATCTGAATAGAAATTTAATTAGAGCAATTCTCTTTTTTTAAGAAAGGAATTATTCAAGTTGCTTCATAAGTAATGGGTGGGGAACAAAAAAACAAGGAGGAAACAACAGGAGTGTGAAGTGCTGCATGCAGCAGAGGACTCATACAAGATCACAGATTTATACTCCGTTGCAGAGATACAGCCATTCCAACTGTAAATGCATTATCAGACTTAATATGTTGCATGTATTCTGTCTTTTAAAAAGCAAATTTGACAATGCAACTGGAACTTTCCCAAACTAGAATACTCTTCTCACAATTTTATGTAACTTGTTTCATGTTTCCTCTAACTGTTATTTTTTAAGCTCCAAGAAAATTGAATCCGTAATACAAGGACAAAGAAACAGCTCCCACCCTCCAAAAAAGCTCCCCACCAGCATTTGCTACATCAGCGCTGTGTGTATAGCAACACTGCTGGATACCATGGCAGCCAGTGCAGGAAGCTGTTTCACTTTTTCATGACTCACACAGCTACTCGGGTGGAACCATCAAAAGGAAAGAAGTTAGGGACATTTCCCTGAGGTTCAAGTCTAAGGAAGGCAATAAAAAGTGAAAGCAGAGAGGATGAGCCAAGTTCAACAGAAGACAATCTGTGATACTGAAAGTAATTGCCAACTTGCTTTTTGCTAGAGATAAGAGGAGCCAGACCACCACTGCTTGTCTGCTCGTTTCCCTTTCCATAAGCAGAGCTGCCCACTGGATTTTTGTAAGCTGTGAACTCTTAAGTAACTCATAGCTTTCAGGGAGCCACCACTACTCCCCACCAAGGGATCCCAGCTGCACAGGAAGGCTTAACAGGCCTCTGAAATCAAAAGCAGTCTGGTCTGCAGGGAGGAAAGCTGATAAACTACAGACTTGACAGCATGAAACATGCAATTTGTAAAGTGCTGCTCTAGTCCCAGATATGTAACACCAAGTATTATGCCTGCAAACTCCACATTTTTTCCTCTGAAACCCATTGTTGGTAGAATTAAATAATGAAGAAATGTATAAACAATGAGCATAAGGTTGCCTGCAGCAGGACTAAGTAACAGTCAAATACAAGTAAGAGAAGAAGGAAGAGCAGAACTTTTAAACAAAACCAAGAAATTAAAAGGGGAAAGTGCTTTACAGTGAGGTTCTTCAGCTTTGTATCAATAGCACTTGGGAAATGTACAACAGGAAATAACTCTGTTAACTGAAATGAAAAAGTAATTATTTCAATCTGAATCCTACTAGGCAGATGACAACTGACCATCCATGAGCTATTCCCACCAAATGCAGCTCTCAGCTCCTCATTGTTGTACCTGCACAAACCTGGCAACTTCCCCATAAGCTGTGTATACTTAAATTGAAGTGTGCAATGCATCACTGTAGTCTATTCATACCAATCTCATGCCCTCCTATTACACAAAATCCTCAACAGTCCTTATCAGGTGTTTTTAAAAGGTTTGAAGCCATAAACAAAGAGTAGCTTTGTGTCTAGAAGTGCCCAAAGAAATGTCAGTATACAAGAAAAAGTTCTGCTACAGCAGCTCCAGCTAAGTACAGTATTAGCTGAGTATAAGATGAGATTAGGCAGCCAATGGCTATAAAAAGTAAAATTGAGGAGATGCTCCTTCCCAGGCTGTAGAAATGGTGTTGTGATGTCTCTGGGGAAAAGGAAATGCTATTTGGCTGAAGATGCAAATATGTGAAAGATCTTCCAACTCTCATCTGCTGAATTAATCAGGAGAAAGACACAAGTTTTAAAGAGAGCGCAACATCCATGGAATGAAAAGATGGTGCCTGTATAGCATTTGGAATACATTCCTGAAAATCCATAAAATCACACAGCTATTTTCTGTTTGAAAATTTACAAATGCTAAGTTGAACCGAGGCTTTACAGGCTTTGAGCCAATGCAGTGTCTCATTAGTATCCAAAGGCTCGCTTCCCATCCTCTCTGCTGTTATTACTCTTACCTTTCTCCAACTTGAACACCCCCTCTTTCTCACTTCTGGCCATCTGGTATCACTCCTCCTCTGCTCCAAGCTCTGCAGTTCACTGGGCCCTTCCTCAGCCCCATTTAACTCACTGATATAGGAGAAATTTATTGAGTCAAGATTGGGGGGTTTTAACTATTTTGTCCCATTAAGTTAGCTCATGGGAGAAGGGATGCAGCAGAGCCAAAACAGGGGGTGAACAAAAGCTGTTGGAAGGAAACAGAGAAGGGAACTCCTTGTTTTATCTCTGGTGAGCTTAACAAGTCTTATGAAGCCTCTGAGGTTGCAATATGCTGAGCAGCGTGCACAAGTAAGAAGCAAAATGATGCAAAGAACTCATAAATGTTCTGCTTTCAAAGTCAGGGACAGCCTCATAGACAAAGGCTTTGTGGAAAACCTGAGGAAAGCTCATCAACATTATTAATCAGAGCAGAACCACTCGCGAGTCTGCTTAGGCATATCAGCTTCCCTGTGCACTTCCACAGCCCGCAAAGAATTACCAGAATTTATCTGAGGCACATGAAGACGCAGAGTTCATTTGAGGGTGCTTATGCTGATTATTGGAGGACCAGTCTCTAGTGAAGCTGCCATCTCACTGCCAAGCTGCATCCACCCAACTTGTCAAATGGCATTTCAATGTCAAATGGCAAAAACCATCAGGTAACATGCAAATATTCCAGGGCAAAAGTAAGTTGCATGTCCTCCTCCTGAGAAAAACAAGCAAGTCTTCTCTAAAAATACTTCAGAAAGGTAAAAATGCTTGCTCCATCAAACTCCAAATTGAGGCTGTAAAGACATGCTCCAAGCAAAAATTAATAAATAAAAACATCAAAATATCCCTCTCTAACTGAGTTTTTTATAGAAGGTGAAATGTCAGCTCTGAGAATAACCCCAAGACTCACATGCTACATACCAAATTACTCTCTGAGTTTCTGAGATGAATGGAAACTTGTTTGCACCCAACTGCCTGGCATGCAAGTGAAGTGACTGCAGCTTTGTCTGCAAAAGGCAATCTGAATTGAAACTCTAGACCCAGTCAAATCAGTGCCTGAGTTTTACTCAAATTTTCTGTAAATGTAACTTCATAGGCAGCAATTAAAGATGCAACAGCTATTCCTGGGCAGTCATTACTCACACAAATATAGCATATTAGTGGTAATGATAGTCTTTTCTTCCTGCAAAGGCTTTCAAAGGAATAGTTCAAAGACTTTATCAAACTGAAAAATCAGACCAGAATGTATTCAGGAAGAGGATGGGATGAAGGAATAAATCCTCAATTTTACCTTGGCCCTGGCTACTAATTTCTGTACTCCAAGCAAGGCTGAATTGATCAACACAAGAGAGAAACTTCCAAGATGTCTTTTGGTCAGGCTAGGCAAAAATGGTTATATGCCAGTTCCTGTCCCTCCAGATGATTAAGAAAAAACCAGATTTTTAAAAATCAATATACCATAACTTTAAAGCAAATCTGAAAAACCCATAATTAGACGTTATCAGCCTTACAACAGTTCTTACAACAAAGGAAAGTGTAATTAATGACAATCTGCTCCTTAAAAAATTTCATCTTGGCTGCTGGCAGACAGATTTGTACTTGTTGGCTAAAAAGCATATTTATTTTAAACTTCAATTTTTTTTTCTCTCATAATTGCGAAGTTGTTGGTTTGTGGGTTTTTGGGTTTTTTTTCTTTTTCTGTTTATTGCAAAGATTGAGGGACCTTGTCATGTTAACAGAAAATACTAGAAATAGCATTTGTCCTCCCAAGACTGTTGAGCAGACTGGGGCCTGGCAATCTGCTCAGGGGGTGCCAAGACACCCACTCACCAGTTCAAACCTCCCCCAGCTCTTGTCAAGTGAACAGCACAGTCTGCCAGGACTTGTTAGACACTGACAAACCTTCCCTGCCTAACACAGGTGACATTCATGCTTTGTAGAAGGTATTTGCTAAAATGTTGAGAGAAAATTTCTTTCTGCAGTATTATGCAAGTGTTTAGGCTCCCACCACTCTTCAGATAAAATGGTCAAGTGTTTGCCTTTGCTGCTCTACAAATGTGAGGTTTATGAATTTTGGTTTCAAGCACACTGTTGGTAGGATACACCACTATGTTCCTCAGGTCCTTTTCCTCCTCCCTCTTTTCTGTGCTCATCTTTAGCTCTCTGCTGACAGCACGAGTATCCTCAACTTCTCTGAGGCACAGAGTACCAGATACACTGAAGTTCTGCCCACTCAGACTTCCAAAAGCAGAGGCTGCTGGAAGCCAAACCACCAGGGAACTGCTGCAGGTGGCAGAAGCTGGCATTGCCTTTAAAAAAAGGTTAGCAGTTTCTGAATATCCTTGAATCTTTATGTCCTTTAGCACATAGATGACAAGTTGTAGTAGGGTTGAAAAAAATCTGTCTTTCTACATCTCCAGTTTCATGCTAGCCATTCTTCAGCAAGAATCTAAGAAGCGACAATGGTGAGAGAGTTTTCAGAAGTAGAAATAGCTCCAAAGCTCTAGCAGCAATTTTGTCCTTTCTCTTTTGCCTTCTGACACTTCTTTCTGCTACTTCAAACAAGCAAGACTTCATGCTACCCCTTCAAATGGGAAAACTTAATCCTGTTCTGAATTTATTTTTGCATATCTAGATGAACTGATTAAAGACACACTTGTCTCAAATACAGTGAAAGGAAATCTCATATAAATTCACTTGGAAAGTGACACTAAACTTCAGACAGATTAAAGAAATGGAAGTCAAAATCATAACTGTGAACTTTTATGTCAGCTACACAGTTCTTATGCTAGTCCTCTATTCTTTCAACATATATTCCTGTAGGAATGACAACATTCTATCATAGTATTTGTAGCATATCTGTCCTTTATATTTAGTTAACTGACAATTTATTCTACTTCACCTTCACAATCTTACCCCCCTTTTAGTTCTATTTGTCTCTTTTAGAAAAAAGAAGTGCAGTTTAGGGCACAGAATAACGATTGTAATTAATGGCTGAAATACTACACTGCCTCTCAGGTTCAAAGTACAGGCAGGCTTCAAGTTACATGCATGCATGGCCAATGGTTGTATTAGAAAACCCTATTGATACAATGACTACAAAATGAAATTAGTGTTGAATGAAAATTAAATAATCCATTCCCTCTACCCCCCAGAGGTATAGCATGCATCTCACTAACAGGTTGCCTACAAAATTTTAAAAGGATTTGTTCTAGAAGCTGATATGAGTACTTCTCCAGTTTTTTTTTTTTGTTAAGTATAACATACCAGGAATCTTTTTCCATAGGGTAAGGATGGTGAAAATCCAGAAAAAGAAAGCAGAATTTATATGGACTAAACACACACAGCAGTAAATGATACCAACAGTGTTGTTTTACCATGCCATCAGAACAAAACCCCTGCACGATTCCATGGTGTGTCTGACACGGAACATTCTGATAAAAAATTAAGGATAACAAAGGAACTAACAGCCAACTCATTTTTCCTTGGACTCCTCCAGGGCAGCTGAGGAAGAAAACCACAGACCTAAAAGGCAGCCAAAATTCTGAACATCCAAGCTTTCTTTTGCTCAAAATCAGGTGGCTACAACTACTACATGAAAGAAACAAAAATAACTTCCTGAGAGCCACTAAATATAGTTTTCATCTTGTGTGCACAGAAGACTGTCAGAAGTTATCCAACAAAGAAAAGGAAAGAAAATTCAATGAAGTAATATTTCAGAACAGTAAGCTGCATGTTCTTTTTCCCTTATGGAAAAATGTGAGCAGCCACACTGCCTAGTTTTTTGTCAGGAATTATGAGATAGATAAGGACTGTAACATAGTGTGATAAAACAGAAAAAAGGCAACAAAGATCAAAACAGGAAAAAATAAAAATAATTTAAAAAACCACCAAAACACACCACCAAAAAAAAAAAAAAAAACACCACCCAAACTTCGAACCTTCATTCCTTCATTCTGTCAAAATTGTACTGTATCACATTTTTATTAACCTTTGGGTTTTTGTCTGCTTTAAATTCTTCCAATAAAGCCCAGCAAGCTCTTCCTAATCAAAATAAATAAGAACCGAACACAGGACCTGAACAGCAACAGAAATTATCCACTAGCCTCCTGTATGCCAGACTCATGACAGCCTGACCATTTTGGCAGTTCTCCAATGGACCTGCTCCAGTCTTCTTACATCCCTCAACTGCCTCTGCTACACTCAAAATACAGTAATCCAGGTGAAACCCCACCAACTAAAGAGTAATAAATGTCTCTTCTCAATATCCTGTTCATGTTTTACTTATTCACAACTGAGAATGACTCATGAGAGTTGGCTCATGTTTCTTGGTCTTCACCATACATCCCACATTCTTTGCAACAGGCCACTTAGGCATCAACCTTATCTCAGTAAATTATGAAGCTGTGTCAACTAATTCTTCATTGATATCTGTAATATCTCATAGTCTCATACCACACCTACAAGAATGGTAAAGATCCAAAAAATTCTCCATGGACTACATTTTGACATATAATTTATTTGTATGGATTTTGTATTGCTAGAACTTAGTCGTTTCCGTGCTCACACAAATTCATCACCATCCTTGAAAGCAAGAGACTACTACATTGCTTTAACTTTTTGCTTCAGAAAGGCCTTGCACCATACACTACTGTTGGGGTTTGGGTGTTCCTCTTTTTTTGTTTTCTCTTCACCTGTGGAATTTTTTCCCCCCATCAGTTGCTAAGGGACCATAATGGCCGGGTACTTAAGGGGAACAAAAGAAGTGATTGAACTGAGGGAAACAGGTATTGTGAAGCTGGGA
>VZTR01001692.1:636983-681552 GCA_013400775.1 Chaetops frenatus | reverse complement strand
TACTAGTAAAGAACTGTTATTCCGTTCCCCATATCTTTGCCTGTGAGCCCCTTAATTTCAGAATTACGATAATTCGAAGGGAAAGGGTTACAATTTTTTTTTTCATTCCAAGGGAGGTCCCCTGCCTTCCTTAGCAGACACCTGTCCTTCAAACCAGGACAACTACAAAACAAATGGAAGAGATATTACTATTATATTTCTTTTAGAAACCGAAGCTTTGAGTCTGTGGTTACATATATAGATTAAAAAGTGTAATCTTGTTTCTGCAAAAAAAAATATTTTGTTCTTTTCTATGCAGGCATTTTTAACTACAGCATCAAGGGTGACTTGAATGTCAACTGCACTTCACTTTTGCTTGTACTGCTGGAAAAATTCTCCATTCAGTTGTTGTCACTGATGCTTAAGCAGGGGAAGGGAGAGGATGCTGTTAGAAAGCTGGAAGATCAAAAGTGCATCCGGCAGTGTAAGATGGCTTTAGTGCACTCCCACTGTGAGGTGGGACTGATCAGAGTAGCTATATCTGCTCCTTGCTTACAAGTTATGCAGCATGCCTCCTCCATTCTGGTTTAGGCTTTCTGATGTCTGTGGTTGGGAAATCATTTCCTGGGTGGTTGCTGACAGGAAGAAGAAAAAAAGACAAGTCCTGGAAGTAGCTCTGAGAAATTGCCAGTTTAGACATCTAAATCTAGTTCAAAATTTATTATTTAGAGAGCTAAAAATTGTACTTCTGTCAGAGCTGAAAGGATAATTTCTCTAAGCATATTAGCTTGCCTAAGAATGTTTCCTAAAATAACCAAGATATCATTCTAGTAGTTTTCCAAATAAATTATCTTCTAGAAGTTTAATACATCACCAGTCATTTTATAGGGATATTAATAAATGTATGGGTTCATGAAAGTTTTAGGTCACGTGCACATCTGAAAGGTCAGAACAATTCAAAGGATTCTAGCAACAAAACTTTTAATTTCTAACAGATAGCAGTTCAATGTGGCTTGAATACAGCACCAAGCCAGACAGAGTTCAAGGAGCATTTGGACAATATTCTTGGGCACATGGTGTGATTCTTGGGGATGGTGCTGTGCAGGGCTGGGAGCTGGATTTGATGATCCCTATGAGTCCCTTCCAACTCAGCATAATCTGTGTCATTCTCTGTGTGTGAGTGAACATAAATATATGCATGTGACAACAGCTACTTCACTCCCAAAGCTCCATTTCCTTTTTTCTCCCCCCCAAATTTTTCATGAAATTTAATTCTATCAGATTCATACCACCATCTTTACAGTGCCCCTTTACCTGCACGTAAATGGAATATCCTATTTTTTAAGAATAAGCAGGCCGAACATTGCACAGCACTAAGTATGAAGTATATAACCAGAAGCAGTAACTGTCTGAGCACAGTAAACCACATATTAAACTTCACCAGGATTTCACAGCTTATTCCTAGTGATCATGAAGGTCAGGACAAAGGCCTCAGTGCAGTATGTTATTGATCTCATTGAAAATAATAACAGTAATGAATCATTTTTAAAGGTTACTTTGCAAGTCCTAGGCAACATGAGCTTTACAGATAGTTTCTTTAACCATCTCTAACCTTTTTCTCAGTCTTGTTTCTGATGCATGACCACCCAAAGGTGAGTACAGGAAATGGATGCAGACTCCAGCTGCTTGTTTGTGGGGCTCCCAAACTTTCCTTGTGCAATGGATTCATGCTTGTATTAAAGCTCTAATGAAAAAGGCTCTCCTCATTAAAGCTCCTTGCCTGGACTTCACACACCTAGTAAATGCATACCGAAGTTGTAACATGCAAGTTTCTCTGTAATGAATAAACAGTTCATAACAATAATTATACCAACCTTTAACTAATAATAACAAATAATAATAAATAATTATATCAACCTTTAAGAAATACAAATTGCATAAACAACATTTCCTATGCAGCACTTCATATTTTTAATTCATTTCTATTTTTAATACAACATGCATCTCTACAGACCTCAAGACACCTCACACCAGGAAACTACTAAATAATACAAGGCTCTGCATCAAGCTCACTCAGCTCAAAATTCTACTGAATCTCACTGGAAATTGGCATCCTGCTATAAAACTCTAGAAAAGAAATCCCTCTTCTCCCACCAGCAATTTCAAAGAAATTTTGTTCTATGGCTCCCAAACACTGCAGAATTTGAGAGGGTGGTGCTAACTGCAAAACTTATGCCTTTCAAATTTCTTCTAAAAGATTTCTCATGCCTTCCTTCCAAATTTTTCTAGCAACTCAAGTACATTTTTCAGACTCTGCACTAAGCGTATAATATTTTTTCTTCGAAATACTACTTCATTAATAAACATCTTGATTTTTTCCTGCAGAAAGTATGGAGGTAAAAAGATAAATTCTGCATTGCTGTTATACCAGCAGCTGAACCTGATTTTGTTAAGGTGTCTTAGATTTAACAGTATAAAACAGCAAGGAGCAAGCATCTTAGGCTCCTAACCTGGTTTTAATAATACCCTTTACATAGAGCTAAACAGTGCTGAACTGCTCACTTGTCTCTTGTTTTGTTTTTTTCCTCAAATTAAAGCTTTTACCCTGTTTTGTGCCCTGATCATGGGTGAAGTGAAGGCCAGATCGGCTCTGGTGACCTTCAGAAGACTCCAGAGCCTTCATTCCCCATGCACTCTCCTTAAAATGTTGTTACAGCTACATTCTCCCTCCCTACTCCCATGAGCGTGCCAAAAATTGCTCTTATTTTTCCACCTCCATTCACAATATATATCAATTTATTTCTGCCAGTATTTGCCACTTTCTGAAAAAGCTATCAGATGTTCCATGCAAGAGTGTCTTCCCTCTGATGGGAATTAGGCAGGTCCAGACAAGACCCCATGATTAAACCAAGGTTAGCTTAAAGAGCCATTGTATTACTATAGTCATCCTACCCTGTGGAAACAGTTGTATCTAAAATAACACTGAGATGGATAAACTGTGTATCCATCCAGTTTGAAATGTCATCAGCATTAGAAAATCACATTGTCAATAACAGAGATACCAAGTTAGAAAACACATAGACAGACACCAATAATTATTTGCTGCAGCAAACTTTCTCCCAAACTGTGCCTCTAACAACTTCTGCTTTAAAAAGTAAGCCAGGAGAAAACACATATAAATATTTTTAAATATTCATACATTGGCTTTATCAATTTTAAAGCACAAAACCAGAGCATGTGTGGTGTTCAGAATGAGTTATAACATTCAACAGGACTGCTAAAGCTCTGAAAGTACATGAATAATTTGAGAGTTTGCACATAACTCTCAAAAGTTATAAATTTTAACAAGCCAACTCCTTAATTTCATGTTCTGTATTCTAAAATATGTGCACTTGACCTTGACATCAGAATGGACAATGATACCCTCCACATTTTCAACCTACATCCAGTTTAATTGATATGTCACCAACCATTCTCATTCTTGGTATTCTACATCCTGGTATTAGAGAATCTGCAGCACATTTACTTCGTTTAATACAATACAATACAAAATATTTTTATTTTTATTATGATTTCTCTTTTTGCCGAACTGGACATAATTAAAGGGATGCATAAATTGAAAGGAACTGTTCAAGATGCCAGTGTTTCCCTGTAAACAGTATTTGCTGACCATTAGTACAAAAAGAAGTCACAAAATGCTAGTTTAGAGAAACCACTGCTGAGGCTATGGTCTAGTCAATGTCTATCCAGCTATCATCTTCCAGAATTTATCCAATCCATAAAACACACACTTCAGTTCCTATTTGTACTATAGAAAGTGCTTGGGAGGTGTTGGAAAACCTGTCTTTTCTCTCCTGTTCTTCTCAGACTCCCCAGCTGTACATACCCTTCCTTCTATAAATGCAGCACTCCACTTCCCACATGATCATCAGCCAATATCCCAGAAAGAGCACAAATACCAGACTGGCAGTTCTGTACAAGCCCAAGCAACACTGGATACGTTTTCCCATGGTTATCAACAATAGTTTTCTCTATGGACTATAAATTATGCTCTCCTATCCTCTGCTTAGCTTACAGCTCTCTCTAGGATGAAGAGAGCTTGTGAGTACATCAACAATGTGGAGCATCTTGCTTTCTCGTTGTTATTGTTTCTTTATTATTAACTCAGTATTAGCATTGCCTTGGTCTAATGGAACTTTCTCAGCATTGCAACATTTGTTCGATTTAACATCCATCAGTTATTACATCACACCGAAGGCATTTTAAAAAGGTAGCACTTACATGCTTTGCATACATTTCTGTAGGAAATACTAAAGATATATAATAAATATACATCCTTTAACTCCACTTCAAAATTGGTAGGCTCTCTTAGTTCTAATGCTGTCTTCCCTTTTAGAGTTCTTCACCATATATATTCCCTTAACAACATACATGTCTCTGCCAAAATTCTAGATTTTTTACAATTCATCTTGTAACTTCTTTTCCACTTCCCTATGGATATCTAAAAAAAGCTGCCTTAACATCACCCAATTACACCTTTATTCCACATTCCTCACTCTTCTTGATTACAGAATTGTGGCTAGCTATGGAACTGTTCTCACATAAACCTCAATGTGGTCTAAATTTTTCTTCACTGACAATTCTACTGGCTTCTTTATTTCTTTCCAAATGACAAACATTATTTACTAAGATAATCCCCACAGAACATAATCAGCTTCATAAAGTCCCTAATTCTTCTCAATCTATCACTTGGAAATCAATTTATGATTGCATCTTCACCTGACACAGTCTAAAAATAGCTATCAGCTTCTTCTAGGTAGAAAAATGGTTAGGGTAAAAATACAGACATAATTAAACATGATGATTAAAGGTTTCTGAAAAACACTGTTCAGTTCAGGAACCAGATGAACACTCCAAACAGGTCAGAGGGACAAATAGTTGTGTTGGAAGGCACCTTGTGACACTGAACTTCTATTTGTCAAGCAAATCTCACTCCGGCAGAAGTTGCCCATCTGTTGTGTATAAAAATAGCAAAACCAGTTTGTTTGCATTCCCAGTAAAAGCTAATCAGTGTGGGGGAGCAAGATACATCTTTGCTTACAAACAGGCTTCCTGGAAGAGTGGTGTAGAAGTTACTACTGACAAGGACTCCTCACAAGTGGTAGCAGGAGGGAAGGAGAGCTTCCCAGTTTTACTGAAAATCACCACTGTTAGCTATGATAACAGGATTAAAACAGTGAAGGTCTTAGGAAATTCATTAAAACAGCAACCTCAAAGTAAAATTGCATAGGTTTATAGTATGAATTTCGGAAATTCTTATAACATCATCACAGACCACAGTTTTACTTGGGGAGAGGAGAAAAGCTCTCCGTTTAGGAAGCTGAGGAAAATACTGTTTGTCCAAGGTTAAAAAAAAAGAAAAGCACTCTTGGTAAGTAACAAAACTAACGAGATTACAGACTGATAATTAAGTAGCTGTTTTCCCACTATAAAACAAATCATTTACTTTCAAGAAAAATGTGATTTTTGCCTTAAAAAATTATGTGCTTGAGAAGCTGCCTGGCTAAATCCTCCCAACTTCTTCCAATACACATCTAAGAAGTGCTGTTTATAAAATATTCCAAAGACAGTAAATGATTTCAGAAGAAACACAAATACCACTGTATTGTATCAAGTATTTTTAAGCACCACCTGCAGCAAAGGGAAGCAGCAGAGCAGCAAAGTTTCTAATTACCTGCTGTAACAAAAACCACTCATCACTTGAAATTATCATGGGTAAGTAAGCCCAAAAAAAAGTTCATCTTTTTGTTACATCTGTTATCCCAAACCACAGTTTTGATTAATATCTTAATGTACTTGAATGGTTAACATAATATTTATTACTCCATATTCTAAATAATCAACAACCTCTCCTAAAGGAGGGCAATTACCAACCATTAACTGTCTGAACATTTTTAGTTCATTGTATTCCGCTCAGAAGCCTATGGTTATTGATGCAAGATCTCAGACACCATTACTTTCACAAGAATTTTGGATAGAGTGAACTTTTCTCAACCAGGAGAAGTTGACACAAAACACAGAAATCTTGCACATGTGAGCCTCTGGAAAATTCAGCCTCATTTCTACGAAAGCAGTATTTACAATAAAATGAAAGTGCTGAATAGGCTGAAGACTCGTGACAGATACCAGATGATTTTGAACTATGGTTATGAAGGGTCAACATCTGATCTTGAACTGTGCCATTAGAAGACATCATTAGCAAAACAAAAACTCCCAAGTACCAAAACAACTGACATTCACTAACAAGTATTGCTCACTGACTAAGAATTAAACTGAGCTCTGATAATTCTAGTGAAACATGAAGATATTACCACACCAATGAACAATTCATGGCATATGTAAAATTTTAGTTATAGAATTGTTTGGCTAGGAAGGGACCTTGAAGATTACCTTGTTCCAAACCCCCCTGTCATGTGCAGAGAAACCTATGACTAGACCAGGTTGCTTGCGGCCCCACTGAACGTGGCCTTGAACACTTCCAGGGATAGGGCATCTACAACATCTGAGTAACCTGTTCCCGGGACTCACCACCATCACAGTGAAGCGTTTCTTCCCAGTATCTAATCTAAACCTACTCGCAGTTTGGAGCCATTCCTCCTTGTCTCATCATTACAGGCCCTTGTAGGTAGTCTCTCCCCATCTTCCTTGTGTACAACATACCAGATAAATTTTCCTTTTGTAGTATTTATTATGTGCACACATACTTTTGTGAGTGTAAGCAGTGAAAAAGTGAAGGGGGAAAGTAACTTCTTCACATAAACATTACTCTCCAATTCTAAAAAAAATACAGTATGCCAAGTACCTGACTAACAAGATAAATGCAGAAGCTGAATTAAGAATTTCTAGTTTGCCAGAAAGATCTTGTAAACAACCAGCCATCAATATTTTAATGATTCTGAATGCGAAATCTCAACATTTGTGTTCTTTTTCCCTAAGACCTGGGATACATTAGGACTGTACTGTTTGAGAAACTATTTTATGCCAGCTTGGCTTAGAACTGAGGTCTTTCTCAAGAGGTGAAGCCATCTGTGGTCTCTGACTGATGGGGTCTCAGCTGAATAGTTCACCGAGCTCATGTCAGAGTTCCTTGTCTCACAGCAAAGTGGATCTGTCCATGTTAAAAGTTTGGCAATTTAAAGTAGCAAGATGGAGGGAGGCAACCCCATACCTTGGCTGCAGGGGTGGACAGCTTCTGGAATGTTGCTTTCCAGCTCAGACCTGGCAGTGTTTATATTTGAAACCCACGGTGAGTTAGGAAGCCTTTTATCAGAATACAGATAAACCAAGAACAAAGCTACATGTGAAGAAGAGTAATTTGTAAAATCTTACATGAAAACAAATCCACCATCCCTCAGACACCCTTTCAACAATACTGGATACAAGAGCTAGCCTCAGGGAAAAAATTCTGAGATCAACCTCAACTGATAAAATAAAATAAGAGGTCATGTCAGTTTGTATTTGCATGTTTAGTATGCTGTTAAACATACTTAAGATTTATTATCTTGGAGTTTATTAGAGAAATTTAAGAGACCTTGAACTCCTCTTGCTCTAACCAAGGGCACCTACTTTATTTGACTTGTGTTGCTTTTCACATGATCTCCTTCCCATTAAAAAATAAGGTCTTGGAACTGAAAAACAAAAAACCCTCACGAAGCAAGCAATACAAATAAAGTGCTTTTTAACTCTGTACAGAAACTATCTACATGGATATACACAGCTACCAAGCACCTTCTGCAACAGTGTATTTTATAACCTCGACATCCTAAACAAATGGAGGGGTGGACAAACACCATAATCATTAAAATATTCCTTTTCCATTGGTAACACAGTGTGTCCAGGTAATACACAGTATCTTTCACTTAAATCTTCATATGTTTTTTCAAATAATGAATCTCCTTATACCTATCTGGTTAAGTGGGCTGAAGGGACAGTAAAAAATGATTATACTTGAAGTCTTTACTGTGAATCCTGTAACCTAAGTCAGTGAAGGAAGAGTAGAGGGAAGGTAACCTCAAACTTCCATCCAAGTAAGCTATTGCTCTAAATTAATCAAGGATTACTGATAGAAAACAAAACACATCATTTCAGCATGCAACTACTGAGTAAAAAGTAAAAGTCGATAAGTGAAAGCTTATACTCAGAGGGGGCCTCTCATTCAACCATTTCTCATCAAAATTCCGTATTTAAAAAGACATTAGCATTTGAAGTCACTCATTCTGGGTTGTCTTCCCTCTGTGTTCCCCATTCCCAAGAGAAGAGATTGCATGAGCATTTCCAAAGAACACTTTGAAGATTAGTTTAGATACTTTTGCTGGAAGCTCCTCATTTCACTCTTTCACTTCTGAATTGCTTGGCATAGCTAGAAGGCTCATCAAACTTACCCTTGCTGTCAGTGTGCCACGTACAAAGAGCAGGTGATACAGGGATGGGTAGAGCAGCAGGGATGCAAAGATGGATGGCCAAGAAGGCAACATATGAGGGATTAAGTATATTACAAGAAATGTTGAGTGATTTACCAATGCCTAATGAGATCTGCCATCCTGCCTTCAAGTTTCACAAGTGCTACTGTAATCCATTCCCTCCAGGCTGACAATCTGGAATGACTCAAAGTTGAGTTCCTAAATGCTCTCCCAGAAGAGCTTGGAGATGCTTTCCAACTTTACAGAGTACCATCATAAGCTCTTAGCCTAATGCCAAAATCCAGATCAAGCAGTTGTTACATTGTTTAAAAAAACAACATCAACAAAACAAAACAAACAAACAAACAAAAAAGGCGCAGAAATATCACAAGTCTTCATCTAAAGTCAAATATTTGGGGAAACAGTGTATTTCAATAGTAGTACACAAAATCACCTACAGACACATTAAAACACTACAGGTAAGTAATGGATTATTGCCGATTTACTACCACTGCGACATTTAGCAATTTGTAAAATAAGTGGAAAATGCAACAAGCAGTGTAATATTATTTCCTTAAGAGCAGGGCAGTCATTCTCCACACAAAACCAGGCTTTATCTCACCCATTCATTGAGACTGCTGTGTAATAGCTGCACTTAACTAAGCCCCCATACTGGACTGAGGTCTCAGAATGCACACATGCAACTCAGAATAACAAGTCCTCAACATTTCATGGTTCAACCAGTGCAAAAGACTTCACATTTTCGTAAGACTGTGGTATGTAGAACTGCAATTATCATCAATGAGACTTTTAAGACCCTGTCCATGTTATTCCAGACTCAGTTTGATTTAAAACTTTTCCTTCACGATGTTTGTGTTTTCACTGAATGGTTATCTGGTCTATATCTGTCAGCAGTTACTTGTCACTGGCTTAGTACTGCAAGTAACTTCAAACAAAAGACAGTACTACATTACATATCAAAGTAAGAAAAAGAACAAAATGTGTGGTAAGGGACAATTCTCACGAACTAAAGTCAACAACTTTTCATGTATCTAATAAGGCACTAACATTTTATAGAAATTTTGTTTGCTACATAAAGGCATTGCTGCTAGAAGAATATTATGCCCTGCAATAACTGCACAGAATATTTTACAGAACAATTAAATTACTATATATTTGTTTATCACAAAGCATAAACACACAGTGAAGGTTACGAACCTCTCAAAATGCATTTTTCCTGTAACTACTGAATAAAGGGAGTGCCCAGTTACTCCCATTCTAATGCTGCATGTACAGTAACACAACCAAAAGTAGTGCGTACTTCATTCCTTCAATTCATTAGTGTTTCCCAGAGAGCACATTGCCTAAAAGCCCAGCTCCCCTCACCTTACTGCTTACTTTCCTTCACTCTAGCTTTTTGACTTTCTCTACCTGTGCTAAACTTTGCCACTTCAGTCCCAGATAACCATGAGACTCAGAGCAAAACACAAACAAGTAGAGGATGTGAACAGATGCCCAATGATGAAGTCTGCTGAAAGGAGAAGAGTAAGTTGTCAAAACTCATAGAAAGGTTGGCCAGAATTATTTTCTTTAGACCCCATCAGCAGGCAGGTTTTTTCTTTGTTTTCAATGTAGAGAAATGCAGCATTTTAATCTATCTGGTAACATCTTTCTGTTATACATTTCCCTTTTACCTTCTCAGCATTCCCACTCAAAAATGGTCAAAATTTCTAATTATAGCATGTTGTAGGTAAGCAGTTAAAGACAAGAGAATCTATAATCACTGTTGTGTTAAGTCAACAATAGTGTATATGCAAAACTAAAATCTCCAGTTGGACCAGCTGCTGAATGTTCTACCCAGTGACCATTTTCAAATGGATCATGTTCGTTACTTGTGTTGCTTGAAAACAAATCCATGAAGAAAAAAATCAGGTGACAAGCATAATTATTCACCATCATCACTGTGAAAACTCATGCCTAAAGGGGAATTTTAAGTGCCTAAATTTGGTCTCGCAGATTTGAAAAATTGGCCTCTAGAGAACTGAACTTCTAGAGTTTGTGGGTTATCATTAAGGAGAAGGCAGGTGACAGAAAAAGAGATCTTTCAGATTACTTCTATAAAGCATGGTCTTTCTTTCTTTCCCAGTGGTCAGTGGAATGAGTTATTACGATAAGACCCACCAAGCAACACACATGAGATAAAGAAAGGACATACGTGGAACAGGAAAGAATGTATTTCTTGACCAAAAGCAATTCTGGCTCGCAAAATGGACCAAAGTATCACTGGTCAGCTCACATGTCCAGCTATGCAGGGATGGGTCACTTCTGGATGTATTTGCATTTACACAACACAGGAAAAGCCAAGACAAAACCTTAAAATCAGTTCAAAAAGAGTCTGGTCCTCTTATCTGTAAGTTTGTCTGAAGCTCTAGCTAGAAGCCCTGCAAAATGTTAGAACTATTAGTGAGGGAAAAAAGCACAGCAATCATAACAATTTAAAATTAATAAAATTGTTTGCAATGTAATCACAGAACCACGAACAGTTTGGGTTGGAAGGGACCTTAATGATCCCAACCTCCCTGCCATGGGCAGGGACACCTTCCACTAGACAAGGTTGCTCAAGGCCTCATCCAACATGGCCTGGAATACCTGCAGGGAGGGGGCACCCACAGCTTCTCTGAGCAACCTGTTCCAGTGCCTCATCATCCTCACAGTCAAGAATTTCTTCCTAATATCTAATTTAAACCTACTCTTGTTTCAGTTTGAAGACACTTCCCCTTGCCCTATGTGCTTTTGTAAATAGTCTCTCTCTGTTGTAGGCTCCCTTCTGGAAGCTGCAATTTTTACCAGATCTACCTACACACACAGAGAACACATATAGCTCATTTTGATACAAAAATCCTTACTTCCTCTGCCCCGTTTGATAGTTCAGCATTAGAGAATATAGCCATACTAATGGAAGCTATGAACTTTTTATTTTGGAAGTTAAAAAAATTCGAATTTGAACAGTGGGACAGATGGGGAAACTGCTAAGCCACATAAAATTTCATATTTCAAAGCCTGTTTTCTGGCATGATAATAAAAAAAGATAAATCTGCTAGAAACCATGCCAGGGGCAAGTGGAAATATAATTAAATCAGTGCCTGTAAAGCCCACCTTCTGAAGACAAGTTACTCTGTTCCCAAGCAAAAGACTGCAATTATCTTCTCAAATACCTACAGCAGGCTGTTAAGTTTAATGAATTTGACTGTTTGCAAAAGAGTTAAGTACATCACAGTAAGAGTTAATACATGCCCTGTTATAAATAAATAATCATCTCTTGAAACATCCTTTAAAAAGTCATAACATCTAGGAATAATCTGGTAGCCCTCTGGCTCAGTAAGACCCCTACCAAAAGGCTCTATTTTAACATCACTATGAATGCATAGAAGCTTGCTTGGTTATGGTTATACATCGCAGACAGATATTTCAGCATGTCATGATATGTTAGAGCTGACTATCCCATTGCATACTAGAATAATCTTGTTACTTAAAAAAAAAAGGCTCAGAATGGTGCTGCTTTGCATTTTATGTATCAGCTTTCATCTGAGGATCATAAATCCTTTCTTTGTCCAAGAACCATTTTTTTATCCTCACATCCATAAGGTGGATATCCTTCTTTATCGCAATTTTGCAACCCTGAAAAGTAAAGACTGACTTGTTCAAACTCACTCACGCAGTAAAACCAAAACCATGTTCCGAAATCCAGACCATCACTCCTGTTGTCAGAATTAAGCCAGCCTCGATTGGTGCGAAACAAGAGACAGACTGGCTGCAACTTTTTCCAGTTCAGTGGACAAAGCTTTCCCTTTAAGTGTGTTACAACATCGGAGCCAGTGGAGCCAAAAAACTGCCTAACATAAAATGAACCACATTCAGACTTTCACTGCCCAAGTGTTGCACAAAGCCTCCATCTCAGAAAGACGACTGGCACACGTTCAAAGTGATGAGTAAACCTATCTCCTTCAATATGCCATTTCTGATATGGCGTGAGGAACAAACAAAACCCTTTGTGCTTACGAGGGAGTGAGTTTGGGTTTGAATTACTCAGACTTCATTTTACCTACCTCACATGACTGATTTAACTTTACAAGGTTAAATCAAAGAAACCTTTTAGGAAATGTAGTGTTAGGGACATTCTCTTTTCCAGAAAAAAAAATTTTTAAAACAATGCCTAAGAGACCAAATGAGGAGTTGTTAATTGTCTGGCTCCAGCCAGCTGGCAAACTTGTAACCTTGAGGCCAGACCTCAGGCTCAACCCATTGGGTCTGAGATGAAGATTTCACGGCCACCTCGGATATAACTCAGGGATGCACTCAAAAAACAGACAGGCATGCTCTCCTTCCAAAGTCCATGCTTGGCAACAACTCCATGGAGTTTATTCACAATGTTTACACACCAAAACAGTGTAGCTGAGCCCAGATACATTTTCTGCTGTCTTCCATGTTTTTTAGATAAATTGACAGTGGGCTCTCAATGGCAAATTGTCCTGAGAGACAAGAAGTACATATAAGCATCCAGGCTTCATACATACACTGCTCCAGTGAAGATTGTGGATTTAACTGCACACATGCATTTCCAAGATGTCAGTATCAATCAAAAGGAAGAGTTTTCAAAATTATTTATTTATCCTCAAAATAATCAGCATGACATTTTTAAACTAGAGTTACAGTTCAGCACTAGAGAACCATGGTATGGGTCTTTTTGTTATCAAATTGTTAGAAATGTTTGTGCTATCAAGTACTTGTAGTGAAGGTAAAGCACCATTTTTCATATTCACCCCAAAGCACTTCAAATGCATTTGATAGATTTCTCCAACAAAATAATGGTTGGCACACAGGGGTTTTTTTCAACAAGTAATTTCAGAAAATTATCCGGTTTTCTGCCAACAGAAATGTTAGCTCCCCACATCTTAAAATGTATCTTACCCCTACTATGCTTCTACTGTAACCAACCATACTCATGGTTTACAAAAACAAAACTAAACTACTACCACACTGATTTTTTCCTTGTTTGAACATTTTCTCAGTTTTCTCTTGAAGGAGCCTGATACGTTCAGGCTATGAGAAAGGAAGTTCAGCTAGTATTTATTTCCAGAACAATGTTTAACTGCCTTTAGAACTCAAGTTGCTATTGTGAAACTCCTCATCCTTCAAAGCACAGAGGCTGCAGAGGCCGTGCTATCTGACTCGCTGGGAAAAGCAAGGTGGTGTGGCTTTGAAAGGGCTACAGCAGGTACTGGAAGCAGCCCCCTCCAGCTACACCATCAACACACGCCACATATGCTGAACTATTTTGAGAAGACAAGCAGGATTTTGCTGCAGCTGATTGCTTCCAGTTTGCAAGTCAATTCCCTTTTAAACAAGCAGAGGTACCACTGGCTGTACACCACCTCACATTCCAAAAAATGGCCCTACAGAGTGACTGAGTTAGCAGCTGATAAGCTGTTATGAATCAAGGTACAGTATTTCTACCAGAGAAACAGCTGTAACACTGCCAGCACTGAAGCTTCCCAAAGCTAGGAAACAGCAGGAACACAGGAAAGGGACAAAATCAGGAACACAGGAATGGGACAATATCTGATCTAACTTACAAATGTGATACATCTAAACAAGGCAATTTATGAAATGCCTTGACATCCCATCCAAGCCTAAAACATTGTTTATACAATCCATATCCACATGAGAGCTGAAAGCTATTTAAATGCCTACTGGTTTGGTGCAGACAGAACTGACTCAAGTTAAGCAGCTTCCAGGATGTGTCAAATAATGTTGGAAACAAGAACACAAGAGGCCAGCATTTGTCAGTTAACAAGCTGACACAGGAATGCATTTGTGATAGTTACTCAACAAAAGATTNNCAAACCAAACCTACAAAACTAGAAAAAAAACTCCAAACAAACAGCAAGAAAAAGCATACTACACTAGTTTTCTGCTGATATTAAAATTAAAGACATCTGCCACTACTACTTCTTTAAAAATCACAACAGGCAAGTGGAAAGAAGTTTTCAAATACCAACAGGAGTATGTATTGCACTGTCTTCCTCATTGTTTCTGACTGCACTTCCTAGGAAAATAATATTAGCCTTCATAGTCAAAAATCACAATGTTTCTGTAGCCTAAAGAAAAAAAGTACACAAAGACAACTAATTTGAAATTGTCAGGAGCTAAATACAGGCTACAAAATACTGCCAATGTATTGCAAAACAAAAACAGTAGACCGAAATTAATTGTGTTATTTATTGCATTGAAAGGATTTCAGGTGTCTATGCTTTTCCTGTAGAGCTTATTTTACAGTAAATACTTTCTCCATTCTCATATAAATTTAAAAATAACACACTAAAATAAACCCTAATATACATGTGGGGCTTTATGGTAAAGCTTTCAGAAAATTACAGAAACAGGTGCTTCTTGGCCTTTGGCTTCCTTATCAGTATATAAACTCAAAAAGTCACCAGGACGTAATGGTAAAAAAATTACACACCTATTAGTATTTAAATAATTCCCACATTCATTTTCTTCATTACTGGGAGCACCAAATTGTCCCTGTGAAATAATCAAATGAGAGGAAGCTGAGGGTTACACCAGCAGACCACAGCTGCCAAACCAAAGCTGGGGTCTTTTAATCCAAATGGTTTGATGGTGAACAGTGTTACATGCTTTCTCTGAAGGCCAGATCATAAATACCCGAGTTCAAAAAAAACCCAAAAAACAACCAAACACAAAACCTAAGACACAAAAGCCCCCCAACTAAACAAAAAACAACAAACCTCATGTCAGGAGCTGTGTCTTGCCTTGAGTTGAGCCCACTCCCAAAAGAAGCCAACTACTCCAGCACCTCCCTGATTCCACGAGGGCATAAGCAGCAGGTGTTGGGACAGCACTGGGAATTATGTTACCTGAGAGTAGTGCAGTCCTTTTTATTTTAATGATTAGCAAAAGGAAATAAGTTAACCTGTGATGAAGTTATAATTCACCTGTATGTGAGAGAAACACAGTGGTGCATTTTGTGATCACTGAAAGAAACCTTAGCAGTTTGGGGTTCTGTTTGTATTCAAGGGGCCAGTGGCCAAGCACTCTCCCAGCCTGTGCCAGCCCAGTCAGTCTGCAGCTCTCCTGGATGAATCCTAACATACCCAACAAATAAAAGCACCAAAATAGTGCAGCCATTTGCCAGATTGCCACACGAACAGAAGTACAGCAGGTGGCCATTCACAACTCCAAATTAAATCAGATGCTGCTCAGAACTTTATACCAATCCCTGTGTACTGTTGTATCTGTTTAATGTTATTTTCATCCTACTGTTATTCTTCATCCTCAGTTTTCAAAATTGAAAGAAAATGGGTTTTAGTGACACATGAACCATGGCAGGAGACAATGATCCAAATGGTCTCATTCAGCACTCAATAAAACAGAGAACAAGTACGGCATCTTTCCCCTCTCCATTCTCATTTTTTTTTTCCCCCTTTCAATATTTATTAAGTAAACCAGTGCTTATCTGGGCTAAATCCCCAGGCTCAGTGAAACACCAGGTGGTAGACTGGGGTATTTTTTCCAGCAACAGATGGCTCAAACATTTTATGACAAACAGACCCAGGACTACTGCTCGTCAGCCCATCTTTCAGTTACTTCTTTATGTAACACCAGCAGCTCACCCAGGGAACTCAAGCAGCTGCTCACCTGCACCAGGACCCCCCAGAACCAGCCAGGGCTGTGGGAGCCTCCCTGCCTGCTGCTCAGGTGACTGGGCACTGGGAGGAAATCCAGAACTTGCCACTTCAGACTAGAGACTTGGGCAAACCTGGTCCTAGAGAAAAGTTACAAAGTGCAGCCTGTGGCTCTCACATTAAAATCTTTTATTTCTCAATTATTCTTACTTGCTCATTGTCTTACCTGCCCGCATCCAAAGCAATTGCAAGCAGCTACTTTCAACCTTAAATAGAAAAGGAATTTACTGTCTTCCACAGTTTGCTGTGCACCATAAAGGAAGGTTACTTAGTTTACCTGAGAAAAACATTCTGTCATTACAATTATGCCAGTCTGAATAAACAAAAAAGAGAGAACGAACCATAAAAGCAGCACTGAACACTCCATTAATTGAATTCATTTCTCATTGGTATTTTAATTCCAATAGGTTTGTACCTGGAATCCATACTGTAATACTCCCTCTCAAGGCATTCAAGGGGGATGGGGACACCATAGAAGTCACCCCTCTAGGCACTACTACACTTCACATTCCTCCTTCTCCCTCCAGGATTTCTCAGACAGGGACATGGGAAAAACATCTGCCAGTCTCATACTGGCATTATCTCAAAATCTGAAATACCATTTGCATTTATTTAGCAAAGGTTAATAGTATGCTTGTAATATTTTTAGTGATATAACATTGCTAAACTGATGTGACAGAAGTAAGATATGCCTAAAAATAATCTCAACCCCCAGAACTGTCTGCTCTGGGATTTTGTTTTCTTGGTTTCACTTATTTATTTATTTATTTAGTTTTACATAAAGGACAGCACCACTTGTAAAAGTGAAAAAGCTATGAACTAAAAGGTTTACAACCTGGTAGAAAGGGGTAAAGGATAGAAAATCAGAAGCAGAAGCCTACAGACCTTTTACACCCCTAAAAATACGTTAAGGGTTTGTTGGTGCTTTTTTACCTGAAATAAATTTAGTAAGATGAGACTAAGCAAAACTTATGTTATATGCAGAAGCACTAAAATTACATAAAACTACATGTCATGAGAGAACATTGCTACCCATATTTTGTATTAGTTTTGATGTCTTCAGTCTGTGGCTTTCCTCTTGCAATACCATTAAATTCCATTCTGCTTACTGCAGTAGTTACCCATCTCAGTCAAGGAGGCTTCAGCTCAGAATGAGAATTAAAAACAGTTGCATAATCTACTTGATATTTAATAAGGAGAAGTGTTTAATACATGAATATTGTCAGAATAATGAATCAGCCTACTAAACCAGATTATATTCTTCAATTCCTCACTGGTTCCAGATAAAATATTTATCAATGTTTCAACTGTTATTAAAATGAGAAATTTGGACCCCAGTTTTGGTATCCAGGCCCATGCCACAGCACTTTTAACACTGCAATATCATAAAATGGTACATTATAAAATGTTTGTTACGTTAAGACACTACCACACTACTCTGGTCAGAAACACAAGCCAATTCCAAATAAGACCATTCCATTCAAATAGCACTTCTCTTCCTTCAAGGCGAAACCTAAGCCCAGAGAATACCCACTAGTTTCTTATGGTCAAGAAACAAGTATCTCCACATTGCATGAGTACATCTAGGTTATATAGTAACTTCCTGGCAAACAAGAGGAATTGTATAAAATAGTCTATAAAACTAGGGTTGCAATAGGAATGTGGGAACTAAATTACCGTATTTCTGCAGCCCTAACTATGCACCCTACAGAAGTCCTAGTCTAGCCTCCACAACCCCCAGTCCGAGTAAAGCAAGGAGGACCTAACACCAGTGAAAAGCACATTGCCTTTCTGAACTTCTAGGGCCTTGTAATGCTGAGGTGGTAGGAGGGAAGAAACTATCATGTGCTCACACCTTCCAGTAATCACTAGCTCATCCCATCTTCACTGCTTTCACAAACTTGATGAAAACCAGAAAGGTACCACCTCTGTGAAGCCAACAGTAACACTGGCCAGGGACAGTATACAGCATTTGTCAAACTTTATCTGCAACTGGCCAACAATGCAATTTTTGTGCTTCTTAAGCCATAGCAAGGGTCATTCTTCCCCAGGGCCACTAGTCAAAGTATTGAAAGCAAGACAAAATTCCAGTGGAAACAACATATGCACTAGTGTTTATTCCATGCAGGTTTTTTTCACTCCTATATTGAGGTCGGGTGGTTTTGCAGGTCATTAGCTAGCTAGTCTCCCTGTCCAAAAAAAATCCTCCCTTTTGCTCCCAGTGACCAGCCTGCCCACCTACCTATTATATGGTATTTAATGTGGTGTTATACATGTTACACAACAATGAAGTTTTCCAAGCAAAACAAATACTTTGAGTAGTGAAGGATTCAGATTGCAGCAAACAGAGAAAGCAAACACTGTGTTTGCACACCTGTGCAGCTTCAGCCCTACGTTGCCTTTTATCACTTGCAGCTGTTAGGCCAGACAGGCACTCTTTTGACAAAACACAGGAGAACACTTGCTTACAAGACACAGGGCTCAAAACTGCTTGTCTAGGTTGTAGTTTGAGATGCATGCAAATATCCTTCTTTGGTACTGAAAAATCATTTTTAACTGTATACTGCAGATATATTTTAGTAAGTGGTACAAAGGCCCAGAGACACTATACCAAAGCATTGTCATGTGCAAAGATACAGAGGGGGGGAAAAGTTAGAAATATGGTTGTACCTTCAACAGTATTAGTCCAGACAGAAAAAAAAACAAGAGCCTGTCTTACATGCTCTCTGTTCTTGTCAAGTGACTGGTATCCCTGCATCTCTCAGAGAGGCATATGTGTAGCTAATTAAATACCTGCTCACTCCAAAGTGGGTCTGGGGCACAGCTGTAGGGTGATGTTGCTTACAAGGAAATGGAGGTAGGAGCCCAGCTTTCAGTTTTGAGCCTTAGGTCAAATCACTCACAGGATTTTGAAATCATTAAGTGCATGTCAGATCAGATCAGCCACCTGTCCTTGCAGGCTGATACGCAAATACACTCCAACTTCTGTCTGTTCGAGCCATATTTTTAAGCACCAAAAAATGGCAAAGGAACAGACAAAAATCTAGGCTGTTCTTGAGTAAGTCCCTACTCAGATATCAATCCATCATAACGGATTCAACACCAATAGCTGATTATATTCCAAGCACACAAGAGCTTCCCTTGAGACAAAGACGAAAGACAGGATGCCACAATCCTTGAGTCAGAAAAGAAAAGCAAATGGCTTCATAAAATACACCAACTTCATGGACTAAGAGGATTCATTTCTGCAAACATTTCAGGAAACAAATTCTCTAGCCATAGAGGTAGAAACAAGCTTACAAAAAGTTAAAGATGTATTGAATATTTTAGAATAGTTCAGTTGGAAGGGACCTGAAACGTCCAACACATCATCTAGTCCAACTGCCTCCTCTGGACCTACATCTACTTCTTCCCAAAATCAGGATGACAATAACTTACATACTCAAGGAGCAAAAATCCTAAATCAGTAAATTGAGAAATTATTCTCTGAAATTCCTGCTTTAAGGATTAACCAATTTCATTTTAGAAGCTGTACTTTTGAGAAGACAATGTCTGTAAACAGTTAACAATTATCTGTTTTATTCTTCTACATTTTTCCATTGTGCCTCCTAGCCAGCATTACAAGCATGGTGCTCTGGCCTTACTCAATAATGAGGCCATTTAAAAGTGTATATGCTCCTATCTTGCTACCCTCTTTTCTTAGGAAAAGAATAAAAACTATATTTACAAATATCCGGACTTCAGAACAGAAACAAGGGAACAGCAGTGCTCTAGACTAGCTGTGTAAGCAAACAACTAATTTGTCACTGAGAGAATTTTTATTTGTAAGAATACTGTTTTGCAGCTCTTTTTGGCTCTGCTCTTTGACACTAATGCTGTTTTCTAAAGATGCCAAAAGAAAACACACCCACCCCTGTTCACAGTAAACTAAGCTCTTTCCCAAAAAAATAAAATCACTTGAAATTACATATACATACACGCACTCCAGAGCTAAACTGGCACATTCTCCTGGCCTCAAAAACCAAGGTTCTGTTACATGTGCCTTGCAGAAGACAGGTTAACACAATTATATAGAAAGATGTCTTTGAAAAACTTTATCAAAAAGAGAGCTGTATAGGACCACAGAAAAACTATGGTAAGATGGGATCTCTAGAGTCCCCTTTAACTTCTCATCTAGTTCCAACAACTGCTTAAAACTGGGTTAATTCCAGAGTTCAGTAATGGAACCCAAGCTTTGAGCATATCTGATGTGACAGATCAACACTCCATGTGCCTCCCTCCCAAAGCTATGCCCTCATTCAAACAGGACAACCTACCTGATAGAGATGGTCCCATTCTGTGGTCTCAGAATGGAGACTCCCAAAGAAGGATACAAGCCTCTCTGGGCAACCTCTTCCATCTACTTTATTCCCTGTTGCCATTATAATTTTTTTCTTTGTAACCAGTCAAAATTACAATGAAATCATTACTCCTGTTGTTCCCATTACTACACCAAGTGCTAAGAGCACTGGTTCTATTCCTATCACTGGGCTCCTCTGAGAAAATTCAGGTTCTACTTTCTCTGTAGCATCAGAGCAGTTGAAAACAGCAATGAGATCTTATCTCCAGGTCATTGATACCCATTTTATCTTCAGGAGTCCTCTGCTGGGCCGTTTTCCAGCTCCATTCTCCCAAATGGTAAACAAGAGTAATCCTTTTCAGCAGTTTGCTGGCTACACTCTTGCTGATGCAGCCGAGACCTTGGCCTTTAGCACTACAAGGGCACAGAGCTGACTCAGCTTAGTGTCCTCAAGTTTAATTTTCTTTAAAAAAAAATGAAAACCAAACAAAACCAAAAAACACACATACACAAACCGCCCTCCCCTCCCCCCCCCAAAACTCAACCACAAACACAACCCACACACGAAGCTGCCCCCAGCCCACACTGTTATCTGGAGGCTGTTCTAATCAAGACACACGTCTTTCACTGAACCTCCTGAGGTTCGGTTTGCCCATTACTCCTGCTTGCTGAGGTTCCACCTAATCACAGGCTGCTGTGCCATCAAACACTCTCTTCCCTTTGGTGTCATCCTCAAAACTGGAAAGGATGAGCTTCATCCCATCATCCACATCAATGAAAAGAGCATTGAGTAGGATGAACATCCAAGAAGCCCCACTGATACATGCATTATGACCATGCACCTTCAAAGAATCACTTAAGAGTGTCCAGGCTGTCACTATTAAGTAAAAACTGAGCAAACAGAATACACTTTACAATACATAGTATATCTTTGTCTAAGCACACAGAGTTGGAAGGTCCTCCACTGTTACAGGTATGAAAGATTAAGACTAGCTGACAATCATGGTAAATTCTCTGTGTGAAAAACAAGTAGGAAACAGCCAAAAATTAAGTGCTCAATACTGTAAATTCAAAATTAATAATCAACTGCTATTTTTACCTGTATAACCAAAACTTGTGAGTTGGTGCAGTGAAATTACCAGTGTACAGGCAGGGCTGCCTATTACTATGACAACACAGGAATGGTGCACATAGGCCATGCAGTTCCTAAGACAAGAAATGATGAGAGAAAAAAGCCTCACCCGTATCTAACTGAAAGTATGGTCCTAGACCCAGATAAACTACTTGGCTCTGAAATACTAAATCTTTGGAAAAGGGGTACAGTTTTGGTCCACCTTTGAGTTCTTTAACATAACAATAGTAAAAGTCAACCAAGAATGGATGAGATTAGGAGTGATGGGGCTTTACACCTCACTTCATTGCACTGAGACACTGAGCAACAGCAGCAATGGCAGAGCAGCACTGTAGCATCCTTGAAGTGCATGAACATATTGAAATACAACCTCCCCATCCTACAGGTGAAGGAAAGAGTAATCTGACTTAAAACAGCAAGAAGAAACCGAGTATGTAAGAGCCAGCAGCCACAGAGGCACGTGGCTGCACAGAACAGCAAGAGCACAAGCTTCTGTGCTCCTCTGTAAGTGTACATAAAGCTTTTTGTATCTCTTCAACTCCCAGTTTAATAAGCCACATAAGATTAGCATGAAAACAAACACTGGGCAAGCAAGCGTTTTACCTGCGGTAAAGAGATACAGCGGTTTTTTCAGAATGAAGCAAATTCAAGATCCTTCAATACAGGTTAGCAAAGACAAAGAAATTTCTCATGTGTTTTTGTTTTCCTTTTAATCTAACAACAAACAATACAATTCAGTCTTAAAAACATGACTGGATTTGGCTGAAAGCTCTGGCACACACAAGAGCAGAAAAATCTTAGCGTTATTGGATAATGAATTGCAGTGGGACTCCACTAAATCAGGTTTTTTTCTACCTCTGCCACCAACTTCCTGTGAGAACCTTGTCAGTTCTTCTAATGCCTTCATTCTCTGAAAACAAAACTGATTATACTTTTCTTTCTCACACAGCAGATTATTTTCATTAATATTTTCTAGATGCTGATTATACAAAACGCCATTAAGTACATAAGTACAGTTTTCTTTCCCGAGATCTCGCGTTGTTCTCTCAGTGTCATCATTTTTAAGATTCATGGTAGCTTTAAAGATCAGCTACTCCATGGAAGACACTCCAAGAAGCAAAGCTACAGCCAGGCACCAGAATACTGGTAATTTCAAAATTTTGAATATTTGCCTTATTCCCAAATATCCTATAGCTGTGTCAGTTACAGCTAAAAACTCTATTTATAGAGCACAGCTGACCTTTTTCCCACCTCCTGTCACAAAAGCTGAAACTGTTTCCTTTTTTTTTGTCCATCCTAGAAGCCAGGCTTTCCAAAATAGAATATGAAACTCTACATGGAGAACCACTATTTATTGGGCCACTTCACTTTAGGGGTCCAGGCATTCTCAGGCTACCTAAATAAATCATGTTTCATTACTTACTGAAGTACTGTAATTTTACATAGGAAGGAAAAAAAGAAAAGAAGCTCTAATGGAGGGAGGTGGACTGACAGCTTATTTCCATGAGAAACCTTGATGCAGGTTACTATTGCCTTGTTTAGTATACGAAAGTACCACAGATTTATCAGACAATTTCACTTTTTTGTTTCTTTAAACAATGAAAAAATACAAGCATCCTTCAATTACCTGTACTGACTGAGGAAATTAGTTATGCAAGAAGCTTAATATCAAAATGAATTAGGATAAAGCTAAAGCTGCTACAAACACATGCCTTACCTAAGGAACCCTGGAGGTAATTCAGCTTTCATCCCATCACCTGTAAATTATTACCAGTCCCACCAGTTTAAGGTTTAGATTTTCTATCTGTACTAATGGGTTACTCCAACTGACACATGTCTGGAAATCACAAAAAAAAACCCCTTTCTATCTTTAAAAACCTCATCAATTAGGGTTGAATTAAACCACGAGTAGCATTCAAATTCCAGTATCTGCACTTTTTTTATCCCCTCCAGATTCTGAAGTGCTCAATAATGAATTTGTAGTAATAGAAGAGACACATGGCTCATTAATTTCAGCAAAACAAGGGTACCAATTCACGCCTACAAAGAAGTATTAGGGTGTAATTCAATCACTCCTGTTACATGGGAGTGGAGAAAACCTTTGCTAAGGTGGCCCCTGAGTGTGGAAAGTTGCTACACCTCTGACCTGAAGACAGCTGAGGGAGGGCCCAGGAGGGGAGAGGCTTCCTGCCTGTTATAAGACGGTTGGAAAAACGCTTTGAGCCATATTCAACTCAAATTACAGCCAGGCTTTCCCTACCTCCCACCTGAGTGCAAACTCCCTTCGTGACCACTTGGGCTGTTCTATCCTGTGCAAACACCACACCTGTATCCCATGGTTTCCACACAACAAAACACATCTCAACTCTGCACACCAAAAGCTCTGCTTCCTCAACCTGCTTAGCCCAGGTACCTGCATATACCCACACTGTGGGCTTGGCAGCTGCTGTACAGCTTGTGTTTATGGTTTTTTGCTTTAGAACAGCAATTATTTGCAGCATTTGACAGGTGCAAAGCTAAGAAACCACCTTTGTTTCTCCTGGTCTGTAGATAGTTAACCCTCACTGTTTAAACTTTAACTCGTGAAAGGTGAGACAGATTTTTCTTTCATTGTTCAAGCTCAGTGAGCCTTCCACAATGACATGCAAC
Source organism: Chaetops frenatus (assembly GCA_013400775.1). NCBI lineage: Eukaryota > Metazoa > Chordata > Aves > Passeriformes > Picathartidae > Chaetops > Chaetops frenatus. The sequence goes on along the minus strand of VZTR01001692.1, from coordinate 657,228 downwards.
TGAAGCAGAAAAAGCCCAAAACATATTAAATGTTATCCTTACAACTACTGAGGTAAGTGTGTCAAGTAGTAGTTAATTTTCTTATTAAAGCTAAGCCATTACCATCATCCCCATTTGCAAAGTGGCAGTGATGAATGACTGGGCGTGTTTCTCAATTTCATCCCTAAAAATAATGTGACTGTTTCAAAATTCAAGGAACACCCAGAATCCATTGCACTTTCTTTAACCATTTTATAATCTTCAAAGACCAAAAAAAACTAGCTTTACAGACACACTTCAAGACACTGTGGCTATAGCTGTTCCTGAGCAATGTCAGTTGGCTAGCCTATTCATTAGTTATAATGAAACACCACTTTAAAATGCCATTTTAAAATGCCATTTGTTGAGCTTTAACTATTCCACTAAGTTATGAAACCGCCCCAGAAGACACAGAGTTATTTCCTCAAGAAAACATTAACATTTGGTAAACAAAATGTATCTGTTAACTACACCTCCATCTGCCAGAACACATACAATGCCCACTATCTCCCTCCACCACCTGTCAAACCTTTGGGTTCATAGGTCACTGAGGTGTGGATGCAGAGCAGGAGAGGCTAGAGAGGCTCTGACATTTCTTCACCTCTTGGCCTTCTTCCTCACAGAAATATAATTATTCTCTTAGTGGTCATTTAAAAACAATTTCAGGATTACCAAACTCAAATCAAGTACTACTCAGCTGCTGTATTTTTTAGATTGCTTACAAACAGTATTCTACCAGTTGGCCAATACCTTATTTTTCACCTCAAAACCCCTCCCCTCCAGTAGACTGCAATTTCTAGAGTATCTAATTAGTTCTGGAAACCAGTATGAAATCCTAACTCTCAGAACTGTGATCTCTTTCAAGAATGAGACTGAAGACCCAGTAGAGACTGACTGCACTGAGTTCAGCCAGGTAGGACAGCTTTCCCTCCAAACACAACTCCAGGATTCAGCAGGCTGCATCCCAACCACCCAAACAGCAAGCAGTGAGCCTCTGCTGCCTCTGCTTTCAGTGGCTCAAAACTGTACAAGCAATAGCTGAACTGCACTGCACAAATGCAGGACAGAGGCGAACCAGGGAACCGTGTTGGGGGTGATCAGCCTCGAAAATACAATCCAGTGATTCATGGACTGTAGCATTATGTAACAAATTGCTGTTGGTTTGTTTTCTAATTTAGAAAAAAAATGCACACAAAACTGTTGGCAAAACAGACTATTTAGGTTGCAAAGTCAAAGACTCAAAATGCAAAAATGCCAGAAGTGACACTGCCCCCACACATTAATATTTCCTCCTGGTGCACTTTTAACACAATTATTTACACAGGCTCATAAATTTCCCCAGGGCTCCCATCTCATCCCATGCTGGATAAGATCGATTTCCACTGTTTGTGTAATGAGGGCAACTGTCCTTTCTATGATCTTTTCAACAGTCATGACAAACATGATTTAGTGATTTCCAGGAGAAAACATGGTGTCCTAGTGAAGATCCCTGACTATCCTCAAAAAAAAACCCCATACCCCAAAAACAACAACAAAAAACAAAACCAGAAACCCACCCACAACCCAGTTTTGAAGGGTGTTCCTGCTCCAGAATTAATGTATATTTGCAAGTTGTACCTATATTCCTTTTAGAAGACACTGCCCTGGGTGGAGTCTGTCTGACTTGCAGAAGCAGCTTTCACCAAGAGGCACCGGGCATGGGAGGTCACAGCTACAGCTTAAGGTTGAGAAGCATAAAACCTGTGGGAGTCATACATCAGATGACTAAGCTTGGGGATACATTTGACCCTAAACTTGCTAAGTTTACAAACAGTAAGAAACAAGGAAGACCATGAAGCTCTGATCACAGAGAATATTGTGAAAATAAATTAAACCATTTGTTTAAAGCATTTGCATATTACAGGGAAGGGAAGTAAGGAAAAAAACATATGGACATTAAAAATCATGCCCTCTGCAAGAGTTTGCAAGTTTTAAAAAGGATTAGATACAGTAAATAGCACCTGAGAACGTGCCATAGAAGCTGCATCACAACACTGAAAATGGAAGTAACCTTTAGGAAACACTGGCAAGTAATCACTGAGTCAGAATTGTTATGAGATACAAAAACAAGGCTGCATAGCTGTTCTTCATACTGATCTTCATTTCCGAGTGCTCAGTTCTGAAAATTCAGTAATACCCTTTATAGCTGTACATTTGCAGCTATGAGAGAAAGGAATTGTCACCAATACAGACTGAAGGCTGCAGAGATAGCTACTGACCAAAGCTTTAGGTCTGAAATTGTAAAACAGATTTCTAGTTATGACAAATACCGAGTGACCTCAGTCCTCCACTTTACAGACTTTTATTCCCTTTATTGTGGTTTATTGAAGTCTAAAGAACTACTTGAACTAATGGAAGAAAACTGAGTACAGATTTCTCCTCTGCTAAATCTGATGTAGGTACAGTAACAAGTCTTAAACCATCAGAAATGTTTTTGTTGAGCCAGGGTAGTTTTCAGCTCAACAGACTCCAGGCAAAAGGGTGGTGCCACAGTAAAACACTTCAAGAGCAAAACACAATCACTTTGGTTTGGGTTTTTTCCCTCCCCCTAAGTCGATCTGTTAACAAAGCAGCTATTCACATTCCTATTTCAAATTTATTCCCCTGTTTTTCTGTATTTTTACATGCTGAGTTTTATGTTGCTTAAATAGTTCACCTATGATGTAAGAGAAGGCACGAAATACAAATAGGAAAGAAACACTTTTATTAAAATGTTTGTTCATACTTGATTTTTTAAAATTATCAGATATTAGATAATTTAGATATTAAAGATCTGGTAAAAACCTGAATGTATTTTATGGGAAGAGTTACAAGGAAAATCACCTGCTCCCAACTAGAAGCATTTGTGGTNAAAACAACAACAAAAAACAAAACCAGAAACCCACCCACAACCCAGTTTTGAAGGGTGTTCCTGCTCCAGAATTAATGTATATTTGCAAGTTGTACCTATATTCCTTTTAGAAGACACTGCCCTGGGTGGAGTCTGTCTGACTTGCAGAAGCAGCTTTCACCAAGAGGCACCGGGCATGGGAGGTCACAGCTACAGCTTAAGGTTGAGAAGCATAAAACCTGTGGGAGTCATACATCAGATGACTAAGCTTGGGGATACATTTGACCCTAAACTTGCTAAGTTTACAAACAGTAAGAAACAAGGAAGACCATGAAGCTCTGATCACAGAGAATATTGTGAAAATAAATTAAACCATTTGTTTAAAGCATTTGCATATTACAGGGAAGGGAAGTAAGGAAAAAAACATATGGACATTAAAAATCATGCCCTCTGCAAGAGTTTGCAAGTTTTAAAAAGGATTAGATACAGTAAATAGCACCTGAGAACGTGCCATAGAAGCTGCATCACAACACTGAAAATGGAAGTAACCTTTAGGAAACACTGGCAAGTAATCACTGAGTCAGAATTGTTATGAGATACAAAAACAAGGCTGCATAGCTGTTCTTCATACTGATCTTCATTTCCGAGTGCTCAGTTCTGAAAATTCAGTAATACCCTTTATAGCTGTACATTTGCAGCTATGAGAGAAAGGAATTGTCACCAATACAGACTGAAGGCTGCAGAGATAGCTACTGACCAAAGCTTTAGGTCTGAAATTGTAAAACAGATTTCTAGTTATGACAAATACCGAGTGACCTCAGTCCTCCACTTTACAGACTTTTATTCCCTTTATTGTGGTTTATTGAAGTCTAAAGAACTACTTGAACTAATGGAAGAAAACTGAGTACAGATTTCTCCTCTGCTAAATCTGATGTAGGTACAGTAACAAGTCTTAAACCATCAGAAATGTTTTTGTTGAGCCAGGGTAGTTTTCAGCTCAACAGACTCCAGGCAAAAGGGTGGTGCCACAGTAAAACACTTCAAGAGCAAAACACAATCACTTTGGTTTGGGTTTTTTCCCTCCCCCTAAGTCGATCTGTTAACAAAGCAGCTATTCACATTCCTATTTCAAATTTATTCCCCTGTTTTTCTGTATTTTTACATGCTGAGTTTTATGTTGCTTAAATAGTTCACCTATGATGTAAGAGAAGGCACGAAATACAAATAGGAAAGAAACACTTTTATTAAAATGTTTGTTCATACTTGATTTTTTAAAATTATCAGATATTAGATAATTTAGATATTAAAGATCTGGTAAAAACCTGAATGTATTTTATGGGAAGAGTTACAAGGAAAATCACCTGCTCCCAACTAGAAGCATTTGTGGTCACACATACACACACATACACAAAACAAGTAACTTTTACCAATACATCAAAAGCAAAAACCAGCTCTTATTCTGATATCCATCATGTTTGAAGACACTTATCCTCAAAGAACACATAGAAATTTACAGATTTACTATATTCCATGTAAAGCAAGTCTGTCCTTCTCTAAGCCCACCACACATAAAAAATTTACCAAAAAAATTGTACAATTACTAACAAGACAGGACAAATGACATGAGATGTGCAAGAAAATCTAAAACTTTCCCAAATAATTGGTACCACAGGAGAAATTATCACCATGTCCTTAGTGTTTCCTGTTAATATGCATGTTCTGTGGTTGCCATTTACATAAAATAACTCACTGATAGTAAAGAACATTGCAGACAATGGAGACATGACAATTTTCACATAAATATATTCCTGGAATCACCTAACATCCATCCCCTTGGCATGAGATAAACCAGGATGCCTGCTTCACCTTACACAAACCAACAAAAAAAATCTGCTTTTAATTTGACAGGACAGTTTAAGGCTAATTTTGCCAGTGTTTCTGGATTACTAACAGTCACAGAAACTTATGATTTAAGTTTCTGGTACTTTGTCTTCTAGGAATCCCAAGGCTTTACAAGATGAACCCAGGTACTGGGTGAAGTTTAGCAGAAGGTTTGTTAAGTCTGCATCTTTTAAGGAAATTTTACCTTGAGATCAGAAATGGAGTTGTTAAGTACATCAGCAATTTACCCTGAGATCACTTTATGTCAGGAAACAAGATTGTATCAAACATACCAGGCCTCTCTAGAAGTGACTAAATGGGGATTTTTCAGTGTCTTGCTCCCAGTCTTTACCAAGGAACTACCTGGGATTCCTTTGCATAAGTGAGCAAATGGGATGGAACAGCTCAGTGCCAGGAAGTTTCATTAGCAGTTTTCAAGTATTAACATCAAAGATTAGATCAACACAGAGTCACAACTTCAATTCAACATGAGGGCATAGGTGCAGTACTTCCTAGTGGATTTTGTATACATCTTATCAGTATTCCTTCCCCTCTGTATTTTGAATATATTTTCAATTGAGAGTTAAACAAGGATGCAAATTTCATAATGACTCCCAAGGCAGTAGGCCCTATCAACAAAAATCATGTATATGTTTATGGGAAAATATTTTGAGCATGAATTTGACCTGCAATTTTTGACATGACTTCTCTGGAAATTGCCATAACAAAGTGCTAATTGTAACTGCTGACAAAGCCACCCATGCTTCCTACTGCTGTGGCTCTTATCACCCCAATATCTCCTTCTGTAAGACCACCAGGTAAATCTGGAAGGTACAGTGGGAAGGTCCTTGGTCTCTTAAGCAGTCACTCCCTAAAGTCAGAGCTATAGTCACATTACTTCCACAGAATAAAGCCTGCTCTACATCCGTAAGGAAGTGGAAGCCAGAAACAACCACTCTGCTTAAGAATGTAATGCCTTAATCCTTCCCAAGGATACCCCTTCTGATAAAAAAAGTAAAATTTTGCTCTCACAGAGACATATAACAATATCCTTAGGTGATATAAAGCTAGCACATAACTAGGAACCTTTACAGAAATATATATACACACACAGAGACATCTATTTTTTATATTACATATAAAAACATTTTTAAACATTTTTATATTAAAATGTGCAGTGCTTGATGTAGCAGTGTTTATTCTAATTGTGATATTACAAGTACAGAAGAACTTGGGGATAGGAACTAGGTGATCTTGAAGGTCCCTTCCAACCCAGACCATTCATGATTCTTTCTAAGAAGGGAGTGGTTTGTTTGTTGGTCCTGATTTGTTTGGGTTTGGGGTTTTCTTGGGTTCTCCACCCCACAACTGCCAAATGCTGTATTTCCCTGCAGACAACTATGGACATTATAAATGCAAAGCACAAGCAGCCCATGCTTATGTGCAGAGAGAGTAAAGCAACAAATAAAGTCTACCTATATGACATGAGTGACTATGATTTTTTGCACATGTAATAGCAACAAGGAAGTTAGATAACCTACAACAGTGAAGAGGGACTATTTGTGTTAGCCATTGCTTGGCTATGGGGGCTGCTCAGACCACAACCAACTCTGATAAGGAAAACAGACAAGAGACCTTAGGAATTACTGATCCATACTTGTATGTTCCAGTTGTACTTATTTAACTTCTCAACCTGCATGGATGCTAATATCACTGAACAAAATAATTCAACATAATTATATTAGATATCAAAAACTGTAAACAAACATTTTTGGCTTAAGTTATTTTAATAAATATTTAAACAGTTTCAGGAATTTAATTAAAGCAGTTTGTTTGAACACACTAGAGAAAGCAATGGTCTTATGCTATTTTTGAGTATTTCTCCATCTATGATACAAACTCCTTACAATCCAGATTTAACCTAAGTCTTCCTAATGCCTGGGTTCATCTTGTAAAGCCTTGGGATTCCTAGGAGACAAAGTACTAAAAGCAATGTTAAGGTATTTAATAAGACACAGCTGCCTCTGAACTACCTGTGCTCTCAGGTCTCCTTTCAATCTTAAGAACAGGTTATACAGGATGACAGAGAGCAATGGCCTTGTAGAATAGCTCAGTAAGAAGAGGTTCAAATGCAGAGCTGTTCATCTGTGGGCATGGAGAGCTATCTAACTGAAGATGGCTGATATACTTCAATACCTGTCTCAGAGTTCTTGGGCAGTTAACTGAGATACACAAATACAAGCACAACCATTTTCACTGCTGGTATAACTCAAGTTCACCAACTCCAGCTAATAATACACCTTTTTCCCTCCCTCACCTGCAGAGATATCCTGGAAAACAGCCCTACTTGTGAGTATGCAGCTATGGAACATTATGAGTTTTTCCAAAACATAATCACTTTCCCCAGAAGATCTTTCATCAGGTTTTGTTGCACTATTATTTACAACACTGTGCCATTAATTCCTATGTGGCATCCAGTGTATAAGTCAAAGATAAAGTGAAATCACTTATCTAATAAGAGGTTCTGCAAATGGACTCAACTTGGATTTCAGGTTTCAGTTCACACAGAGTCTTCCCTGTCTCTTGAAAGCAAACACCAAGAGACACACGCTACAACTCTAACAAATCAGCTTGTAATAGCTATTAGCCATGATCACCTTTTGTATGCATTTACATAGCAATATATATTTTTCCTCAGAAACGCAAACTGAATCCCTGTGCAGTTGNTTCAGGTTTCAGTTCACACAGAGTCTTCCCTGTCTCTTGAAAGCAAACACCAAGAGACACACGCTACAACTCTAACAAATCAGCTAATATAATAATATTATTATAGTAATAGCTATTAGCCATGACCACCTTTTGTATGCATTTACATAGCAATATATATTTTTCCTCAGAAACGCAAACTGAATCCCTGTGCAGTTGAATAAATGATGGTTGGGCTAATGGTCCAGTGTCCATATCACTCCTATAGATAAGTGTCCTTATAAAAAACTAAAGCCAACCAAAGGAAAAACAACAACAATAACACAATACAAATTTACTGTGGGTCAGTAACAAAACCTCTTATTATGCGACTTCAGATCTCAATGCTGAGAAAAAGGCATCCTTGTTAAAACATACTGCAAGCTTCTCAATACCATTCAAGTCAAAGTAAGAAAAAAATATTCTCATTGAAAATATTTGCCTCACTCTATTGTAAACACATTAAAATTAGAGAAGAAGAAGAAAAGCATTACAAATCAGCACTTGAGAAGTAAAAACAACCCTCAAACAGTGATGTAATAATTTTCTAACTCTATTTCAAACCTCAAATCCTCAGCACAGTAGGCAAAGGTTAACAAAAGAGCACCAAGGCTGCAAACAGATGCATGTCCCTGTCAGGGAAGACAAAGATGGGAAAGGAACACGTCGCATCAGCCACAACTAAAGCTACTTGAAGCATATTTTGAGAAGACAAAATAAAGCTCTCCCTCTCTCCATCCTGCTACCTGCCATCTGCCCGTGACGCCACAAATCAAAGCCACATCTTTGGCAGGCAGTGAGGCTGGTGGCAGCTGCATCACCACAACAGCTCCAGTAGGGAGCAGGGGAGAGAGAAGAGAAATGGGGCAACTCAGTGTGTTCTCTTCACATGGAAATATTGCACCAAGATGCAAATCCCAGCTGGAAACCTCTTTATTTAAGTAATATTGTTTAGGATGTTAGAGAAAGTCAGTTACAGCCCATTCTCCTCAGTCCAAACATACTACTCCCTGACCATTTTCTTAAAATATGGAAACATCATCTTAGCATGTGGTTGCTGAGCAATAGTCACAAGAAATTCAAGATCAGCTCACTGCATCTCAACCACAGCATCAGTAAAGAATGACAACAACAGAGTGTGCAATACCTGGCATATTCTCATTAAATATCCTTCCTACAATAATTGGAATATGTTAAGTAGCATTTCACAATAGCTTAACTTAAAAATTTTGCAACAAGCATGCTTAACTGGTGTCTTTTGTGAAATACAAATGGAAACCACAAAACCAAGAGCATGCACTGCTTGATGTAAAAACTGTCAACTGTTGACTTAAAAAACATGTTGCTCAAGAGATATTTTTAACACTGCATTATGCCATTAACACTGAAAACCAATGTATTTCAAATACCAAGCAAATAATCCCTTTCTGCATGAGAGGAAGCCAAGAGGGACTTGGGGATGCTGCTGGTTGAAATACTGAACTTCAGCCATCAATGTGCTCTTGCAGCCCAGGAAGCCATTTGTAGCCTGGGCTGCATCCAAAGCAGTGTGGGCTGCAGGGCAAGGGAGGGGATTCTGCCCCTCTGCTCTGTTCCAGGTGGGTGAGACCCCACCTGGGACACTGCATCCAGCTTGGGGGTCTCCAACACAGGAAGGACAGGAGCTGTTGAAGTGACTTCAGAGGAGGTGACAAAGATGATCAAAGGTCTGTAGCACCTCTCCTATGAGGAAAGGCTGAGAGAGTTGTGTTTGTTCAGCCTGGAGAGAAGGTGGCTCCAAGGAGGACTTTCAGTATGTAACAAGGGCTTATAGGAAAGATGGAGACAGACTTTGTAATAGGGCCTGTTGCAATAGGACACAGGGTAACAGTTTTAAACTAAAGATTGTCTAGAGAGGTGGTGGATATTTCATCCCTGGAAACATTCAAGGCCAGGCTAGACAGGACTCTGAGCAAACTGATCTTGTTTAAGACATCCCTGTTCAATTCAGGGGGTTGGACAAGGTGACCTTTAAAGGTCCCTTCCAATCCAGATCATTCTGTGATTCTGTGATAATGAATTCCATAAAGTTATCACATTCTGAAGCTGCAGGTTTACCATACGTTGAATTTATATTAGTTCAGGACTAAAGTAGAAGTAACTCTGCTGAGCCCTAAAGGGAAGGTCAAAACAAAGCCTGTGCAAAAACATGTTTGACCTGTTTTCTAGAATGCTTGAGTGCATATGTGTTACATCCATGTATACATAAACAGTCAAATTCACAGGTTATAAATGCAATTACAAGCTACAGGACCAAAAGAGGCCACATAAATTTCATATGTATACAAAATAACCATAGCTCATACTTCTCATGTGAAAAGTTCATCCATTTCAAAAATCCTTCCATTTTTGGTCTTTCCCTTTGAACAGCTTAAATGTCTTTGCTGGTTCAGTCCAGCACAGTACATATAATTAAGCTAGCAAATGTGTCCAATACTGGCTGAACAAGAGAGCTCCTACCAATAGCAAGAAACACAACATGAAAAGTAGAAATATCTGAAATAATAATTTCAAATTCAGATATTATATATCAAAAAGGCAGTATCTAAAACTAAGAGCAATCTGACATAAAAATTCCATTTCCTTCAGCTTTCCTTGTATAAGAAGTTTTACAATCTGGATTCAGGTTTCTAATTAAACATGGTATTCTTTTCTGAAAGGACGTGAAAGAAAATTCTTCATTGTATTTAGGATACATCCATTGTTACACCTTTTCTGTCTCTAAATAACATTTTGCACACATCTTTATTTTTTGGAGTTGCAGGTATCAATTTGACAGCTCCACAAAGTAAATGTTCCTATTTGATGACTGGTATAAGGTAAAAGCATACAAACTAAACATGTATTATGGAAATGGTCTACAGTAAAATAGCACAGGGAGAAACAAAATAAAAACTGGAGGCACATGAAGTATTTAGAAAAAAAAAATCCATGTAACCCAATTGGATTGAGGTAATCACAGATTGCTTCTACAATAAGTTTGGCTATATTTTAGACAATTTTATTTAACACTGTACTTCAGTAAAAAAAAGAGCCTCTGACTCTTCATTACTGAGTTTCCCTTCAGATTACGGTAATAAAATATAATAGACCCAAAGAAAACAATAAGTTTTTTTCCTACTTGGAGTAAACACATAAAATTTCTTGGTAAGTATTTGTGTTATGTTGGTAGCTGGAGGCACTAACAAGGGTCAGTTTTCATTGTGCTGTGAGCTGTAAAACTAATACATGAAAAAAGTTGACTGTTTATCCTGCTAAAAGTAGTTACCAGATATTACCTCTTAGGAAAGTTTCAAATTCAAATGCATACTTGGAATTAAACAATTCTGTGGTCAGCTGTGTCTTGGTGTTGGCCTGTGTCTCTGCTTTTCTTCTCATTGAAAGTGAAAAAGAAAATTTTGCAAGTGAAGAAAAAATTCTGGATAAAAAGTTAAATTCAAAAGGAACAGTTGTCTATGCTCATGTCCCTCCCAAGAGTGGTGCACCAAAGGTCAAGTCAGCAGCTGAGGTGTACAATGCCAAACATGAACTGCTGTACTGCACTGGTAGTATCCCAACTCGCCTTAACTAAATATGCCACAATAAAACCTCAGTATGCCATCAATCTTCGCAGGTGTGTGTTAAACAGACAAAGGAATTACAATGGAATCAGTGTAAAAAACAAGAGCTTTGTTGAATACAGACAAAACAGAAAAATCACCAGCATTATTTTTGCTGTTTGTGGGCTAGCATCTAACAACCACAGGACAAACCCTTTCAGAAGTATGAGAGAAGTGACACTCAAGCTCACCTGAACAAGCAAGCATTCTCTGTTTTAGGACAAATGCCCATAAAGTATTAGTAGATAATCTTTTGAACCAAAAACAAATAAAATCATACTTGTCAGTAAGGACAAATTTAGATCATGTTGATTTTTACATTAGTCCTGCTAGACCAAGTTTCTGCATGTTTTCCTATGCCCCCTCCCTAGGAAAAGTCAGGCCAGCAAAGACAAAAGCCAACATGCAGCTAATTAGATAGTCAAAGCTACCAACCACCCACTGCCAGCACTCAAAGCATTAACCTCTTCTGCTCCATTCATCTGTCTGAAGTGGTAAAACAAAACACCTGGTAACACAGGTGGCAACATAACACACACAATATGCAAAACACTGATTCTGTAAAACTCCTATAACCCATCCAAAAAACAGCTAGCAATTCATATTACTGAATCACCTTTTCATCATTCTACTGTACTTCATGTATTCTGGTCTACTGGTTAAAAGCTTAAAAGAGCAAGGGGAAAAAGGAAAACAAACAAAACCAATAAAACATTCTTTTCTTTTAGATCTCTTATGACTGTACTTTCTGTATGCAGGCAAACCAAACCAAGCAGAGCTCTGTCCTGATCCTGACCCATGTTATTTCAATGGATATTAATTAATACTACGTCCTCTCTCAGTAATGCTATTGTTTATTTGAGGCAAACTTAAATCTCTTAGTATCTCCTGCACTTTTTAATGCTGGAGCAAGTAATTTGGTTACCTCTCAAGAAGAGAAAGAAACTAGAAACTCCCCAACAGATGGGAGGTGAGTGTCACACGGCAGAAGCAGCAAGAATTCTGACTGCACATCCCCAAATTAATTGCAACACAAAGTTCAGCTTCAGTAGTCCACTACTGGGGACAGTCTGCTTGGTTAAGTTATAAGTATTGTTTCAAGGACAAGAAAATATGCACAGCCTACTGTTTGAAGTAATAAAAAAACACACTGCAGTGTCTCAGACTGCTGCTGTTTCCAGCAGTTGTCCGCTATCTCACCACTGTTTGAATCACAAGCTCCTCAGGAATTGTCACCAGGTCTTTGCTTCGGCCAACTCCACAGGGGCATTTTCCACCAGAAGGCATGCTGACTTACAAACTGTTAATATTCTGATTCCATTCACATTCCTAAATTCATGTAATTCAGTGGCGGATTTCATTCTTTTGCACACAACAACTCAAACTAGACTTTTAAAATCTTTATTTAGAAGCCTATTTTTTGAACAGCAAACAGAAAACCCTCCAATCCACTAAGGACAAACTAGAGGCTAATCTCAAGTGTAAGTTAATTCAAGGAAGGAACTTGGTCATGAGAAATCATTGTCCCCATCCTGTTAAAACAGGCAAGACATTTCAAACAGATTGCAACATATTTTTAATGCACATGCCCATAATAGAAAACCAAGCATAGTTTTACTCAAATGTCTCCAATCCCTCAAAAAGCCTTTTCTTTAAAGCCCTTGATTACATAACAAAACAAACCTGAAACTTCTGGCCCAAAACAGTGCCTTCATCTTCCTGACAGTTTCTGCTGTATCTGTCCCTGGTCTGGGCAAAGAGGGGTCACCATCACTAAGAGCCCAAGAGAACACTCCATCCTCAAGGCAAGCATATGGCAGAACAGCATGAGAAACACTAGGAAAGCCCAGTACTTAATTTTGCTAATTTCATTAACTCTGTCTGGAGAGGTTTCCTAAAATTATGCATTTTGACCAAGTCTGAGAGGAGGGGGAAGAACTGTTTTGGTTTTTAACTAAAGATAACATCAGCAATGCAGTCTGAAGAGAATTAGATATGCTTTTCAGTGTTGTTCATTTTCAGATGGTTATACATGCATGCAAGTTCTTATTCTAAAATGCTGTAAAAAGACCAAGTGACAGGACCCAGGCAATGGCCTGAAGTTGTATCAGGAGAGGATTAGGTTGGATATTAGTAAAAGGTTCTTCACTAGAGTGGCTGGGCACTGGAACAGACTCCCCAGGGAAGTGGTCACAGCACCAACCCTGACAGAGCTTAAAAAATGTTTGAACAATGCTCTCAGGCACTGGGTGTGACTCTTGGGGATGGTTCTGTGCAGGGCCAGGACTCAATGATTCTTATGGGTCCGTTCCAACTCTGGATATTCTACAGTTCTATGATACCTGTGACCCCACTTTGGTTGACAAGGAGAAAGGTGAAAGCATTACTCCATTAACTACCAGAGAGCTGTACTTTTTAAATCAGAAGTCTTCCTTGTTTACCCATATCACTGAAGTGTAATGGTTGATTGCATTTGTTTGCAAAGGAAAGTGTATCTTGTATGTTTAGCAATGAACTTAACTGATATTCAATGTCTGTAAACACTGCCTGTGAAGCACCAGTGCTCCTGGAGCCTACGAACCTGGGGACCTGTAACTACAATCTCATCAAAAAGTTCAAATACAGATACATGAAGTCATGGAATAGAGTTGGCCTCTCATGTCCTGGCAATATTTTCTTCTCTAAAATGGCAATCAAATGCACATCAGTCCCTAATGATCTTGCTCAAGACATAAAGAGTATCTAAAAGCTAATTAGCCCACTAAAGCATCTGAGGCTTAATCAGCACTGTGCTAACATCTCAAAGCATCAATATCATGGACTACTTAAAGCAGTCCCAAATGCATTCCTATCAGAATAGAAAAGATTTCTAGAATCACATTTAGAAGTTGATTTTAACAGGTGCTGCTCTTGTGCTTTTTTTAAAACCTTTTAATATATTAAACAAAAGTGTACACAAGTTTATAACTTTTGCAAGTCTCTGCAAAATGTGGCCATGTAACACATGCAATCACAAGCAGTCCATAATCCTTTTATCTTCTAAATACTGTTCAATGGAAAGCACTCTATACTGTGTGCTTTTTCTCTGCGTTTTATAACATCATGTCAAACAGCTTTTAACATTCTTTTACAGCAGAAATGAGTGCAAGAAAAAGAACACACTCAAATGCAACTAAAAAACTTCCACTAACAAACATCATTTAAATCAAGGAATTCTTCACCAACAGCTATGTCTTCCATCAGCTTAAGACACTAAAAGCATCGATGACAATATTCGGTAAGTGTAAAAAGAAGAAAAAACAGTTACTATTTTAGTAAGGTTTTAAATAAAGACTTCAGTTTAGTAACATTTTTGTTCTAAGCCTATACAATCTTTCTGCAGTATTTGGAAGTCAGATAGCACTTGGAGCCAGCTATGCTCCTTGGTAAAGCTTGACCAAATATATAACTGTGAAACTGGTATTGCTTAAGCTGAGAAGTGTTAACTAGCAGAATGAACATTAAAAAAAAAATCATTGTTTTATAATATGGATGGGTACATCTGTACCAAAAAAAAATCAAATGTTAAAGTAGAATACCCTTAAAGATATTGTTTCCAGGAAAATGCAGAAGCTCAAAAAAAAATTCTGTTGAATATTAGAGAAATATTCAGTATTTTCAACTAGTTAATTTGTACATATTACATCAAAGATTAGAGCACTTCCTTAAAAAAAAAATGTTTTTTTACAAAACAGAATGAGCTCCAAACCTAATTTTCAAATTAATTTTGGTTAATGGTGTGTGATTGCTGAGATCTTAATAGATCTCCTACATCTATAAACATGTAAATATTGTGCCTAAATCTATTCCAGTTTTGATGAAGCAACTTCAGCAGTCAGCTAAACTTCACTGGTTGTTCTTAGAAAAGAATTGTGATTTTAAATTCTAGTTAATTTATTTACAGCCTCCACTCAAACCCAAGTAACTTCTATTGTCTGGGGAAGGAGTCCCTCTTGCACTGTGATTATAGCATAAATATTGAATACAAGCACTTCATCAATATATAAGTGAGTGAGCCTTTAGTCCTGGCAAAAGGCAACGTTTTCACCAGCATTATCTAGACTAGTTTAGAAAGTCTGAGCAAGGTGTATTATTGGCAACAGTTTTAGGGGAAAAAGAAGTTAAGTGTCAAACTTCCTCCCACCCAATGTTTGTTTTGCAGGCATTTTTACTTCAGAGAGATCAGCTCTTCCACAGATTTCCTCAATACAAGTGGAAAACAGCAGGACCTCTACCTACAATTATCAGTTACCTTAAGTACTCCAACACAAACACTGAAAGTCATGGCAACACACAGTTTCTGTAAAATGCAATAAACAGCCAGGCTATGACACTCATCTCAGAAACCTAGGCCTGGTGGAAGTGATCTTCTTATGCTAACAGGGTGTATAAAATAAAGAGCTTTGAAATACTTGTATTTCCTCTTCTGAAAGTACATCACAGCTTAGAATTTATTGCATGAACAGTATAAACAACTCTAAATCACAGTCTACTTCTTCACCAGAAATGTATTAGGAACAGCAAAAGGATTAATGCTGTGTTAAAGAAAGTGATAACCCTGCATGGTGTGCAATTTTTCATTTTGCTCAATTTGCAACAGGCATCATATAAATTACATTCATAAATGTTTAAAAAAAACCCAAAAACTTCTTCCAGAGTTATTTTTATTTGCAAAGATTTCAAGCAGCAGAAAATTTTTCTTATCTCTGAACAAACTTCTGTATTTCTTAAAGAATAACCTCCTTCTGTACTTAACATCAACACAATTGCATTTGGTGAACAGATATCTTGTAGCATCCAAAGACAGTCGTGCCTTTTACTCTTTAATTTAATCCACTGAGAGCTTTAAACAATTTGTAAGGTCTACAATCACAGTCCTGTTAAACTAACATTTCCACAAATTCTACAGTTTTTGATGCTCCTTCTAGCATGAAAGTGAGATCCCACACACAGTGGTTTTTCATGAATTGGTGAAAACTGAAGCAAGAACAGAACTGGAAGCCACATGGTGCTACTTCAGTGCTAAAAGCCCTCACATCTCTGTCACAACTCATAGCTATCAGAAAGAAGGACTGAACACACACTGGAGCTACCCTTAAAGTGACTGCAGCAACAAATGGATCCGAGAATGTGTGTTAATGTTAATTATACACAGTAACAAAGATGATTATTTATAGTGGTCGGACTTATTTTATACCATGAGAAAAGCCATGAACACCTCAACAGCATAACCACGTCATTGCCCCCAGACAACATCATTCTGGCTATTTTGATAAGAGAGACACCACATTCCTATCCATAATATTTCAACCACCAGGAGAACTCCTTGCCAAAGTCCCTGAACATAAGAGTAACTTATACCAGCACTCAGGAAAGGATCAAGCAAGGGAAAACAATGCTAGCTAGAAACACTCAAGAGCCTCTGAATCTTCAGAAGTCATCAGGAAAACTGGGTTACATATCTGAGACGTAACAGTCAAAAGAAAAAAGAGTAACAGAGGACATAGAAATTAATGGAGCATGAAACTGAAGAGCAAAATAACTTTATTTTAAAGGAAGCAAGCTCCTCTGGCACACGGTCTTAGGCTTAATTGTCTTCAAACAGTCTTACCAGATTTACTGTGGTTTGCACAAGTTAAGGTTAATAGTTTACTTCTTCAGTGTTTATTGTTACTACTACTAACAGCTAAGTTTAAGAAAGCTACTTTTGACTAAACAAATGATAGCAGAAAATGTTACCTGATAACCTTCTGCAAATGAGAAAAAAAAAAATCAAAAACAAAACACAAACACAATAAGCAGAGTCACATAAATGAACCACTAAAAAATTACCCAACATCTCCCAAAACAAATAAATAGTGACGTCTCTCTGGAAGAACTTTATTGATATTTTACTTATTTTTTATTATTTATACTCTTTATAAAACACATATATACATATAAAGGTAACTCATCCAAGTTGGTCACACTGACACATGATCAGGCCCAGAATAAAAATATCATACAGAAACATTATCAGCAAAAAAAGCATGTGACTGACCTTTCAATAAATTGATTATTTTTTTTAAGTATTACTTCATTTTAAATTCTAAGGCAAAATGAAGTCAACTTCAAAAAACTGAACTTTGCAAAAGCTGCTAATTTCCTGGAATGTCCAGCAACTACTCTACTAAAGCACAAGAGGTAGATTCATCACTAATCAAAACACAAACTTCAATAATTATTTTTTTCAACTCCATCTACTTAATTATAGTGGGAATTCTTCACTGCTATTGCCTAACTCTACTTTAATCTTACTTTAAGATTAACCATCTGAGAATAAAATCTGCCCAGGAAGCTCTCTCAATTCCCATCCATACACTAATGTCTCTAAACAACTCTTTGCCCTCCATACCATCGCTCTGGTTCAGCAAGTTCAACTTTATTGGTGCTGAAGAACAGGAGTAGCAGCTATTAGAAAAGAAAACAGCATAAAGATTATACTGTTGGTCAGCTTGTATCAGCTGTATACACATCTGGAAAGGTTCAGAGTGTCTGGGAGTGGTTTTATTCCTTTTTTAGAAGAAAATCAGATCAAAACATGTTGAACCTGCAGGACTCATTGGGTTCTAGCACATCCTTTGGCTCATGGTATTAGTGAGGGATTAGCTTTTCACAGTCATTCTTTAATCACCAGTGTGAACACACTACCACTGGTTTGAATCAGTGCATTTTTAAGTCATATATGCAAGCAGTGTAGCAGGAACTGTTACAGTGGGAAAAGAATAAACAAATACTTTTCTCATTTAACATGCATAATACTATGTAACACTTTCAGACTGATATTTTTTAAAGAAGAATTTTACAGTGCTGAGTATTAATTTTTCCATTCCAAGCATGTTTGCTTTGACGACACACACGCACTACATGTTTATTTTGTTATTCAATTGAGAAAAATAGAGATCTCCATAGTTACCAGCAAGTTGCTGTGACAGGATATACTGGCAGTTCATCTTGTATCACCCAAACTTCATGCATTGGGTTTTTGCTGTAACAAATTAAGAACTATTTGGAAGAAGTGTTCTTTGGAGAGACAAGCTTTCCTCATGATTGTAAAACCCAAATGCAGGAATAGTAATGTTTTTCTGAGAGTGAGGATGAATAATTTTTCAGTTCCAAGTCCCATGAATGTGCACTTATATACAGTTCTCTCTCCTGTGTTTAATGAACCTTACAAAAAATGGTCAGAAACGGCTACAAAAGTTGTCATTCTCCATGGCTGGGAGCTGCCACGATCTGAGATTAAAGAATGAATGATGCATGCTACAGGAGAAGAGCAAGTATAGGGAAATGTAAGGATAAAAATAAATAAATCCAGGCTACAAGTAACATCAGGTTCACGAACAGAGCAGCAACAGAAACATGTTCTTCAAAGAAATATTTTTGGTCATTTGCTTTCAGTTAGGCCCTCTTTCTTAACCAACTCTATTCTCCTGGCTAGGACACATACCATACCACATCATTTCTGGCACAGGATTAGTAAAAAGAAGGATGGCCACAACTGAACTGGAAACTATCTTGTCATCAGTTCTGTTGGCCAACACACACTAACTGCTGCAAGTATTCTGGGAATAGTTTGCCTTTTTTTTTTTTTTCTTTTTGGCAACAGAGAAGAAAAGGCATAAGCCGTTCTGGTCACCAAGTGCAACACCAGGAGCCAGGAAATGAAGCACTCTGAGGGGTAGAGGAAATTTCTGCTGTGCCACCTAGAGCAGGCAAGTGGTTTCTGTTCCAGGTTACAGCCCTGAGAGTCTGTTGGTAACACCAGCATTGCAGCTTATTATATCCAGCTTCTCACTCCTCTCTCCCTTCCCTAGAACTACGTTTTTCTAATCAAAATGGATTTCAACAGCCAGTCCATCTCCAGTACACCACGCTAAACAAACAGCCAAACTTGTTTACAAAAGATAAAATCTACAAGACAGATACCACAGTATTTCTTTACACTAGGCAATGACACCTGTATGTGTACAGGTTTTCTAGTTACTCTTATGCAGAAACTGGAGGCAAAAGTCACTACCATGTCATTTTTTTTGACATCATTGGAATGGTACTGAGTAATAAAACACATTCTTCACAAGACTTCTATCATAAGCTAATGTTTTAGGCAAAGGCATAGTGAAATAGCTGGTTTTAGGTATATACCTGATACCCTTCCCAAAGAATCACAGAACTGGTAAGGTTGGAAGGGACTTCTGGAGATCATCTTTTCCAACCCAGCTTCTAAGGCCGGGTAACCCAGAGCACGCAACACTGGGACACGTCCAGGTGGGTTTGGAATGTCTCCAGAGAGGGAGACTCCATGATGCCCCTGGGGTCAGAGCACCCTCAACATAAAGCAGCTCTTTCTCATGTTAAGGTACTTCTTGTTACTTAATTTTTGGCCATTTCTGGGCACCAACTGAAAAGAAGGTCCCAGTTAGGCCATATTTAAGCAGATGAAAAACAAAAAAAATCTAACAACTCACATAGGGAGACTCCATGATGCCCCTGGGGTCAGAGCACCCTCAACATAAAGCAGCTCTTTCTCATGTTAAGGTACTTCTTGTTACTTAATTTTTGGCCATTTCTGGGCACCAACTGAAAAGAAGGTCCCAGTTAGGCCATATTTAAGCAGATGAAAAACAAAAAAAATCTAACAACTCACATATTAAAAAAAAAAAAACACAAACCAAAACCAAAATCACAGTCAACTCTTCAGAAGACTATTCTAACACTGTCTTCAGAAGTGATATAAAAGCCACTCTCTAAATGGGTCAGCAGTTCTCCTATATAAGTGTAGTGATAATGACTTGCAAGTTCTTGCTAATTAAAAAAATTCACTCTACCTTACAAATCCATTCTAGAGAATTCACCATTGTAACACTCAAACTCAGCAGATTTCTTGTTCTAAAACACAAAATTGCTTCTAGATTGAAAACACAAAGCTTTAAGACATGTAATATTCATTGACAGTCAAGCATCTTCGTAAGGAAACCACCTACTTGATCGAGTTTCTGAAGTGGTCCTCAGCAGG
>VZTR01001692.1:598287-636263 GCA_013400775.1 Chaetops frenatus | reverse complement strand
TGCTGTGCCACCTAGAGCAGGCAAGTGGTTTCTGTTCCAGGTTACAGCCCTGAGAGTCTGTTGGTAACACCAGCATTGCAGCTTATTATATCCAGCTTCTCACTCCTCTCTCCCTTCCCTAGAACTACGTTTTTCTAATCAAAATGGATTTCAACAGCCAGTCCATCTCCAGTACACCACGCTAAACAAACAGCCAAACTTGTTTACAAAAGATAAAATCTACAAGACAGATACCACAGTATTTCTTTACACTAGGCAATGACACCTGTATGTGTACAGGTTTTCTAGTTACTCTTATGCAGAAACTGGAGGCAAAAGTCACTACCATGTCATTTTTTTTGACATCATTGGAATGGTACTGAGTAATAAAACACATTCTTCACAAGACTTCTATCATAAGCTAATGTTTTAGGCAAAGGCATAGTGAAATAGCTGGTTTTAGGTATATACCTGATACCCTTCCCAAAGAATCACAGAACTGGTAAGGTTGGAAGGGACTTCTGGAGATCATCTTTTCCAACCCAGCTTCTAAGGCCGGGTAACCCAGAGCACGCAACACTGGGACACGTCCAGGTGGGTTTGGAATGTCTCCAGAGAGGGAGACTCCATGATGCCCCTGGGGTCAGAGCACCCTCAACATAAAGCAGCTCTTTCTCATGTTAAGGTACTTGTTACTTAATTTTTGGCCATTTCTGGGCACCAACTGAAAAGAAGGTCCCAGTTAGGCCATATTTAAGCAGATGAAAAACAAAAAAAATCTAACAACTCACATATTAAAAAAAAAAAAACACAAACCAAAACCAAAATCACAGTCAACTCTTCAGAAGACTATTCTAACACTGTCTTCAGAAGTGATATAAAAGCCACTCTCTAAATGGGTCAGCAGTTCTCCTATATAAGTGTAGTGATAATGACTTGCAAGTTCTTGCTAATTAAAAAAATTCACTCTACCTTACAAATCCATTCTAGAGAATTCACCATTGTAACACTCAAACTCAGCAGATTTCTTGTTCTAAAACACAAAATTGCTTCTAGATTGAAAACACAAAGCTTTAAGACATGTAATATTCATTGACAGTCAAGCATCTTCGTAAGGAAACCACCTACTTGATCGAGTTTCTGAAGTGGTCCTCAGCAGGATTTTTTACTGTACAACTGTTCAGCAACCATAAATCTGCTTCAGCAGAGTTGTCTACAAAAGAGAAAGAAACAAACCTGTGTTAAGAATTATTTAACCTGTCAACTCATAACTTAAATAAAATCTCAAACTAAGCCATTAATAATAAGTTGACTATTTGCAAGA
The DNA here is from genome assembly GCA_013400775.1 of Chaetops frenatus. NCBI lineage: Eukaryota > Metazoa > Chordata > Aves > Passeriformes > Picathartidae > Chaetops > Chaetops frenatus. The sequence goes on along the minus strand of VZTR01001692.1, from coordinate 634,960 downwards.
TTACTTTATATTCAGTTACAATCTCGGAAGGGATTTTTGGCATTCTTTGCTTTGTGTTTTAGAAAAAAAAAAGAGGCACATGAGCATTTCCATTGTAATTTCTTTTTAATTTTTTGCCAATGGAGAATGAATCGTTATCTCATTTACCAGCTGAGATGCCATTAAATTGCACATCATGAAAAAAAACGTTAAAAAGAATGGTCACTACTCCCAGAAATGCATACTCCCAGAATGATCTTGCCTGGACAAAGGCAAAATTAAGTGGTCAATAAAAGCAGGTTTCACTAAGAAAACAAAATCCCTGCTTCAGCTCTACTGTGAATTAATACTACAAAACAAACCAATAACAATTTATAAAATGTGAATCTCTACTAAAGAGAAAAGTCAATGTAGCTGGCTTGGATGGAAACATACATATTTCCAGTTTTGATAATATCTCAGTTATGGTATAATTATAGCTCAACAATTTTCAGACAGAAGATATTCACGCAACCAGTATCTGCCTCCATTCAGATAAGGATACTATTTTCTTCAGGATCCAAACCTTTCTGTATGTTCAGAGCCTATTGATATCTAAATTCATTAACAGGACTGAACCCCAGAATTATCTGCAGAAGCACATATATAAACTCTAATCCTGTAAAATACGGCCTATAGTACAGAATTACTAGCATAGTCATTATCCTAGATCCTTGTGAAGTTAGAGCTTCTTTTTTTTTTGAACAAAAGAATAAAGATAATCTATCTCAAATAGTATAGTGCTTTAGCATTCATCAGAATAGTTTGTATCAGTTTGGATAAGAAAATTCATGTCACTAGCTACTATTCAGTACATTGAGCATTGAAGTATTGACTGCCGTATCTTTAAATAACATAAGCCAGTGAGCGATGAACACAGGTAAAACATAATTTTTAGGATGCCTTAGTCAAATTGACATCCTGCTAAAGCAGGAGAAAGCCTGCCAAGACTCAGACATATTTATATATGCTCTCATCATGAATGTATCCATACAGGCATGACGATCCTTCTCCTCCATACGCACACACTTAGGATGAAATGCTAGAACTGAAAAAGCTTTCTGTCTCATTGCCATTTTCTTTAAAGAAATCATCAGTTACAATTAACTATTGGTCACTTAACCTATGAAGCAGGTAAATTGAAAACGATACATAAAATGCAATTAATGCTAAATAAGAGAAAACATTTCGAGGGGTTCAAATCATTGTAGACCAAGATTACACTATTAATTTGGTTGACACACAGCTTCCTTTGACAACAGGGGAAGACCACAAAGCAGTCATCAAAACAATATTCAGACCTTTAGCTACTTTAAACAAAACACATATCTGATCCTGTCAGTTTGGGAAAGAGCATTCAGTTAAATTTTAGCCTAAACAGAAGTCAAAATAAAAATGGAACAAGACAAATAACCTCTTCTCCAACCCAGGCTGCATGAAAACTACATTTTTAGACTAATGAGCAGACTCATTTACTATTAGAAAGATAATCAGAGGTAAAAGATTGATTAGAAATTATGTACAAAAAAGCAAAAAAACAGAGTTTCAATGTCAGAAAAAGAGTGATCTCTTGGCCTAGTCAGATGTATCAAGTATGAAAACAAACACATTTAAAAAGTAGTTTTCCAGTCACACTGTCAAAACCTTGTATTTCTCATTCTTTTCAACAGCATAAAATGTTTATAAATTCAGCCCCACACCCATAACACACCCACTCGAGAATTATGGGTGGGACACACACACACACACACAGAGTAAATAGCAAGAGGCCAAAATTTAAGTGAGATATTACATTTAACAGACAACAGTTACAGTAGCACTCATTCACCACTGTAAAGCACAACCACTTTCAAGAGGTGTCTTTATTCAGAGGAGAGATGGCTTGAGACATAGCACATCAGTTTTGGGCTTGGTTTCAGCCTCTCCTTGTACCGTGGTTTCCAGGTGTGCAGGAAGAGACAACACTGTGGCAATACTTCTCCCCTAAAGCCAAAATCAAACCCCTCTCTTCAAAGCAGCCTTGGAAAAAGTAACACATTAAAGTTTAGAAAGTCCTCACATACTAAGCCAACACGACTCATTTCACACAGCACTTTGGTTTCCAGGTTATTATATTAACTCCTTGACTGACAATCTGAGGGACAACTGCAACACTTTATTTTACAGATATAAAAAAGTCTCACAAAGACATGTAAATTCATTTCTTAACACATTTCAGCCTCTGCAGAACAGAAGATGAAAAGCAAAGGCTTTTACAGAATAAAATTTCCTGAGCAGTTTTGGGAAAAAGAATCTCATTCATGTACACATCTAAAAATCATTTAAGGAACATAAAAGCGTAGCTGAGGTTGGTCCTCCTCTTACAGTAACAGTGTTGCTTCATCATATTTAGTTGTTTTATTTCTGCATTTATTTTTAAATCTTTTTTTTTCTAATTAATTCTCATGGTCTCACACAAATATATGTACATACAAGTTTTGATTATGCATATATATAAATATATAGATGCACACTTAAGAGTTATATTCATTTATTAAGTAAGAGTTCATATCACACCTCTTCAAAATGATAGCTGAACATTCTTAATATTTTACTGCCCTATTCATACTTAAAATAATTGTATGCACTGGTGTAAACTCAGCACAATCTACTGCATTTTCTGAAGAAAATTTCAGTTAAAAATAAAAAAATTGCCAACAGGGCCTTTTTGTATCAGGTTGCAGGAAGATTTGAACATTTGCAACATTGTGGGAATAACTTGTCAGTGGTCACATTTTGCTTTGCAAGGCCTTGATGGATGTGTGGAAACAAACATGGACCAAAACAGCAGACTGGACTTGGCATGTATAAACAACACCCTTTGGCTTCATAATTACTAAATATTAAGCAACACCAGGGTAACAATTCTTTATTCAGGGCACGGAGAGTGGAGCAACTGGCTACGTATATATTTATATATAGGTATATATGTACTTACATATTTACATACACATATAGATGTAAATATACAACTAAAAGTGTTTTGACATGAGCAGTTGGTCCTGCTCAGCGCTGTCCCCAAATAAAGAGCCAAACAGCTCTGACAAATAAGCTCAGGCTTCAAAATACATGCCTAGAGGGGCAGGGGCAGACAGTCCTGAGGATTCCCTGTTTATACTCCAGGCAGACAGATGAAGTGTTTAGGTCTGGGTGGGAAGCACCACATGAATGTGGTGCTGCATCCACTAAGGCAGCCCGTGCACCCTTCCTTCAAAAATCTCTACCTGCCACCTTCTCCAATGTCATGAGGTTTTTGAGAACCAACGTTTCAGTGAAAAACAGACACCTGTGTTTGGGAGCTCACACAGATCTGAGTGAACAGGACAATCAAAACTTTACAGAAGGTTTTCCAGCAAGTCACAGAGACTGAAAGGCAAAACTGAAGCAAGAACTGTAAGTACAGTGAACATCAATTATGGTAGTGAATATGGTATTAAGTGCATATATTTTGCAACACCCCCCTCAAAGGGGATCTTCTTCAACTTTTTTTTGCCAAATATTCAGCCTAATGATACTTTCTAAATTATATTTCCCTGCCAATTTTTCTTATGAGCTACTTAAACAGTTGCCTGTATGATAAAAAATGTTTAGGAAAAAAAAAAAGGATGTGTCAAATCAGCCTTGTATTAAGTGTTCAAAAACACAATTGGAAACCATGGTCTTTTTGCATTGTGACATCTTTTCCACAAAAAAAAAAAAAAAAAGGCTACACTGGAAGTAAACCACAAAGTCTATCATACTCTCTGAAAAACAACATAGAGTACAAAGGAACCTAAAGGTCATGGAAACTTCTGAACACTTATGTTAATTGGGAAACTCTGGAAAACATTAATTGGCTGCATTATGCAATACTAAGATGATAAAATGGCAAGAGTCTGAAACATCAGTATACCTACAGAGGAAAATAATATTTACAATTCTTTTCTAACTAGCAGTGTCAGGTTTGTTATCATTACAGAAATCATAAATCAGCAGAATTTCTTAAGACGACTGTAGAAATACTATCAGCTGAAAATTAAACAACTAACTTAGGTTCACCCTGGTCTCTTAACTTTTAGTCTTTTTTCTTTCAATTCGTTTTCCAAAACTTTGTTTTCTTCCAAGCCCCCCCCAACCCACATCTCCTTGAAAATCAAAACACTCACAAAGCACAAAAAGAAGAAATACAGCTAGTGAAGCCCTAAAAGAACAGCCCTTATTTACTTTCTTCAGCACATCACTCCCCTCTCTGCACTGAAACCACTACCAGATTTGCTCAGCACTGTTTGCCCGAAAAATATGACTCATAACTAGTATGACATCCTTTTAAATACTGTACATCAATCTGAAAGCAGATCTTTCTCTGTAATCACTGAAGACTCATCCAGGGCCTTTCCCTCCAGCTGTCCTTATCCTGTTCCTAATCTCTCTGCGAGTCTTCCTTCTCACCTTTTCTGATTTTCTTACTTCTGTCTCTGTTACACAGCAAATATACCTCCAATTTCTCTGTTCCCACAGGCAGTATTCTAGCCTCTGTTTCCATTTATGGACCTCCCCATTAATGCTTTCTCCTGAGCGTTCTTACTTCCAAAACAGCTCTGCTCCCTCCCTTGAGACCGTGGTTGCCATTTCATGAACTGGAGCCAGATCCAGTAACATCCAAGGTATCTGGAATGTGTGCCTGCAACTGTACTCCATGGGAATCATCTGTCCCCAAAAGACACAAATATCTAAGCATGAGGACACCTCACAGTTACAGAAGTCATGCAGAATCTTGACTGGAACAAAGTTGCCAAACTAATTCTTTTCTTTCAACATCCCTGTGTCACAGAAACCCAGTGTAACTCAAATTAATTTATTGAAATTAGGTGCTGGTTAACTTAATTATTTCTTGGACCACTGGGCATTGAGAGACCGCAACGAGTATTGGGAAAGAATCTCCTCATAAATACTAGCTCAGAAATGCCATGAATCATCAGTGCAGGAGGAAGGTACATCTTCCTCTGGGGACATGGAGTTTGGTTATTTGTTTGCAGACAATAGGCTTCGCTTGGCAGAAGGAAAAAGCACAACAAGGTTGAGAATAACAAGAAAAAGTTCGGGGTCTTATTTATGTGCCTTTCCTTGGCACACAAAATACTTAGCTACCATTTGCCAGTTCTCAATACTGTATCAGATACAGTTAACTATCAACTTTCATGTAACTTGTCCTACAGAAAAAAATTCCAAGCAAATAAGCTCTTTCCTTGTGTCTGCACCCCCGACAGCAACCACAAATCAAAATCACAAGTTATCATGAGTTTCCAGATGGTACTTGTTTGAAATCTGAGGGACACATTATCAGTTCCCACCTCTGAAGACGTATCATGCATTTGCCAATGATACGAAACACTCAAAGGCATGCTGAAAATACCAACTTTGCAGATTGCAAATGTCTTTCAAAACAATCCCACTCATGTCTTCTCAACAGTATCAGGATGTAAAATATAAGCTCCACATAGTAAAGAACAGAAGAGTTAAACACACTTTAAAGGTCTACCTTTTAACAATTTCAAAAATCCAGTTAGGTTATGACTTGTATTTTCACTCCTTCTGCAGTGTCCAGCTGATTTTTCTGCCTCTGCACCCAGCACAGACAACATGAATTGACAAATTACTTTGGTATTTTGTTCCTTTTACTGTAATTCACTAGGTTTTCCATGCATTAAGGCACCTGAGGGTAACCTGAAGTTGCAAAATTATTTATGTTTAAAAAGGCTAAACCTAGAAATGTTTATTTTTGAAAAGCAGCAGGTAATTACACTCTAAAATTGCAGCACCTGTAAGACATTTCAATAATTCCCTCATATGAATGAGAACTTTCTCAAGCCCAGAGCCATTGAACAACTCATAAGTGTTCCCATCAAGAAAAGGACTGATCATTTCCACATCTTACCTGCCTGCTATCTTTGTTGATCAGGGAAAAAAAACACATACTTCAGTTCAACTCCATGTACAGTTTTCTGTGCCATAATCTGCTGCATTTTAGTCTACATTCCACAGTTCCACTGGTCTTGCCAAACAGCTCCCAGAAAGTCATTTTAAAGGAAAGGTACCCCTCTTACAAGTATACAACCATGATCATGTTCAAAAGGAAGCTTATTCCAGCATGACATGACCTTAACGGGCTACCCTTTTCTCATAGCTCTTTTTTGATACAAAATAGTCAAAGCTCACTCTGCACATGGTATTATATACCAAAGGTGGAAAATTCAGGCTGAATTTTAGCTCATTTTTTAAAAATAAAGACTTCACTTCTTTGAGAAAAATGGATCATGCAACTATTTCTTGAACAAGACAAGCCCTTAAAACAAGAGAGGATAAATCTCTCTGCTAGCTAAGAGGTGTGTTAGCAGGATGCCTAAGCACAGGCAATGGCTGTTCAGCACAGTAACACCTGATGTTAGGGCATCCAAATCACCCTGGGCAGCAGCAGATGCAGGTGCCATAGCATGGTGCTCTCAGGTGGGCATTTCACTCTGCTCGAGCACAGGCATAATCTGGAGGCATTCCAAGAGTCAACTGCTCCTTTCACTTCACTGAAGATTTAATGATCAGTGTAAATAATTTCAATATGCAAAGCAGTGATGAGTGATTTATCAGTCTCTCAGGAAAAGTCCCATTACATTAGAAACAAGGTCAAGTAGCCTGTTTCAGCCAGGCTATGCTATAACAACACACAAATAACTCCAACTCATTCTGATGATTAATGCGGGTAGAATTTGTTTTGTTGACAGAATTTGGAAAAATCCCAGAAACTCCTCCTCCTCTGAGTCTTAAGCCTGCTTGATATTCCAGAAGTAGCACACACAGTACGACTCAGTGCTTTTCTGTCCCTACGTACAGCTTCATACACAAAACTCAAGTTATTCAAATGAGCAAATACAGACTGATTGCTTCTTAGTCACTCACAGTCCAAAGCCAACCATCAACAAAACATCTTGCACAACACTGTGCAACTGAAGTTTCAAAGCATGCTGCAAATATTAACTGATTTACCTTCAACACCCACATATTAAATACGCACCCTTCCCTACACCAATTCCTTTCATCTTATAAACGTAGACTAGTAGTTTCAGAGTTCCCATAACTTGATCAAGCCACAGAGGATGTCTATGCAAACAAGCCAAGATCCCAGCCAGACTGTCCTTGCCTTCAGGCCTGTCCCTGAACACAAAGCCACTGCCTAGATTCATATGCACAAACTATTTCAGTCGACATCCTTTAGAGGCCAGATCAGTAATACCCAAGAAATTTCTGACAAGTTTAAAGGCAATCACAAAACTCAACCTTTCAGTAATTTGGTTTGCACAGCAAATCAACAGAAAACACTGAACAGCAGAACAAATTGACTCCTTTCTTTGGGACAAGGTTGAAAAAAAATTTTTAAATCTCCCCATCCCCCTCAAAAAAACTAACCCAAACAGATTACAAGAGCTCTAACTCCCCCTGTGTTTTCAAACACAGCTCTTGCAGATGTGTTAACGTCTCAGAGCATCTATTGAAGTCTAACTATGGCCTAAGAAGGGTGACAGCTGATGTGTCCAAAAGAATCTCCAGATTTCACAGGGCTCACTGAAAAACAACTGCGTTCTCTTTTTTGATAAAACACTTTAGAAATCTCCACTTTCTCTTTATCTGTATTCTCAGAATTAGACTTACGTGGTAAAAATGATTATGAGGATTCAATTGTTCTGCATATCAGAGTTTCTAAAAAATGGCTAAAATTTAAATGAAATTGCTGACGGTTGAGACCCGGAAGACACAAATTGCAAGTCAGAAATGTCATCTAAACCATTTATTTGAAAATATCACATATTGTGATGTTTAAGGTACAAAAAAACTGCTGCAGTCAAGCAGAAGCAGGTATTTCACATGATGATAGCAGACATGGGTAAATGAAAAATGAAGAGTTTGTGTTTTCCACTATGCATCATATGAAGCCATATGAATTTGCTGTAAACAGCAGTAAGTATTTCAGAATCAAGGATTGACTGGAATCTGCCCTAGGAATATGATTTTAATCTGCTTGAGGTGTAAGGCTCTGACAAATCTCACTTATATAAGTGCTTCTATCTGCAGAGCTAATGCAATGTTAATGGCTCTTCCTCACCATGTCCATGGGATAGAACAAAGAAAATATAAATTGAGGGTTGTTCAGTCCTATTGTACACCCAAGTACAACCTATTGGGCTAGGCACAGAAAAGAGAAACCAAGGGCCTTTATAAAATACAATTGCATCACTTGAATTACCTACCCAGAGGAGCCTCTTGCACTTCTAGTCCCTGTAAGCCACAAGTAAATCCAACAACAGGAAACTCAAAGCAGTAGAAGATTCTCAAGCACAACACAATTCCCAAGCAAATGAGAAAAAAAATAATCTTTGCTTCCTTTCCAGTGTAATACAAAATGGATCTTAGGTAATTAACATTATTCATTTATGGTCTCATTTAAGGCATAAAGAGAACAGCTTTACTCTGCAGATTTCTAACTTTTTCAGTACATCTAATTCTGTACAAGTTGGACCATGGCACTAAACTTCCATATTTCCACAACTTTTTAATCTCCATGCATTTTCACAACAGTCAGGATTAGGATTTTGTTATAGTCTGCAAAATAAATCTAAATTTTATTTCTGTATCTGTTTCCCAATCCCTTTTCTCTAAATTCTGTCTGCATTAAGTTGTACCTAGAAGCCATTTATTGATTTCAAATGCCTTGATTCCACTTATTTCTCCTGATACCTAATGCCACAGGGAATATGGATTTAGGTTTTATCTATCACTTTTAAAAGAGTTAAAATTATAAGCTATTTGAGCCAGATATGTCTAAACACTTATTAAATTGTAGCTTCTGGCTACTTATTGACTTTTTCAGAACTACCTTCACACCTCATCTATTTTCTACTTTATCAGTTTTCTGAAAAGCAGGAGATATGGGCTTAAGGTACCATACCCAGCAGCCAGATAAGCCTCTGCTGTGGTTAATTCCCAACTACCATCCCCAGTGTAGACTATAAGCAGAATTTAGTGCTTGTGAAACTCCAGACAGCAGAAATTGAAGCTCACTCTTTACACACACAACCAGTAAATGTAGCACAACAATCAGCAGTGCAAGCTTCTTCACAAAATCCCACCAACAAGTGTGGAATAAGCTTCATCTGGAAACATTTAGTACAAAGTAGCGGATCTACTTATCTGCCCATTTAGCTGGAACAGTAAGGAAGTCTGTTCATGGCAGAGGAGTAAAGATGCACCAGGAAAGAAAAGCAAAGACAGAATAGGCAGGTGTGCAAAGGTGTATCCCAGCTCCTCCTGCCCTTTCTCCACGCCCTGACTCATACTGAGTAGACACACCAGCCCATGCAGCTCCTACAGAGTTGTGTCTTAAAGAGGTGGAATAGTTCTGTACCAGTACTGAGATACCCATTACAGCTGCACGTATTTTTTTTTTTAATTCTGTCTCTTCTCAATCTTGACTGCAGGTTTGATATCCTTGTTAGAGACAGTTTTGTTGGATCACTATTATTTGTACAAAAAAAAAAAAAAAAAAAAGGACCAGAAAATATTGTTCCAGTACGAATAAGGCTGCATGCAGTAAGATAAGCCTATTTTGAAACTTTCAGCAGCACTTAAAAGTGCCAGAAGTTGAAACATGCCAGTTTTGCATAGAAAAATGTAGCTTTATGGCCTCAGAGTGGTTCAATTTCATCAAGCATAAACCAGTTCAAACATTGGTTTGAGACATGTATTATTTGATATAACAGCAGCTCATCCAAAAAAAAAAAGAACATTTTCACAAACAAGAGAAGGTGGGTGAGGAACCGTTTTCTCATCTTATTTGGAAGTCACATCTCAAGATTTCAAGGACTGTCACAGGGAGTGATGTTGGTGTATTACAGCAGGGAGAGCTGCACTTTCAGATTGCATAATGCTGTCCAGTAGGTCTCCACTTCCTTCAAGGAAAAGACAGAAGATTTGCTGGAAGAGCTCCATAGGTCAAAGACATATGGAGTCAAAATTTTTTGGGTTGTTATCTTCTTCCTGGCCCAGGCTCTACACTGGGAGTATCTTCCTTTCACTTGATTTAGCTCTGTCTTTCCTTCTTTGAAGGCAAGGTAAAGAGTAGCAACAGAAAACCTACTTTTCATTACACAGCTCAAGGTATTGAAGAAGGAGTTACGACCTTTTTCCTTTCCAAAAACTGAAGATACTTCTCTTCCTTACTTTTAAGAATTCAAGGCCCGTCATTATCCACAGTTTGATTTATATTTTCTGATGTGAGAGGGACACATCTTTATGCAAACTCCTCTTTTTTCTGTGTCAATGACTGAAGCTTAATCTGGTATCATCAATGATCACTATCTTTCTTTGCATATTTATATCTTATGACTTCACAGTCTTTACAGCTGTTTTCACTTAGCAAATGTTTTCTGATTTACCTTTTCCTTGCTTTCAAATATGAATTTTAAAAAACAGCATATCAAGTTACTACAAGTCACATAATTCATCCCACTCTGGCACATTATCTGCCCAAGAGCTTGATAATGACATTTTTTTAGAAAGCTTTTGGTGAACTCTAGTGGTAAAGCTTAAAAAAAATCAAAAAACAAGCAAACTACTTTTTTTTAAAATATATATACTTTAGAGAAGTAAAAATGCTTGCACTTATGAACCCCGTTGCCTAAAGGGTTATGGTCACTTCCAGAAGGAAAAGATATTATCTGTGTTGTGTACCTCACCTTTAGTCTTTTAAACATTTCTGAAGAGAAAAGCCCAACAGTAATTAATCCAAAGTTGCTAGATATAAGGAGAAATGGTATGGTGGCAACAGAGGACACCAGGAGGTCCATGCCTACATGGAAAGCCTAGACTACCTACCTTTAGTCCATAAAGTTACTGGTTTCTAAGCAATTGTACTGGTTTGTAATTAGTCTTTATTTATTTCAACTGGCCTTTAAACCATAACCCCGAGAAAACAGGGTCTAAGTCCATTAACAGATCCCTTTAGGTAACGAAAATTTTTAAAAAGTCACCTGTGAGTGCTACCTAGTCAGGATGCATCCAGCAAGACAGAGAAACACAAATACTAACTCAGCTTTAGGGTCATCAGCACAGCTGAACAGGATCTATCTAAACTGAAATACAGCTGGTAATCCAGCCTATGAACACAGCATGGCTCACATAGCAGAGTCCCAGCAATAGACAACATGGAATCATTAAGTTCTTCCCTAAGTACAGGCAGAGCAGATGGCTTCCTGTCTTTGAAATCATCTCCACTTCGGGTTCATCCACACATTCAACCTTTATAAAGTACAGAACTTAGCCGCCACAAAGTGCTTAACCCTTTGCAGGTAAATAAAGGCTCTGCTCTAAGGTCTTCCAACTAAAACTGAACTCAGATAAAAGTATTTACTACTGTTCTAAAACCAGGAAAATAAAGACACCATGAAACAACCATGTTAAGTTCACATTTTCACACTGTCCTCTTCCTCAGTCACACCAGCTCTCTGCTAGCATATCTTTAAAGTTCTGTCAACCTAGGTATTTAGCCAACAAGGCTGCAATTTAGATTGAATTTAAGCTCCATATACTTAAGTTCTATAAAGCTAAGTTACTTTAATATTTAGTACATAAGACAACATACAGCATCCTGCCTACTGCACCAGTGGCCTTTCTCTTACTGAAAATCAATTATAATCATAAAGTAACAAGTACTTCAAATACACAGCATCTTCTTGTAACTGTGCAAAAAAAAAGGGCATTACATTCTTTTAAAGCTTAAGTGCAGAGAACAAAAAGTACATGTTTGATGTAAACAAAAATTAAAATTAAATGTCTTCCAAATGCCAGAGATGAGAATACAACATCCTCTAGTTTGATTTAAATCAGATCCATAAGAATATTGTCATGTGAAAATCCTTTACAGTTACTATCACATTCCATCTGACTCCAGGAAACACTGTGATGTTTTCCAACAGATACAGAGAACATGTTAAGAGTGCACTTCTCCTCTCCTGGATAAGGAATCACCAGGGCCAGAATGAGCTACATGGAGTGTATGGGCAATTGACTAGTACCCACATAAAAAGAAGTGGCCTAATGGTAGTTTGAGAGTGTTAACCACAGTCTTCCATCAAAAGATGTTTACAGTCATTTTTAATAATTTATTTCACAAACCAAACAGCATTAGCAGTAACCGGTACAGTTAAAGAGGATGCCATGAGGAGGAGAAAGGGTTTATACATGTAATGGTAGTGGTGAGGAGGCAACTGTAATGGAGAGGGAACAAAGGCAGTATACAGAGTGACAGAAAAAAATCAGGAAATTGAAGCACTAAAAGCATTACCACTCCAGGACAATTTTCAACTGAATTTTTTTCATGTTTGAAAGCAAAGTATTTGTTACATCCTAGATACAATCTGCCTATTTGCTTGTTAAAAATGACAGACATTTTACCACCAAAAGAAAGGAAAAAAAATAGAAAAAATTAGTGGTTTGTTTGTTGTTTCCACCAAGTCCAGATTAAAAAGAAAAAAAAAAAAAAAAAAAAAAAAAAGCTCTGTCTGGTTTCACAAAAACATTTCAGTTTGGTAATTNATTAATATATTCAGAAAACAAACACCACGGCACTTTCATAGAATCATTTAGGTTGGAAAGACCTCTAAGATCTTAGAGGTCTTAAGCAATGCCAAGTCCATCACTAAACTATGGCTCTTAGTGCCACTTTGAATGCCTTCAGGGACGGTGACTCAATCGCTTCCCTGGGCAGCCTGGTCCGGTGCTTGACAACCCCTTCTGTGAAGAAATTTTTCCATATCTAATTTAACCTTCTCCTGGTGCAACTTGAGAGAATTTTGTCTTGTCCTGTTGCTACCTGCGTGGGATAAAAGACCAACCACCAGCTCACTACACTCTCCTTTCAGGCAGCTGTAGAGAGCAGTAAGGTCCCTTCTGAGCCCCTTTTCCTCCAGGCTAAACACCCCCAGCTCCCTCAGCTGTTCCTCACAGGACTTGTGCTCCAGACCCTTGCCCTGCTCCATTGCCCTTCTCTGGACTCTCTCCAGCCCCTCAATGTCTTTGTTGTGGTAAAGGGCCCAGAACTGAACACAGCACTGAGGTGTGGCCTCACCAGTACCAAGTACAGGGGGACAATCACTGCCCTGGTCCTGCTGGCCACACCATTGCTGATACAGGCCAGGATGCTTTTTGGCCACCTGGGCACACACTGGCTCATGCTCAGCTGCTGTTGACCAGCATCCCCAGGTCCTTTCCTAACAGGCAGCTTTCCAGGCACTGCCCCCACTCTGTAGCACCGCCTGGGGTTGTTGTGACTGAAGTGCAGGACCCAGCACCTGGCCTTGTTGAACCTCACACAGCTTGCCTCAGCCCACCGATCCAGCCTGTCCAGCTGCCTCAGCACAGCCTTCCTACCCTCCAGCAGACACTCGCACACAGCTTGGTCTTCAAACTGACTGAGGATGCACTTGATCCACTTGTTCAGATCATTGATAGAAGTATTAAACAGGTCTGGCCCCAACACTTAGTCCTGGGGAACAGCACTTGTGACAGGCCACCAGCAGGATCAAACTCTCTTCACTACCACTCTCCAGGCAGACAGCTTTGAATCCAGAAAATAGTGCATCCATCTAAACCATGAGAAGCCAGTTTCTCCAGGAGAATGCTATGGGAGACAGCATGAAGGGCTGTATTGCAGTCCAGAAAGACAATATCCACAGCCTTTCCCTTTCCCTCTAAGAGGGCAACTTGGTCAGAGAAGGGGAGCACCTCTGCAAGCTCCTTCAGTACCCTCAGATGGATCCCATCCAACCCAACAGACTTACATCTACATAGCACCACAGGTCATTGACCATTTTCCCTAAGATTATGGCGGCACCATTCTGCTCTCTGTCCCTATTTTCCTGCTTAGGAGGCTGGGTACACTGAGATCAACTGGTTTGACTGTTAAAGACTAAGCAAAGAAACCATTAAGTACCTCAGCCTTCTCCTCATCCTTTATTTGTTTATGGGCTTTGTTACAAGCTTTTAGTAGCTATTAATCATTGCTGGGCCCTGCAAGCACACACAGTGTACTTTCCATTAATCATCTGGCACTTCATACACAATGTTGGAAGTGGCTTTGAACAGATATATTTTGCTAATACTTCCTAGCTGTAAAACAGACAAAGGATCTACTTCATTGCAGAGCTTCCTGCACTTGCCACACCTGAAGTTCCTTTATCAGTGCCCCCAGCTGCAACCCAGTGTCGACCCCCGCAACAACCCATCCACACCATGACTTCCATCACCTCTCAGTACAAAAACCAACTTTCAGCTCCAAGAACATCAGCAGACTTTGACACGTTTTGTCCAAGCTTCAAAAGAGCCCTGAGATAAGCCCCAAACGTTTGTAGCTCTCAGATTGCCCCACAGGGAGAGACTTCAGTTCTTCTGGACTCCAGCCTGCTGCAGCCCTGCTCTGCCTGTACCCCCAGGCAGCAGGTAAAACCACCAGCTGCACTCGAATACAGAAGCCCTGCACAGCCTGGCTTTCCTGATGCTGAGTAACGTATTTTTGTCACATTCTCTGTAATCCTTAAATTCACAATTGGTATGGGATCATCAAAATAATTACTACAATTGGTGTATTTGATTTTAAACTGTGCACACAGTCCAAACTCTCCAACAAGTGTGAACTGTTAAACACAAAGCACAATTACATCTTCAGATCAAAGCAACCACTCAAGATAACAAGTGTAATTTCCTCAAAAATGTCCTGCACAAAATAACATTAATTATTTACAACTTAGCCCATGTTTTTAAGTAGAAACAAGATCGATCTACAACAGATGGATTGAAGAAACTATTTTTTGAACACTGTAAAAAAAAAATTTAATCAAATGTTTGCAGCTTCTACTACCATCAGGGTTCTTGTAAGGTCCTCATTTTTCACTGAGGTTACTTGAGATCCAGCATTACATTTACTTTCAAAAGTGATATTCAGCACTTATGACAAATAGATTATCAGCCCATTTTCAAAACTTCGAGTGACTTCCTCTCTTTCTGTTCCCCACTATCTTTTTACAGTATGAATACAAAGTTAAATTTTTTCCTTAAAAATAAAAGCTAATATTAAAGGTAAAGTCTTACTTAGGTATCTTAAAATAAACTGCTGAATCACTTTTCTTAAACTTTCTGATTTGTTTCAGCATTTGTTGAAGTCCTAACTAGGGATGTTTAATGAAGGTCTCTATTCCTTCAGGCAGGGTGTAACTTCAAGAAGTTCTTGCAAGGCTTAAACTATTCAAAAAATTAAGGCACATGCTAAGAAGGTACAGATCAGTCATCATTAAACTCAGGCTGAAGATTTAAATTAAGTAAGGGCAATAACTGCATCACAAATACAGGAAAGATGACACCAAGAGCTTCTGAATTTTCAGAGGGCCTCTGAGATTAGGAAGGAAGCAGACTCAGGTTAAGCCCACGTTTAGGAAGCACACAGTAAAATCACAAAAGGGTACATTTCTTTCAACATATCCACGATAAAACCCATACAAAATTAACAACTGGAAAAAGTGCCACTAGCATATATAGCCAGGTATGTTTACTGACCCACCCATTTGAAAGAGATGGTTAGTGAAATAAATAATTAAGTGGTAGAATTTAATTGCTTAAAGCCATTTACAAAAGCAAGTAAAAGCCACACATAACATTCCCATTCCACTGGCACACAGGAGTATTCTGAGAAGTATGAAGAATTGAATATTTGCTAGAAAAAAAAACTTGTAATATCTCTGTCAAATGCAGATATTCTATATATCCCACCCTTGATTTCACAGGAAGATTTCAGTCTCAACACAGACATTTAAGGGGTCTCTATTATACTACAGAAACAAATTTGATATACACTATTAGGATGACTGCCTCAAAGAGAAAAACTTATTACACCTCTTTCAAGCAGGTGTATATTTAACATCAATATCTCTGAAAAGGTGGGCATTATTCCTTTAAAAAGTCACTATTCATAGATGTTTTTTACTTCATTTTAATAATACACTGCAAATAATATGGTAACAAAGTCTTCAAGATGCTTTTGTTTCCTTATTTATTTGCTAATTGTACATCAAGTGTCTTTTTTATTGTGCATGAAAATATTAAAGTATTCATACAAGCAGAAGTAATCCTAGCTCGTAAATATATTTGTTGCCCATACATGGAAAAAAAAAAAAAGTACAAATAATCAAAACATGTCAGTCTAGAGATAAAGTTCAATATGAACTATAAGGTTGCTTGGGTTTGGCAGGTTTCTTAATCCCTTCAAAGAAACTGCCATTGCATTTAAAGGAAAAATTCTATATGGAGTCTTTAAATCCTTTCTTTTTATGCACATATTACCAGAAGAGAAAGTCATTAGCCAAAATACTGTCTTCACTGCATTTTGTATTATTTTCTGACACATTAAATAAAGTCTGAATTCACATGTGTTTTGCTCAAAGTGTATCCAAGTCCCGTGTCCCCAGCCTCACAAAACAAAGCACTACCAGAAATACTTTGCAGAGCTACACTTTAAGTATTTGGGAAACTAGAGGAGTCTTGCAAGACATGTATTCTCGCTTTGATTAAGAACTAATGACGAAAAACTGAAAGTAGTAGCATTTAAATTATACCAGACTAGCAATGAATTTGACCTGAAAGATAAATAAACGTTTATTTACAGAAATAGTCATGCCATTCAGGGTATAGTCAGGCCTCCAATCAAATGGGAAACTAATTCTTTGTCCACCAGACCTCTCAGGAAATTGAATTAACACAAACTAATATAAAGCATATGTGTTTCAGAAATCTAAGTACCACCTTACTAGGGGGAATATTTCATAGAAAAATTACAAAGTATGAATTACTTCCCTCAGGAAGAAAGCAGGTTTCCAACAAATCTTTAATAACTAAGGACTCTTCGCAACCCTAAGAGACTAGCAGACTCATCCAATAATGCATATATATACCTTTATTTCGTTAGCACCCTGAGCTACCCAGCATACAGCAGTATTTCCAGACATTTAACAGAGACACTGGCCAGCAATGCCTCCCTAACAGTATCCTTGCATACACCCAAAAATCCAAAACAGCCACCATGTTACACCTTATAATCACTCAACTGAGACAATTCATCAGCTTTGGAAGCCAGATCAGCTACCACCCATCCCACAGAAAAGCAAGCCTCTGCACCTCTCCACAAAAGAACTTCAAATCAGCGTTTATGAGAAATAAGCTAAACTCTCTTCTTTCCCCAAAGAGAACCATTTTATCATGCCTTATCATTGGCCACACCATAAGTTACATTGTCCTATTTTTTTTCAGAGATATGTGACTAACAGCAGTTTTCAACCTTTATTTGCCTTTGAAGTCACTTGTTTATATTTAAGACCTTATGTCTGTGTACCCAAAAGCACATCTACTTCTTCAATACTTATGTAATAAAACAGAATGACCCTTACCCATAAATGCTGTACAGATTATAAAGACTTTCATGGGGTGTATGTTCCAAATGTTGTGTTAGCACTTTCAAAGGTAATTAACCACCTCAGAATGAAAATAAAGACAGCCACCAACACTCCTCACAAAAGATGTAGTCCAATCTGGTGGGGCACTCACCAAATCATAAAGCATCCCAAAAAAATACAGTGGCCTTTAAAAATTTACAAAATATGGTTAGATTAAAACCAGTGTTTAGCTACTATTACCTGAAAACAAATACTTCTCTCAGACACAATGTTAAAACCTTATTCCTATTCTCCTATGGCTTTTCTGTCATATGAAATTAGTATTATAAGATCCTAGAATGTTGCTGAGCTATGACAATGTAGTTCTGATAATTAATGAACCAGTTCACAAATGTCAAGAACAGGTTGGTATTTGCTCCAGATAATCTTGTCTCCTGCCTTCCAAATATCTGACATTACATCAGTTTATAACACATAGTGGAATATTATGTCACAAGTCAAGTACACACAAACTGTGAAACACATTACAATTCAACTGGATATTGCTTCTGACAAAGTAAATGGATTCTTGAATCCCAAAACAATCTCATTCTGCCTCCAACAAACTTGAGAGCTGATGGACATAAGACAATGAATGTATTCTTGGGTTTAAATGGAAAGATTTCTAAGTCACATATACTGACCTTGTGTCACGTAAATGCACACCAACTCTACAGCAAACTACAAAAATTGATTCAGACCAAAACCATATTGAATACTAAAATTCAAGTTGCCTTTCACTAGATAAATATTTGTCAGTCTTCTTTCTTTCTTTCCCACACTAATCATATACACATATATATACACATTGCTGCTTTAGACCCTTACCAAAAAAACCCAGGATAGGCTTATCACACTCAAAATACACCAAAACATCTGGTAGGTAGTTAAGAGCCTCCCTGCTGATAGGTATCATTTTTTGTGGGAAAAGTACACAAACACACAATATTTGGGCAGGGTTACGGTTGTCACCTTGATGCAGCACAAACACATCCTCCAAGCTGAATTCTGTATAGTGGAAGACACAGCCTAAGTTTCCCCCATAGCTCAAATCAACAGAAGGTTGGGCTTGAAAAGAACCTCTGGAGGTCACCTGATCCAAATCCTTTGATCCAGAAAGGCCACCCATAGCCAACTGCCCAGGACCATGTCGAGCTGGCTTTTCAATATCCCCAAGCATGGAGACTCTATCATCACCCTGGGCAACCTGCGCCCATGTTCAGTCCCCTTCACAGTAAAAGAAGTGTATCCTGGTGTTCAGAAGGAACCTGCTGTGTGCTCCTGGCCTGCCACTAGGCACCACTGAAGAGAGCCTGGCTCCCGTTTCAGTGCACCCTTCCTTAAGGTATTTAACACACATTGATGAGATTCCTCCGAGCCTTCTCTTCTCCAGGCTGAACAATCCCAGCTCTCTCAGCTTCTCCTCAGAGGAGAGATGCTCCAGTCCCTTAATCATCTTCATGGTCCTTCACTGGGCTGTCTCCATTACGTCCATGTCTCTCTGCTGTGGAGCCCAGAACTGGACACAGCACTCCAGGTGTGCCCTCACCAGTGCTGAGGAGGGGGAGGATCCACTTAAGAAGCTACACATTTTGAAATTAGGATCTTTACCTATGCAATGCTTCCAATTACATCTCTACAGTGTGAAACAAGCCTTAAAAGCTATAGGAAGAATTGAAATACAGTTGCAATCATATAATGACAAATGGAACAGCTACTTCAGTCTCAAGGAGCAGATGCTAAACACCACACAAAAAGTAATCTTAATTACAGAGCTCTGACTGAAATGTAACTTCTACTGAGACAGCTTTCAAGAGTACAGTTACCCTCTTCCTACAGCCTGGATATCCAAGTTGTTTGTAAAACAGATCCCAGGCAGCCCAGTATTTTAAAACAAAACTAGCTACTAGCTAAACAAAAAGCATTGTAAGCTGTCCCTGTTCTTGCACCAGAGTTCTCAGTGAAACGCCAGATACTTTTAAGTAGACCGAGGTGTCTGCAATGCTCACAAAGCCACATTCAGCCACAGCAGGTAACTGGAGATGATTATTTTTATCTTTTTCACTCTCCAGGAGAGATGAGCTGTAACACTAAAATACACAATACAGTTTCGGTCTACATAGTGATTAATTGAAAAACCTTGCTCAGCTTCACTTCCAGAAGATTTAAAATTTTACACAGTGCAGAGGATAAAAGCAAGCAGTAACACCTTTTAAAAAGTGAGATAACAATTTCTAATTTGTAGGACAGTATTCAGACGAGAAAGAATTTGGGACAGACAAGAACAGGGTCTTAATCCATGATCTTCTGTTGACACTTCGCATCACTGTAGAATGAGTTCAAAAACACCAAGATGACAGCACATGTAAGGAAGCATGAACCAGCTCCCAAAACACAGCCTGACTACAGGTGTGATGTCCAGAGGCTTTAAACATGAAGTGCTTAGGCATCTGAGAAGAAATTTAAACCAAGGTCTATCCCAAATAATACCCTACCTATAAGAGAGAATTTGGTGTTTACCCTAATCCTACTATTGCCAATTTTTGCCTCCTATGACACCATTCTCTATGTCTCTATTTAAACATACTGTGTAAATGTAACTGTCACAAACTATACAAATCATTCAACCAAGTGCCTAGAATCCAGCTCTCTGGGTTATGGCACTTCTCCCATGCCCACAGAATGGCAAGCAAAGGAGTCTGGTCACAGTGACTAATAGGAATCAGTTAAGAAAATCAGAGAAACAGAAAAAAAAAAAAAGGCTCTGATAATTTTTGGTCAGCTTTCTCATTCACTGCTGCCATTATTTTTAGTACAATCAAGATAATGAAGCATTTTCAAATCCTCTTTTTAAATAACATTTTTTACTGTGTTCATGTGCCCAGAAACACTTCTATCCATTCACTAAAAATGGCTATCAAACTGTACAAGAGTAATTCTTAAATCTCAGTAGTTAATTCCCAAAGCATTTTTGCTATAGATATGAAAACTATTTCTGGAATCACTAACAATGACTTTCAGATACAAAAGTTAAAGCACATTTCTTGGAGAAAATCCATATTTATCGGTTTTGTAATAAGTTTCAAAACACATTTCCCCTTCAAGGTACACCGATAGACTACATAATATACTTTCTCCTGCATAATCAGATCTACTTTGAATTTATGATGTTCATACAGTGTTGACATCAACCAATGCAAAGAAAAAGTTACTTTTTCCTGTTAATCACTTAAATAGGGAAAATAAATTCATATTTCAAGATCAGCATGAGCATAGGGAAAAAGAAAAGTTACTTTACTTTCTTTGAACTTGGTCTTATGAACTCCAAGTATGTATTCAAAGACAAAATATGCAAACTGTAGGCAAAGCTCGGGCTTTCAAACACTGGTTATTGTTCAGCCTAGTGCAGTGTGTAAAGCTAAAGAAACATGCAGCCATCAGCAACAGCAGTAAATCATTGTGAAAAACCAGCCATTTCATTCCTTACAGAAATTTGGCCCACACACGCAATTTACAATTAATTTACACACTGAACAGACTTGGGGCACAGCTTTACAAAGCTTCCCTTAAGTAGCAGCCCAAGCTCTAGCAGCTTTCCTCTTTCCCATACCAGCCTTTCACAGGAATGATACAACCGTAAGATTAGCTGGATATTTGACCTGGGATAAAAAAAAATGTGCCAGGCCAAAGGACAGCCCCTGTTGGAAGTAAACTGTGTCATGCTGTGTATCTGCACCAGCCCAGCTGGGCAGGAAAGGGAACACAGCAGCAGCTGCTCACATCAACGTCGCTGCCTACAGCAAGAGACGTGCAGCCAAGGCGGGGGAAATCACTTTCCAATGCCATGAAGGTGCAGGTAAGGGCACTGGAACCTGTCAAAATGTTTTAAAAAGTTGACTGTCCTACGTAAATATCCTAATAGGTAAATTAGCTACTGTTTAGGAAGTGTACTTGGAATTACCAAAGTAATAAAGTTATCACGATTTAGAATTTACTGAAAGCAAATTAAGATCAAAAGGAACTAGTCACACACACATGGCTGGATTATTTTGACAAGCAGAAGTAGGATTTTTACACACATATTGTAGAGCACCACACAGTAAAATTTGTTAGTGACTTGACAGTCAGGTTTCAAGTATAATTATTTTCCTCCAGTCTTTGAAAAAGTGTAGGATTTTAGTAGGTTTTCAAAGATTTGAGTAATACCAATTCAGGCCTGTAGATCCAAAAGAAAAATGGATATTGATTATGCTTCAAAAGGAAGCCAAAATTAACTAGGAAATATTCTGAAAACAAATGGCCATTTTACTGTCAAGAACACAACAAATCGGCAGCTCATGCCATCAATCATGAATGTGGCAATGCATCAGTGCTTCTGCAACAAACGAATGGAAGAACTGAGGGAGAAAAAAAACCTACAACACAACTCACACACACAAACACAAACAATCTATCCCTTATATCTACTTTTCTGCATCTGCTATGAAGAACAAGCTTCAAATTTGAGTCCTTGGTAATGTACAAATGCAATTAAATCTGGAAACGTGCCACGCAACACATGCACGTGATCCTGAAAGGTATTACTGATAGAAACACTTCTAGTCATGTTGCCCTTTTAAATCCTGTGTTTGTTACAAAATGCTAAGTAGTACCAGATTTTTTTTCAAGTGCCTTCCACCCAGTAATATGTCACGCATAAAAAGAGTTAATGCCTTGAATTCTGTGTAAAGCTTATTTCACTCAACAGAAAACAAATAATATGCAAATTTCTTAACTGCAAGTATAGTGTAGGGCTAATAAGCACAAGAATGCTTCACTATGCAAAATCCATGCAAATACCTGAACAAGTTTTTAACCTGTGAATATTCAATATTCAAAATGTATGCAAATACCTATGAAAGATTTTAACCTGGGAACACTGCCTGTCACACTACGTTTCTGTGTTTTGTGCACATTGTGCACATTTGTGCATAAACATAACAACCGTACTCCTGATAACACAAAATACCAAGTCAAGTGATTAGGCAAATTGCTAAAAAACACCACTTTGAGAAACATCAAACAATAAAGGAGGTCATATTTATATAACACACAGAGTGTTTGCATATGAAAACAAGTTTGCATGGGTTGGGTCAAACTGAAACATTCAGAAAGGATGCTTCCTCCATGAGGACATACTAATGCTGGATTAAGACAGGTTTGTTAGACTGCTTTCAATGAACACAACTTTTGTCCAAATGAAGCACATGTAACACTGCCTCCTAAACTCCTTTTAAGCAATGCAACTTGAGTACACAGTGCAGTAGGAAATAAATCAGTACAACACAGTGCAAGAGTAAAAATATTCCTAAAATGCCATGCAAACCTCAAACTAGAAGACTTCAGGTAGCACTGCAGATTCATTGAGGTATCATAATGACTAATTTTCTCAAATGCCATGATTTTTTTTAGGTAAATTAACTCTATTCATAGTTTTTATCAGGCAGTAGCATCAGAGTCCCCATATGTTAACAAATACGAAAAAAATGATTCTGTTTTAAGCAATTACAAATTTGTAACTGAGACTTCTTCAGCAAATACTGAAAAAGACATCTGGAACAATGCTGAAGTAGAAGTGTTTCATGAACCTCAACACAAAGTAATATAGTCTCATCAAACCAGAAATAATCACCATAAGACTAAGAAAGTGGTGGACTTTTGAAATTATGGACTTCTATTAACTAGCTTTCACTAAAAGAAAAAAGAATCTTGAATTCAAATTACAGACTTGGACTTCACTAGTTTTTCCTTAGACTTGCTGTTCCCCATTTTCATCTTCTACTTCAGGAACAATGCAATTGGCTACCAGTGTTATTAAAAAGTCAGAAAGACAGCACATGCATGTTTAACATCTAATAGAACAAACCAAACAGATGAATAAAGCTTAAAATGTGTGAAATGATGAAAACTTTAAAATCAAAACAATTTGCATATGAATCATTCAGACCAGCTTTGATGGATTCACACTGAAGTCATGCATTTTCTATTAAGTGTTTCTTACACATTTCAAATTCCCTTCACATTTGGCTTCTTCCATTAAATGTCTGCCATTGCTGACTTTTGATTTGCCATGATGTGCTATGCAAGCAACATGATGAAGTGATAATGGGGGCTGCAAATGTATCATTGTTCTTAAAAATATGACTTTCTTTTAGTCACTGGTGTAAAGATCATGAAAGCCAGGGTCAACTATAGCACTGTGAGATTTCAGTGTTGAGACTAGTATCGGCTCCTGCAAAAGCGCATTGGACTGCAAAGTTTGAAATACAAGCTGGTATTTAACTGTCCTGTAACCAATGGCTCAAAACTCTTCTGCTTTCTGTTCCACTCTTCACTGAATTTTGCTTAAGTGCTATTGTTAGAAGGCTGTATGTGGATGCTTTTCTGACTGGGAAACATGCATGAGATGTATAAAGCAAACCAATCTTGAAGAACCTCTACATCTCTGCCTGCTATTCACATCATAGCAAGAGATCTGCATCTCCATCAGCACTGTGACATCACCTATTGAGGTGATCCATCAAGCAAGCCTAGTTTAGCCCTCAGAGGGCTTTCCTCTGAAAAACAGACATACAGAATTAAAAACTTTTTTGGTCAATAATTTTTTTGCCAAAAAGAACAGCATGACTTGCTCCTCTTAACATTCCAGTAACCTGGAATTTGTGTATTCCTTGCACAAACTGAGCAGCCCAGAAGCCAAACACTGGCACAAGAGCTGCCATCTTGTCGCTGTTCCTGTTAGCCAAGTACAGCAGGTGATGCTGCAAGATTAAGTCAATACCCCTTCTTGAAGGACAAATGACTCACTAAGCCTGCTACTAAACTTGTCTTCAGCTCCTTTTATTTTACGAGAAGGTATCAGTCAAGCCTCAAAGGAGGCTTTCTCACTATTGTACAGATCTGCCTGTATTGCCCAAGAGCTCTGAAACAGCAACAAATCAGCCTAGCTATGAATAACCAAGAGACTGAAATCTATGAATATGTGGAGATTTTTTTCCACTAAATGAGCGGCATTTGTGGAAGACTAAGGTAAAGAGAATAGTTTCCATTATAACAGCATGAATAGAAGCCTTTTTCTTTAGGCTGGTAATTTGCCAAGTGGAAATTATAACCCGCATCTCTTATTAAGGATTTGGAATAAATCCAACATCTGTTGTAACTTAACGTCAAAAGGCAATCTCAAACCTGCACTTGAAACTTTTCAAACTTACTACATACCCTCTTCCATGATAACTGATTTACTGAAGGTGCCACCTCATCCTCATACTATTTACAAAGAGAAGTTTATATACAAAAGTAGATGATTGGCAGGAAAGCTGTACATCAACAGGCAGCATGGACACATTTCCCAGCTAGTGTGCCATTATAGTTCAAGCCAGTGTTTTATATGTTTGCTGCAGGCAAATCTGCAGGCACATTACTGTAGCTCAGTTTCCAAAGCCATGTCATCAACTCCTAGTAACTCCAGCAGACTTTTGAGCACAAGAACCACCTTGTTGGCAGGATAAGCCACTCAGGATAAGTCTGCACCAGCAAATTGTTTACCTCATGGCACTGTACCTTTAATTTCCGCCTACTTTAAAAAAAAAAATCTATTTAGGTTTCAAATTGTTTGATTTTTCAAATTCAGTGGTAGTGTATTTCAAACACATCAATACTGAAGTTCAACAGAAAATCTATCTTCCATTTGAAAAAATACAGGAAGTGAAACACTTATCAGTTCACCAAAAAAGTGGAAAAAATCCTTACAATGTTACAAACTATACTTTTAATGGTTTTCAAATAGAATTTTTTTCCCTTTTATATATGAATCAATATTAAATGCTTAAGAAATTCTCATTAAATGTCAAGGAAAATGTTTCAAGTTACTATTTTAATTTGGAGAAAAATATAATTTTTCTGCACCATTCTTAACTAAAACTGTGGAGCTCACTATCTCTCATTTCAATCTTTGTGTTCTAGTCATTTCGGACTAGCAGCTTATTGAAGCTGAAAAATGGCCCAAAACACATTAAAAACTTAAATTAACACTTTATTAAAGAAGAACAGATATTTTCC
This sequence comes from Chaetops frenatus, assembly GCA_013400775.1. Classification (NCBI taxonomy): domain Eukaryota; kingdom Metazoa; phylum Chordata; class Aves; order Passeriformes; family Picathartidae; genus Chaetops; species Chaetops frenatus. The sequence goes on along the minus strand of VZTR01001692.1, from coordinate 609,248 downwards.
TTCTTTGCCAAAAGCCTGCCTTTCTCTTCCAAAAAAATTGTAACAGTTGACACAATGGAACATTTCAGTCAGAATAAAAAATGCAAAAAATTACATTTTTCTTTCAACAATTTTAATCATAAACAGTAGCTTCTGACAAAATAACATAAAGTAACATGCTGAAGTTTATGCCACTACATGAATAGTAGCAAATTCTTAGCCATTACAGTTTTTCAACAACACTAGCCACAAAACATGTCACGACTTCAACACTTGCAAAGATTAAATGTTATCTTTAGGATGACTTTGCTGCTTTGAAGCAGCTTTGAATATCAGCTTGGTTTGAAAAGTAAGACAGCAAGGCTTCAAGGTTAAGCATAGTTATGTGAAGCTACTTGCTTTCTATTTTACTGTAGTCAAGAAGAACAACTTTAACTTCAAACTCCAGTCATAAAATAATAGCCTCCTCTCAATTCCAGGCTCTAAGTAACTTATAATCTCTACCAAAATCCTTCTTTGCTAACCACAAAATATACTTCTTTCTACACTTAAGTAGTTGTGCAATTTAAGACAGACTTTTGCAGATTCTAAAACTTCACATTTTCACATGTTAAGAATAATTGCTAAGCATTTTTCTTTACCAATTAATTAATGTTTAACTCTTCCTTCATCATTTATGTAAATCTCTATTTTGGATGGAAAACGAAGGACTCAAAACTTCAACAGCACACATGGAAAAGCCTCCGCTTCCTCCTCCCTTCACCTGAGCAGTTCTAGGAGAAGAATGTGCTCAGGTGATGTCACCATCTTTTATTCCTTTAGCTTTTGGCCCACAGTTAAGAACTTACCTATAAAACATTTAGAAACTGAAAATCATGAGGGTTTTTGCACTAGATAGCACTGTCCCATTTCCCTAGACTATTTCATTTTGAAATCACTTCTGTACCAGAGATTGCACTTAGGAGAATATTTACTTAAATTTTACTCTGTAATATTTTCATTCAAAGAGGTACAAAGGATACAATGAGAGACATATGTAAATCTCTTTCTCTAGCAGGCTTTGAGATCAGGCAGTGGCAAAATACATCTCTATTTCACACACAGTCACATGTTTCAGGAATACAAAAGCCAAGAAGTTTAGTCTAACACTCCTGTGATGAACGAAAACAGAAAAAGCAGTACACTATGAAACAACGGTTTGTATACAGGTTGTAAACGCTAAATATTAGGAAGAGCTTTAACATCTTTCTGACTGGCAAATGCCAGCTACATTTATGAAAGTTGCAGAAATCCTTATGATACTGTGCAAGAAGTACTTACTCTTCATGAAGAAAATAAATTTTCTTAAGAATTTTCACATTTACTTAGTATTATTGCTGTTTGTTAAACCCCAGTGATTCCATAAAATAGGCACGTTTTTGTTCTCCGCACTGAAATCTGCACAAATTACAAGAATATTATCTGAATAAAAATCCTTACAACTTCTTCCACATGCTCTTTGGACAGTTAGCTAGTGCAAAATAATAGTAGTATGGGATGAGCTCTTTTTGCTTAGCAATTTCCTCACTGCTGACATGCTGGCCAGTCTCTCTTTGTCTAGTAGTCTGCCAGAAGGGCACACAGACTCTTTCACAAGAAGGTGTCAGAAACATAAGAGCAAGCGATTTATGAAAGAAGCTGCTTCTAGGCCCATAGGTAATGATACCTCACCTAATTTATGAGGTAAGAAAATACTTTGTTATTTATAAACACTGAATTCATTCCTCAGTCTTTGGCCCTGAAGATACTTTCAGTAATGAATTTCAGGAGCTAAGCTTACAGGACATACAAAAGCACTGTATTTTAAAATTTAGCTTTTTGTGGTTTTAGCTTAGCTGCCTGTCACAACAGTAGCAACACAGTAGTGTGTAGTAGTAACAAGTCACATCCCTTCCAATGTTTCTCACCTAGTATGAGCTGAAACTCGCATTTTTGAGTGTTTTCTCACTGATCATTCTCTACATCAAATCTCATTTTCACAGCTCCCTTAATTAGCTGTGTCTGTCCAGTAACTCCAAAAACACTGTTCATACCACTTTAATCATAGGCACAGCTTTAAATCAAAGGAAAAAGCATTCATAGAACCACAAAAGCAACACAAAAGCATTGGTCATTTCTCACCCCAAGTGAGCCATATGCTGTAATAGAGAAAAAAAAAGTGCAATCAAACTGTAAATTAAAATAACTACAGACAAATCACCATACTGATAGACCTGATTTTTTACTATTACCCTTTTAAAAAGAAGGAAAACCTAGCTTGTTAGCTTTAGCAATCCTGGTCCTTCTGACACTAGGAGGAAACATAACCCCCAACTTTCAAGACAGCTTTGCTTTTTTTCTTTCACCCTCTTTCAAATCAGACACTTTCGACACAAAACCAAGTATTTTCAGACTTTTGATCAGAGCACAGCTTCAGCTTGCTCCCCCTATCTCTCTTCCCCGTGTCTCACCAACACCTCTCTATGTCTCACTTTAAGTTTCTTCGAAGCAAGCCCTAACATGCTGCATGTGCAGCTTCTGTCAGAGTAAATTAAAGAAATCATCCATTGACAGAAAGAGAAGTTTCAAAAAGAAACAAAACAAAAACCCAAACCAAACAAAAACTAGAACTTAATCTCTTGAGAATTTATCGAGAATAAATTTAATAGTATTACTGCCTACAACTATGCGTTTCCTGAATCTCTGCAGATCTCAAGTGTTCATGGAAAGCCAGTGGATCACATGTGATTATTATTTTTCCCCTCTCTTCTTTCCTTTTCACTCCACACCCTGGGAGGTAATGACATCTAAGCCACATTTGGTGTATGACCATTTCAAGTGCTCTGGCAGGGACAGAGGCTCTGCTTGGGCAATGCAGCAGCTCAGACAGTCCTGGAGGCCACCTTGCCCAAAGTAGCAAGAATTCAAGCTGGTCTGCACAGGCCAACACAACTGGGAAAGCCTTTGCACGTGCACGAGTGGCAGCCACTTACCTGCTCCTGAACACTAGAACCAAGGGCATACAAGTGGGAAGTGCTGTTTCCTTAGAGCTCTCTGGGGCAGCCTACCCCTCTCTGCTGCTCAATGCAAACACCAGGTATGCAACCGAATGTACAGAATGTGAGGGATTAAGAGATAGCTGCCCCACAGCAGTGCCCCAGGGCAGGCTGCATGTTCCTGGGGAGCAGTGTTCCCAACGCCAGATTTTCATCTCGCAGCAACTCCAACGTGTGCCTTTCCTCCAATACAAAGCAGTGCAATCCAGCAGCTGGCCATCACAGATGGCAGGCAGGGGGGCCAACAATCCTCTTGTTATTACTACTTTGTATTTGGATGCCTTAACTATGAAGAGAAGACATATTTTACTCTGTTACCTCAGGGCTTATCAATCCAAAACAAAACAAATCAAGTAAAACTCAGTTGCACTTAGGAGAACTTTCAGGAGAAATCCTGCAGATTTAAAATAACAGTTCTCTCTAATAACAAAAGAACTGGTGAATGATAACAAACAAAGAGCATCTCTTTAAAACAGAATAAAAAATGGTTTTTTTTAAGGTACACAAAATAAATTATTTTAGAACTTCAAAGATTTAATATAGAAATATAAAACTGTTTTGTGCCAATCTCTGGACAGAAAGTATCTCATGGTAAAATTCCAACTGTTAACAGCTAACATTAAAAATTTCTGAGCCTATTACCTACTTAGCAATGAAAGCCTCTGTCCTTTTACTTCCCATAAAAAACAAAACCATTAGTCCATTAGCAAGCAGATTTTCAGTAATTTATTAGGATTTATTTCATTAAACATTAGAAAATGTGTTCAAAAATCCAACAAAATAAATAGTAAATGCTTTCAGAACTGGAAACTATGAGAATGGAGTTTTCATAACAACAATCATTATCTGATTTTAGAGCCATTCATTATTTAGCTATTCAAAAAACAAATTTCAGAAAACATGTGCTAAAAATAAACTCTCCAAAAGAGTAAATTGCCCCCATGCTGCTTTGTCATTTAAGCAATTGCATTCTTCAAATAAGGAAGTTAATTTATTATACATTTATAAAAAATACATTTAATTCTTTGCATGGCACTCCTAAAGACAGACTCCCCACTAAGCTACCTAACTCATTAACTGGAAAGAAGCAAATCCTGTGGTGTAATCTAAGGTTTGGTGCATAAATGATAAAAACTGTGCAATTTCAGTAGACATCTGTCATATATTCTACATAAATACACAGGTAAATGCTCTAAAACTGAAGTTTCCTCAACTTAACCAGTGCTCAGCTCTCAGAAACACTACCAGTCTTAGGAAGATCTCAAATCCCAACCTTTAAACACAGATTCCACCTACAGCAGGTTTGGGTAGGTTTTTGTTTGTTCATTTTAAATCTGAGCTCATACTCTACAAAAGAAAAAAACTGAAGCAGATGTCTTCAAGAGCTAGAAATAAAAGTAACCTTGATGTGTATATACTTTATTTTTTCAAAAAATGTCAAATAGGTCCCTGCAAGCTTAGCTCTCTGCAATCTACAGCTTCATGATAAAAAGAAAAACCCTGATTAGACTGCTAAAATATTGGGGGTTTTCCTGTCTTATTTAGCATTCAAGGAGCCAAAGAAAAGACGACCACATCTAATTAGAGTTGTTACCACCTCTGCCTTGCCAGCATGGCTGGTGAGCTTAGAAAACTCCAAGTCAATATCCAAAAACTCATTCAACTTTAAATGTGCTGGCCTTAGGAGCTCAGCAGAGGCTATAGGGGTTATAGGTTGCGAGACCGGATATGTCTGATGGATATGAAACCGTGGAGTTGTGACACCACAAAGGCCCTGTGGCAAGGTGAGTGCATAGGAGTCACAAGTCTTTCATGCTGTGTCGTGCATCACAGTGTTCTGTCTGGTGCTATCATTAACTCCTCTGCACTACTTTCTAATTTCAAGATTCAATATACAATTGACTTTCAAAAGACACTTGCATGTCATCTGCCTTTAAAACAAGGTGCTGAATAATCTAGTAAAAAGGACTAGAAGGGAATTCACAGACACAAACTGACTTCTCCCTCACTGATGATGTACTGTCAAGTACTTAAAGCACTTTTAAATCATTATGCAAGCACTTTTCAGAATTAAATTACAAGTGTGACATATGGCATGAAATGAAGGAACCAGACCACAATGCTGTCACTGCTGTTAAAATCCTGTATCATTCAAAACCTGAACAAATTAGTTATGCTGCACTTTTTCAGAATTGATACATTCTGAAACAGCAGTATGAAAGCTACAGCTTTTGGCATCATGCAGCTCACAGTTTAAAGTTGTCGTACTTGGGCAGAGCTGTGCTGGTGCAAGAGCTGGTGAGGCTGAGCATTGGGACACTCCAAGCTACACAAACCAGACATCAGGTCCTGCTCTCCCAATTCCCTAATGACAGCCACTTCCATTCCCACTGCTTCCTCCTGTTCTGTGCACATTCCCCATGCACTGCCCATGCACAGGGTCTGCCTGCCTCTCCTCTTACATGGTGGTAGCTCTCCTTCCCCCCAGACACCCCCCTAAAACAGTCTACCAACAAACTAACCCCTGGTACAGAGCTGCCCCCTATTTTCAACTCTGAACAGCAGCTACTAAACTCACCTTCCTGATCCTGCAGAAGGAACTTTTCTTGTACGCATAAAATAAAACTTCTAGACAAGCACTGCTGAATTTTATTTAGGGATCTGCCCACTGTGGTAGACTGTGGATAAAGGATTGTGTTATCCATACTGCTATTTAATTATGACGTACCAAAAAACACATACACACACACACAAAGATAAATATTTTGCAGATTACCTGTAATGTGTTCCACAGCTCCTCTATAATTCCTAAGTTAAATACAAGCAAATGGGAAAAGCTGCTTTGCACCTTAAATCGAACAGCACAACTGCTTCCGTGAGTTTTTATGAAAGTCATGGGACCTTATGTACCCTGTTGATCTATCTGCCTCAGAGAACACAGAAGCAGAGACCTATATTCTAGAACAAAAACACAATTGCAAGATATTTTCTTTGTATTCCAAGAAGGCTGAAGATACAGGACCAGTGTGTAAACATAAGTAATTCTCCCTAGCTTTCTGGGGTCTGACACACAAATGGGTGGCCCATAAGAATGCAGAGCAGTGAAGTGCAGCACCAGCTGGGAGCAACATCCCACAGCTGATGCCCAGCCCCAGCACTGGGCAGTGGCTGTGAGCTGCCTGCTCCTCTGAACGCTCCCACCAGCAGCCCACACTCCCTTTCCATTTGCACGAGACACCAGAGCTGTGTTACCACAAGGAAGGGATCGGTGTGCCAATCACCTCCTGCCTCCCAGCCACCAGCAGCAGAAATCAGGTGGCCATGATTTGGAACTGCAGCGAAGGAAGGCGTCTGACTGCATGTTTTTGTTATTTGATCATCTTTGTTGCTTCTCTTACCAAAGCTCTCAATACACTTATGTCAGCATATAGTAATTCAGTAACCTAAACCAATTTTGAAACTGACTGCAATTCAAGACAAGAACTTTTCAGTTTGATAATCATTACTTCTTTAAATTTTCTCCATCTATAAAGGCTTCTTTAGTCTTATTAAAGAAACCAATGAATTACATTTTTGTGGTATCTTTCATACACTGATTTTTAAAGTCAGCACAAATAAAAGACAACTTGAAAGAGGAAAGAATATGAAAAAAATGAGCTATCCAAAAGATTATTTCTCCATTAGTGTGCATTCCCTTCTATTAGTCCACCTCTATACCACACAAGCCAGGGAAAAACATGTGGTCTTTCCCAGCACACAATGCATCTTTTAGACAGCTTACACTGTCAGAATATACCAGGTATACAATAGGTTGACAGATTCCACTCACGTGGCAATTACTTTCAATGGAAACTAAATTACTCAGTTTCAGTAGAAACAAAAACCACACTCTTCAAGTTCTAATTAGTTCTATCAGTTGAAGCAGCAAATCTCAGAACAACTGCAGAAACTGGAAAAGAGCAAACAGAAAGCTGAACTCAATGCTGAAACTATTTAAAGGTCTCCAGCACATTAAATAATGCCTGGAAAGGTTAACTTTATTTCTTCAAGTGAGAAAAAGTAGACAGGAGCTTGAGTGCAGGTTTTGGCTACATAGCTTCCAATATTTGGTTTCTAAACATGAAAAGAATACAACATAATTAGGACAGATGTGTTTACAAAGAAACAAGCATCTAACATATGCTGTTGCAGGTAAGACAGACTTTCAAAACCACTACAAAAACTTAAAAGCCCATAACAGATCAGAATAGAAGAAAAATAAAACCCTACATCTGACCCACAATGTTCTCCTCTGGTAATCTTTTTAATGCAGCAGACCAGAGAAAAGGACAGATTGAAATATTGTTCTCATGGTTATATGAAACAGAACCCTTTGTTTCATAATGCATGGAGTTTGCAGTAAGCCAAGATGAAATGATAGCAAGAGAAAGATGACACAAGAACAATGTGCAAAATAACTTCACAGTTAGTTCAGCTTGCAACTGCTTTCTATCACTCAATCTAATTGTAAAAGAATTATTAAAGTGCCATTAATTAAAACACCAATTTATTCATAATTATGTACATGTAGTTAAGCAGAATCTCAATAATTTAAAGCACTTAGATTTTTTTTTTATATCCTAAGGAGAGAAGGTTATTTGTAGCATACCAGATGTTTGCTGACAAGAAACAAAATACATTAAATCAGCATTTAAAGCAACATGTAGAAATACACTCATATAATTTATCTTGTTTGGATGACAAACAGGTACCCACTTAAATTCTCCGGGTCACATTTTCTGCCTCTGAAAAAGCCTTACTCTTTCTACAGGGATACACCAGCAAGAAGCTATTTTCTACACATCCTCTACAACAAAAGACAAGCTCTTTCTATTTTCTCCTTGCAAGATCCAAGAAAAGCCAGCAACTCCTACCACCTAGCAAGTGTCCCATTAATTTCAGTCGAAGTTCTCTGTGGAGAGCCTTACATATGAAACTCTTCCAATGAAGTGTAGTATTCTATTATAAGATTCTCAAGATAAGAATCTATGAAAGTATAACTAAGCCCTAGCAATAAAAGGTGAAGGTCTACATAGCACAAAGGTAAATGGCTGTCACAGAAAGAGGAAAACCTTCACAAATTGAAAACAGTGTAAAAGAAACATCCATTGGTTTAATAAAGACAAAGTGCTGCATTCAGCCTTGAAAATTTATTTTTAAGAAGTACTTTATGCTCACTTTGAGTTCTTTATTATCCCTCAACAGTATTTCACACATAATCAATAACTGAGCCTGAACTGAGAGAAAAAAAATTGAAGCCACTCTTCCAAACAGTACATAATTTCTAAAGTTTTGATCATAGTTTGATCAAAGGAAATGGTAGCAGAATCACATTTCTCCTTACTATTACTGAGACTTGGGCAGTTTCATTTAAAAAGTGATAAAGACAGTAGCACCTAGGTTACTATAGAATTCAACTTCATAAGAACTACTTAAAGATAAGTTAGAAAACACTTTCCATGAGCTAAAGGAAAATTAGGTAAAATTCTTCTCTATCTTCCCTCATTTCCCAAAAGTGCAATAAAAACAGCCTCCCTCCTCCACAAGAGAGATAAAGACACCTCATGATATCCTAGTAACCCCAGTGCAGACCCACAGACTGAAAATATAAACACCAAGGACCCACAACTCAGAAAACTTCATATAAAAAGGGAAAAAAAAATTCTTTTCCCCTCTTCAACATCTTCCTCCTTATCCAGAAGCTTCTGAAGCTTACAGCGTTCTGTAGATTCACAGAGTGACTGAGGTGGAAAGGGACCTATCCTCCAGTCCAACCCCGATCCTCAGCCACAGGAGCAACTGGACCAGGTGGCGCAGGGCTGTGGTCAGTTGGGCTTTAAATGTCTTCGTGGATGGAAACTCTGCACCTCAAGGGACATGTTACAGGATTTGATCAAAATCACTACAAAAAAAGTAGTCTTTTCTGATGTTTAAATGGAATTTCTTGTGATTCAGTTCGTGCTCGTTGCCATCATTGGACACCACAGATGCAAATCTTACCGCAGACAGGCATCACTCACTTGTACATGCAGTAGGCACATCAGTCAAGCCCTGCACAGAAAGGTCTGGAAGCATTCGTCACAGAAAGCAGCAGATATATTTTAAACAAGGCTGTTATAAACCTGCTGCCAGATCCCAAAGTGAGGAAAATAATACATTCATGCTGTTATTGCCTCAGTAATAAGCAATAGAAATCATCAGATCTTATACAGTCACCAGAAAGTAAACGGACCTGCAGGTCAGCCCTGCTCAAACTCCTCTTAGATATGAAAACTTCTTTCTCTCTCATAAAGGTTTGAGACAGACTCCAGATTCCAGTGTGTTTCAAACCTCTGCACCTCAAATTCCAGGCATCAACCCCTCAAAGAGGGCGATAGCTCATAGCAGCTACTCCACCCTAAAAGAGTAGTATCACATACCCGCTGGCCAACATCCATCCAGGCTAAGTCTCCCCAAATGTGGCACATCACATGTCAGCAGTTAGCAAGGCAAAGGTATTGGCACCTTTCCAGTTTTCACACATCATCTCCGAATGAAAGAAATCATTACCTTCTCAATGTAGCTACTAGAGAGGAGAGTTTTTGTGATGGAAAGAGAGACAGTTCTGGACAAGTACTAAGCAGCTCATCATACTCGCCTTCTCTCAGAACATTATTCTATGTCTGGATTTCCCAAGAGTTGATTCCTATTAGCTCTTACACATGGCTGAAGGAATCTTAGTCTAAAAGCCTCATATTAACCAAAAAAAATCCAAATTGTGCATACATTTCCCCTAAACACTGTGGTAAGTAGCCAGAAAGTGACAGGTGAAAAGTTTAACTTCATTTTTAATACAAAACCACTCCCCATTTTCCAGTACTTCAGTCACCATAAAAGCAGACACATGAGTGACCCCAACACAGAAATTTAAACTGGAACTAACTACTTAGAGAGGCCTTAGTAACAGATGCCTGACTTACTCCAAACAGACCTAAGGCTCTTTGATCCATGCAGCGTTCTCTACACTGCAGGTGGACTGGCAGCCACCTGCACCCCACCCTGCTGTAATGAGCAATGACTGTGTGACTAATATGAGGCTCAGGAAACCCCCTCCCTGACTTCCAGAGGCAGTCTCTTTCTATTTCACTATTTCACATTTTTCCAAAGGTCTAAAGTATAGACATCGAATTGAGATACACGAGAGACACCTGTGGCCAGGTGAGTAGTCACCAATCAGCTTATCCGCTGACTGTTCAAATGGGCATGCTTATTCTGCCACCTGGCTACTTCTTCCCCAAAAATCAAACATTTATTAACACTGCTGGTCATTCTTCAAATCTTTATCTATTTTTGCTGATTAAGCACTAACACAAACCACTAATGAACTTTTCCAAAACACAAAAAAATCTCAGCATTTTGTACTAATATTTGGATTAACCATGCAACTCATCCATATTTTCTGTTTGTAGAAGTACCAATAAATCAGAAGAAAGCTACAGAAGTTAGTCCAAAGGCAAACTCATGCTAATAAGCTACATCTGGAGTTTTAGATTAAATACATCACTCCTCTGCTTAACAGACTTTTACTCTAAGATCCCTGACTTTCTAAGGCTCTTATCAACCCAAATCCAAATCGTACATATGCCTCCCTGAACTGGGCCTGCCTTTTTTTGTGGTACCTCTGTTTACACAGCTTATCCCTTATCACACTGCCAACACTGGGAACCACAGCAGATGGTCCCCTCAGACACAACTCTAACAGGTTTTCTCCACTCCCCCATTCCACTTATTTTTTTGTGCAAACAACTGATAAGGAAGGCTGCTGCAATGATTTACTGATATCTGAAGTTGAAAATTGACAAAATGCAAACTGCTTTGTTCACCACCACC
>VZTR01001692.1:583521-598027 GCA_013400775.1 Chaetops frenatus | reverse complement strand
CATAACTTAAAAAGTTATGACAATTACAACAACCAGCCTACTATTAGTAGAGGAGAAAATATGAGGCAGACTCCTTTACTATTAAAATCCACTGGTTTGGAAATGCCTTGAAATTATGTGCAAAACCATTTCCAACAGTCTACTGAAAATAGGCTCTCAAGCAGAATTTAGAATAGAGAACGGACGTTTCACGTGTAACTACGTATTTACAATCCAGAACAACATGAAGCTCAGTGACATAAAAATGAAAACGCTCTCAATACTGCTATTAGAAAGACAGAAAGATGCTTAAAACTAATCTCCATATAAGTTCTATTAAGTAAGCCAGGCTCTTACTACTGGAGAACATGAATTTGCAAAACCATTGTAGCAAAATGTTCCAAAAAAATCCTAGATGTCTGCAAGAGCATCTCAACTAGCCATCTATGAAGAAGCATCTGCAAGTAGACAGTAATGAACCAGACAGACCCAGAGGGCTTTCTTAAATGTAGGTCATGCCTGTCAGACCATAGCAAAAGACACAGTAACATTTGCTGAAGAGAACCCCAAGTTATTATTGCACTACTTTGTAGGCAGACATTAATTGTTACATATTTGCAACGATCACTATCTGATGCTTAAGAGGAACAATAAGGAAAATCTGCATAAATTCAACAGCGGTATTGAATTGAAGAATAAGAGTCATAAACCATTCCTTATAACATTTCACACTTTACATGCTTCTCTCTTCATAAAGTGGTAACACAGAAGAAAAAATTCTGTTGAAATCCAATGTTTGTTTTATACCAGGCATTGGGAGACCAGTGAAGAAGTAGGTCAAAAAGTGGTTTAGAAAAAGTAATTTTTGCTGACTTATGCCATATTAAGATGAAGATTTAAATTACATAATTACTGAAATGTCATGGTTAAAACCTTGAAGATTATTACTCTTAATATCGACAGTGTTCTCTTTCCTTGATTGATGTTTTCAGTACATGATTCTGATACCTTGCAGTTTGATAGAACGGAATTCCATAGAAGAAGATTGTATAATAACTTAAGACGTGGATACAGATCTAAGAACATTAGATAGCATAATGGAAGTGCATGTACCCATAGCCTGATCCCTGGCTGGGTTTTCTTGGCTTTTATCACTCACACAAGTAACACAGACAAAAAGCCCACAAGACAACCATCCTGACAACCGAGAGAGTCAGCAGATTAGAAATGCAGTTACTTTTCACCTGATGATCAAGCTAAAAACTTAGTATTTCAAATCATAATACAATGAAACCAATACAACTCAAAAACACATGGCTCTGCAATCACACATGCATCTCCTGCTGTAAAATCAAGGACACAAAGCAGTATTTATTTTTTTCTAGAGGCAAGTAAGACACTAAAAAGTGAGGAATCTCTTTTTGCCCTGCAGATAGCTTAAAAACACATACACAGTCAACTAGGAAACAAGAAAAACTGCTATAAGATTCACCACAAATGAATCTTTCTGGAAGCAAGGTATCAGGTGAACCCATACACACTGTAAATAGGACACAGGAAAGACTGGAACAGAAAATTTAACCAATAAATCTCCGCACTCAAAAAATTCTATAATTAGACAGTAAAACTTAAACTAAAGCTGGATAGTTATCTAATGAAGGAAAAATTAAGAAGTACAAAAAGTCTGCTCATTCTCTGTTCAGCTAGCAGTCATCAATCATGAGTTCAAAAGAAGAAGAAAGAGATTTTCATTGGCCAACAGCAAAACTTCCCATTCGGAGCTCACTTATTCCAGGTTATCAGAGTTTACATTTCTCCTGTGAAGCTACTGAGATGACAATTTACCAGCAAAAACCAGTATCAGGATAACACCTCTTTCAGACTGAAACACAATCCACATGCAGACACAGTTACATTAACACAAACATTTTTATATTTGTTTATAATTCAAAATAAATTGTGGTGTTTTGGGAGGATGAGATGGTCTATTTTGTTTGACTGATTTTCACAAATTTATGTTATTGACAAGTTACAGATTTAAAAACACTCTCTGCTTCTCTGAACTACTTAGAGCTGAATGCTACAGGTAATAGCTCTGGACCTATGTTCATCGTAGTCTCAACAGAAGTAAAATAGATAATGTACCAACAGGCTTTTCAGTCTTCAAATCTTTGAACATGACCTCCAGTAATCATCAAGGTTATTTATTAATTTTTAACAAAAAAAATTAAAAGAATCACTGGAAAGGTTTCCCTCTGTCACGTTACTGTAAAAAGCAATTGATGCAGCAGTACATTGATCAGCTTTCTTGCCAATAACTGTCATTTCTGCAGACACATGCATGAACTTCAGTTCTGAAACATTTTAAAGTTTTGTGCTGACTAAGAAGTACTTAAGTGTTTGAACTTCACTTACAACAGAACAAAAATTCGTGTCAAAATGTTTGTGTTGTCAGAGCTGCAGCTATTTTTAAATATACGAGTTAAAATAATTTTGCTGTAGTGTGATCAGGGATAGACTGAAAGGCAATATTTACACTAATTACCTTCTTCTGGGAGGTTTAAGAATACACATGTTAAGGGAGGGGATGTTGTGGTCACAATCAAATCTCTGAAAGGCCACAATGCTGTTCACTGGAAAATGTTCCTTCCGAGATAGAAGTTTGCCATCTGACCACAAAATCTACAGCAATTTAGACCTTCCTGAAACAAAATAATAATTTCTAAGACTAATTTCATGTATATACTCAACTAGAAAACAAATTAGATCAATTTTTCAAGATACGCAAAAAAAACCCCACACAGTGAACACTGAACCATGCAGAACCTGAATGCTGTCACTGAAATGTTTCAAAATCTTTTAATAAATACTGTTCACAAATAGGAAGAAAACAAGCTAACATAATTAAGTTATATACTACTATCACAAATTTTACCTGTACATACTGTAAATAAAGAATAAAAATAGCATATGCATTTCCATTTAAACTCGCCTGAAGATAATTATGAATGCACTCTGGCTGAACTTCAAGTATTCAGATTTTAAACATTAATTTACTTTGACTATGTGCATGTCAAAATGAAAGACTGCTGTCTGGATCCAGACATGCAGTATTAATACTGAACACGTGCATTCATTTCAGGTCAGCAGACATTCCAACTCTACTTCAGCAGGTGGTAGGAATAGCACTCTAATTAAAATCTATATTAAAAAGTTCACAATGGGCTATCTATTCTGAATAGCTCCCATACAGAAACATCATTGCAACTGAAGGACTTAGACCACCTTCACTCAGAAAACTGAATAGCCCTTCAAATAAACCATCTTTCTGAACAATTTTTACTTTTTCAACCTACCAACAGATTCTTCAGGGCAGCCCACTAAAGATTTCAGGACCCATTTAAGATACTAAGAAAAGCAGCATAATATTTCTTCAAAATAATCTCACATTTAGATATCAAAGCAATGAAAATAAGCTAAACAAAGCTCACTCCCTATTAGATATTTGTCTCTGGTCACTTCAGAATATGATTGCCTTTCATAAGTGATATATCTGAGAACTGTGTGAACCAAGCCAAGGCAATCTCAGCCCAGACTACCTGGTAAAACAATTAAGTCACAGTTTTAGGGTAAATACCTACATGTTTGGGGCTTGTTTTTTTTTCTAACTTAACATTTTTACATTACACTTTCAGGGGTTAGGTTTTTGGTTTGTAGTCAATCTATACTATACTGAAGCCCAGAAATATTCTGATACTTAACAATGCATAAAATTCTTCAGTTACAGTGTTTCTTAAAAAGACTACAGAGCCCTAACTGCACACAACACACAGAGTACACTTACTAACCTCACCCCTTCGCACCTCACTACTGCTGCTGAATGAGGTGATGGTATGACCTCTAGGCTGAATGCAAGGACTTGGAATTTCATGGCAACGACAGCAAATGAACTGGATAGGGAGATAGAGAAAAAAACCTGAAATGGAACATTTAAACCAAAGTTTGTTCCACAACCGTAACTGATAATTGCATTAAATACCTTCCAGGAAAAGAGTGATATCAGTCTACTAACTTAGAAGAAAAATAGGTCCTTTTATCTTCTTCAGATTTGAAAGTGACTAAGGATAAAGTGAAAATCTATTATATTACTGATAGTAAAACCACAGCCTTTCTTTTTTATAATTACCATTCCCATAGAGGCACTAAACCTTCCACAGGGAGCATCAGGATGATGACAGTTCCGTAAGTATTCTCTCTTTCTTTCAGAAACCATTTGTTTCTCTGCACTCACAATGATGCCCCACGAAGTGAGACTTAAAGTGTGGCCTAATCCCTCCTCTCTTGTAAACCACCCATAGCAGACATCCTTACACCTCCTTCACCTCTTTACTGGGCAATAAGATCAAACTGATGCACATTGTAGCCACCAAGGACAATTTAAATAATATTGTATCCCACACCATTTGCCATATTTAATGAGACTCCCTGGTGGAAGGGATTCCACTTTGAACTGCATGTGCCAGCCAAACAATTTTGGATGGCACCAGGATAACAGGTTCTTTAGTTCTATAAATTCAAATATTAGAAACAACAGTGACACAAGCTTAAGCTTCTTCTACAATGCCTGTGAAGTTTTCAGCACTCAAAAAAATGGGTCTTTGCAAGCGTAAGGAGCATTTTCCTTCCCTGGATACAGTATCTTGTTTTTCTCATGTGTGGAACTACCCATTATGTTTCCTTTTAACCCAACCAGGCCAGATTCTTAGAATGTTAGTTTGTCTAGTGCAAAGCTAAAAACATATAAAAGTATATTTGAGCTGTTCCTTTCTCCTAGTAAGCAGACTTTTATCATACTCTTCTATTTAAAATTTTTTTGGTTCCTAATGAGAAACATCCATTGCTAACCAGCAAGAAAATCTATATATAATGCATAATTACTAATGCTGCATTGAGCATTTTTTACATAACAGCACATTTCAGTTTGACTATTTATTTACAAAACTAAACCATCACCCCTAGCATATAGGGACATAGTAAGAATATTTAAAACACATCATCTTAGGGAAAAAAACTTTAATAGTCTTATTCTTTTCACAGACAAAAAAAGAAAGCATGTGTGAATTTTGGTATCATGGATAGAATCAGCAAAATAGAGTGCTGTTTTACCAGACAAACATGTTCACAGCTCCATCACAGAATGTTAGACTGGTGTCATTGCACCAAGAGGTTCCTCAACCTTCTGTTTTGCTTCCTTTAGCTTACAGGATACTGCTCAGGGTATGAACACAGTGTATATATACAGAACTGGGCTGAATCTGTTTCTTTTCAGACAGAGATAGCATTTTAAGAGCAGGTGGCAAGACAGTCCAGTAGGCAGATACTGTCTATTGTCAGACAGATCTGCAGCTATTTACAGGATGTGTCAAGTAACTGTGTACCTGCTTCTCTGCTGTAATGGTGATGTATGGATCCACAAATAAAATTATCACACGAGGCACATCAGAAAGGCATAGCAATTACACTTGCCACAGCACAACTGGAACAAGGATCATTTTTATCAACTTATTCGTGGTTAACTAAGTACACTGTAGAAGCTCTGAATTTAAAACACAAAACTTTGAGCCCATCCAAATAATAAAATATCAACTAACAAGAAATAAAAAACTCGAAAGTTGAACTGAACTTGAAATTGTATTGTCAGCCTGACCACACTACTTTCATGGTAACTTTTTAACACACTTCACATGCTTACCTATACACACAAAAACCCTGCAGAACTGTAAGGTTGACTAAACATTGAAAGGATTCATGCAATTTGAGGGAAGATGAGATTAAAACAAAATACTTGATCTTAGTGCATGAATAACTAGGTATTCATACCTATTTCAAACTATGCATCCCTCTTAGGTGTCTTGCCTGTGTCAGGAACAGAACTCCCCATACACACCAAAAAAAAAGCCAACACTACTGAATTCCTTATCTCCAGGGGGTGCTTCAGGAAAGCAAGTATGTTTTCACTTAGCTCATTAGACTTAATTTAGAAACCTAAACTATGGGATGTATGGTAAAAACCATTTTTGAACATGTATTTTGATCGATATTTGAGCATTCCCAAGGTAATCCTTTGCTTATCATCACTTTGATGTAGCAGCTAAAATGTACATCTAAACAAGGACAGAAAGTCCCATTTTAACAGTTTTTTGCTTGGAGGCTTTTTGCCGAAGAAGTCTTTTATTGTTTATTCCAGACTGACATTTTCAAAGACACTAGTCTATTTCCAAGGTGTAACTATGAAAACATTTGTGAAACAATGCTACAGAAATTGATAGTAAAAATCAGAAGAATCTGTAGAGGTTAAAAAATATATGGTTTAGTATATAGAAAACTGTATGAGTAGTTCCATTTAAAACACATCTTAAATGCACCTCATTCACCAGGCTTTAAATCCTTCATTTTAGGAATCTGCTTCTTGAGGATACGGTTTGCAACATAGATGGCACATGTGTTTTCAATACAGCAAC
This sequence comes from Chaetops frenatus, assembly GCA_013400775.1. Taxonomy (NCBI): domain Eukaryota; kingdom Metazoa; phylum Chordata; class Aves; order Passeriformes; family Picathartidae; genus Chaetops; species Chaetops frenatus. The sequence continues at coordinate 591,527 of VZTR01001692.1, read as the reverse complement.
GTCTAAAGTAACTGGGTACAACTTGGTATCAGATACTTCACCGTTTGTTTCCCAAGTCCTGCACTCCTTGATGTTAGCAAAAAAATTAAGCAGTTCTACACTTTCCACACATCAAAGTTATTCTTGATTTAGTTCCTGGTACCTGAAGTACATGTTAACGGGAGTGGAATTGCTTTTATGAAAAGCTAGACTGTATTAATGAAAATGAAAAAAATACATACAGCTATGAAAGCTTAAAACAAGGTTTTGCAGGGGTGAGCTGCTAATTAGAAGGTATTTCTGTGTCTCAGGTCTCATAAAAACAACAAATCCCATCCTAGTCCAGAGGGGTTTTCAAATTTTTTTCCTCTGTATATATACCAAAACTTAGAAAAATGTTTACAGTTTGCATTAATTTTCCTTTTTTGTGTGTCCACCAACAGTAAGTTTGAAAAATGCAGACTCCTTCAATTACCTTCTTGAATCATAATTTGGGCATGGATCTCCAGGAAAAGAAATAAATAATGGTCGTTCGACAGATTGTTCTCGCAAAGAACCTATAATTGAGTTAATAAAAAACATTGTTTTCCTTATAAAAACATTTTCCTGCAAAACCAAATTGAGATACAGGAGGAAAGATCTCAACTTGAATCAAATACATGTTATTAATTCATCCTAGAAGCTGCCTTACTGCTTCAAACCAAAGGCTGTGAAAACCTGCAAAATAAGAAAGAGAGTTATGTTCAACTAATTCTTACACGTTTTAGACTGAAACTGAACTACTTCAAAAGCACTGCATCATGATCAGGGATCAGCCGCTATGGGTATATTTCCTGGAGTTGTGCATTGCTTTCTAAACTTTTACCTAAGACAACAGATCTTGTTTGGTGTTCCATTGTTTAAAGATACAAACATCTAACTTTTGTCATCCAATCATATATTGCAAAAGAATCCAGATCACCATTATTCCAATGACTTGAGTTATATATGGGTAGAAACCATTTTTCATTTCATTCTGGTATACAGTATTCCTAAGACCATTTCTTTAATACAAATCAGCTCTCCCCAAAAAGGGTGAAAAAAACAGTTTTAATAAAGTTTTTGCCACTAAAGAAAAGTGAAATTTTCTTGTTGCCCAGTATTTCCTTCAAATCTTCCTATAAGAGAACCTCTTCTGCTAATATTTTTCTTTTTCTTTTTTTTTTCAAAAATCTAAGTGTTATGCCAAATATCACATTTTCTCTTTAGTATGTGCTAGGTAGCACACCTGGAACTTCAACTACAAATGTATCAACTAATTTCAATTTGTGACAGAAAGTTGAGTCAAAATAGAAATGTTGTACACATACAATGCAAATAATCACTGATACACCAGTAGAGTTGTGATCCAAGACAGCAACCAGCAAGATCTCAGGAAGTAAATGAAGAATGTACTCTAAGAAATAAATCCATGTAATCGTTACTGTAAGAAACAACTACAGCATTCACCAACTTTATCTGTTCCCTCTGCCCAAAAAAACAAGTAAAACACACTTAACAATGGAAAAAAAAAAAAAATCCATACATGCACACAGAAAACATGCAGTCTGGTAACATAAATGCCATTTTTGCACTTCACAGACCCTTTAGAGTTTGGGTTGGGTTTTTTTTTAATAATACATATACCAAGCTGCAGCTGAAGCAAACTTTCTTCTTTTGCTGGAAGAATCCACATCTTTAGGAGATGCAGACTTTCCTGGTGTACATACCTGAGACCCATGAAAATCTGCCTTGCCAAAATTTTTAAAATGTTTTTAAAGCATGACAGTAAAGGAAACGGACTGCTTAGCACATGGTACCTCCCGCACAGTGAAAACCTCTTGCTAACACTGATCATTATGAGAAAACCTCACATCATCCTGATTGGACACACAAAACCCTGGCTGCATCACGTTGCAAGCGTCTTAGTACCACACCCAGAAAGCTTTATTTGGATATGATCTTTTCCATGAATGAACAACTACTTGCTTAGAATTATATAGCATACTCTGAAACCAAAAGTCTAATTCTAAGATAGAAAAAAAAAATTAAAAGAATTTTAAACTTTCCCAGCTAAGATTCTGAAAATAAAGAGTTCGTGTAACTAGCATGAACATACATGGATGATGATCAATTAATAAAAATCATACAAATCCCTCTAATCTCATAAGACTTTTGTACTAATCACTGCTTCATTTCCTTTGCGTCCATATTTGAAGTGACAGTGGATCTCATTTTTTTGGAAAAATCTGCTACGATATTTACACAGGCCTAATATATGCAATGCTCCTGCACTATTAATAATTTCTATGGGAAACAAATGAAAATTTTACCTCACTTGATAGGGTATCCTCTGAACTTTTGAGTCCTTTCAAACAACACAAAGCAAGGCCCTGAGCCAGGAGATCACTTGTAGCGGGATCAATTAAGTGACTAAACTGAAAATAAAATTCAACAAAATGGCATATTTAACCTAAATGTTAATTTAAAAGGTTCTCAAGAAGAGGTTTCAGCGCTTATTTCGGTGCCAGCGCGGTCACACAGCGCCATCTAGCAGTGACTCACAGTACGGCAGTTACTGTGAAACTGAATTTGACACTTATTTATAAGCTTGGAACTTAAGTCCTCACTCACTTAAAGAAATTCAAAGAAACCAGGGAAGTGGCCCATACAATTGCTATTAGCGAACCTAAAGCTGAAGCTTTACACACTGAATCTATGCCAACTGCTGCAATTCTCTTCCCATTGACCAAACTCTGGACTCATAAAACGAAAGTGTTTAAAACATCTTTGATAGCTTATTACTTCTGAAAAAAAAGATTTCAAAAAATGACGTGTAAAAGCTAAGTAAGCATTCGTAGAACTCTTACTGTAACATAGGCCCATGCAGTTCTTATTCCAAGTCTGACATCAAACTCTGATCTAATGTTTCTCCAACGTTTTACCTTCACTTATTTTATGGGGCCAAGGCTTCTCTGCTTGTCATGACTAAAACTGTTGAAACATCTCAAGTTACATACACCAATAAATTCAGGGTTTCTAACATACTGGGTGAGGGGAGGACCCTTTAAGGCCCCAACGAATAGCATCAAGATGGATTCCTTACCAGATCAAGTTACACAAAATACTTGCAGAAATCTATCACGGCACAAAACACTAAAATAAAGCATTCCAAGTCTAAAGCTCTAGTTTCACAAGCACATACTTTAAATCAGCACAAGAAAGCCTTAGTGCTAAATGAAAGACAAGCCATCTCTTGCCTACTCAGTCCAGGTAATAATGCTCTGCCATCCTTTCTTCCTCAATTCCTATATGCATAGACAGTTACAAAGATTTGCAGTGAATCAAACCAAGGAACTTACATGATCTTACACTAAAATGGCCAAAAAAATAAAACAAAAAGTGCCAGAGTATTTTTGAAACTACAGTGGGGAAAAAAATAAAAGCAAATAACAGAAGTGTGATGACAATCCTTGGCTTAGCAATTCAGAGTTAGCATTACTAAGAACAGTTATTGTGAACAACAGTGGTGGCCCTTAATGAGCTGTGAAAGCAAATCCTTAAAAGAACCCACTGTGAATCTTGATAAATTAGCAGCATTCACTTCAGACACATTAAAAAATGGAAGCAGAGAAGCAAGCCATTCTGACCAAGACAGTAGACAAGCTAGTACCAAGACTTCAACTTTCATCTTCAACAGTTTTATTCCAAAAACTATTTCCTGTAAGTATTTTTCTGTGGAAGTGTATTTCAGTATTTCTCATCTATATCTAAAAAATATTTTTAAAAAAAATAATAAAAAAAAAATTAAGTCAATGATGACAGAGTTATTTTCTAACAAACTCCAATCAAGATTTCAGCTGTCTTGGGACCTAAATTTGATGGTTTCATAAACTGTATTTTGAAAAAGGCAACAAAAAAACCTCACTCCTCCACATTTATCAAAATTGTACACGCTAGATAAACATACTAATGTACTTGAGGATTGATGCAAATAAATAAACGATAATGGAACAAGAAAAGTCAGAGCTCTAGAGAACATGACCTATGAGAGAAGCTTTTAGGAATTAGGTCTATTTTAGCCTAAACACAAGATGCCTACAGAGAGAAGGCATAACAGCACTCAAATATGTGAAAAGTTGCTATGCAGAAGAAAAGAATCAGATGTTCTGCATATCCACTAAAGAAAACAGAGGCAGCTATAGGCTTAACTGTGCTAAAAGGTATAGGTCACACACTCGGAAACACTTTTCAACCAGAAAGGTAGTTAATCATCCCAAAGGGGTTATGAATTCTCCATCACTGCAAGTTTACAACACCCAGCTAAAACAAAAGCTGCTGAGTGGCCCAGCCCTGGGAAGGAGAGCTCACCATGCAGGTGCCTTTTGGCCTCTTATCTTTGACATGCAGCAGTCTAAGAGGAGGCTCTGTCAGTCATGAACACAAACTCACAACCTACTCCCTGCAGGTGGTCAGGAAAAACAGTTCCACTTAAAATTCCTCTCCCAGTCCTCTTCTGCATCAGTTTACACCCCAGAACTAAACTCCTGTTCTTGCACCTGGTGGCTGGGCTGCCTGCAGCAGGTGTGCAGCATCACACTGAGGTGCTGATAAACCATGTGAATTCCTCCCCAAGCCACCGAAGAGGAGAAGCAAAGTTCACAATTAAACGTAATTCTGCCTCAGTAAAGAAAGGAACCACTGACAACATTGAAAAGCTGCACCTGTAAAGGAACTGGCAGTCACCTACAGAAGAAGACACTGCTTTTCTTGCTCTGCTGCATTTTTTACTTGGAAAATCATGACCAGACTCGAAGACAATTCTGAACATGCAAGTTTTCCAACAAGCCATTTTTAACAAAAAGACACAAGTTGTCATGGCAAAAGAGTTTGTGGAGAAAATTTCCTTCCTCTCATAAGTTTCCTGGAGTTTTATGAACATCAAAAAAAAAGCTGTAACAATCAGATTTTTCTCCTGTAACAGAAAATTCTGGTAGTGCTTTTCTTATTCTACTCTAACGTTACAAAAAATAGCTGGAACCATCGGCAATATATAAAGGTGACTGTCTTACAACTGAACTTGTTAATTTTATTATTTTCTAGTAAGACTTCCAAACCATATTCACTTGATATTCTCCTTTCATCACTACCAATTATAAGACTCAAACTTCTAGTTAAATAAATACTGGAGGCTCAAATTTACCATCATCTGATGGTCTGCATCTTTACATTCACACAGGAAAATTAACATTTCCAATGGGAAGTGAATTTTTGAAAGCATGATAAAGACAAGCAGAAAAGTGGCAACCCACGAACAAACAACAGAATCTCAAAAGTCAACTATCACTTAGGGAATCAATTACAAACAAGCACTTTTACCCTTAAAGCCCAGCCAACAAAAGCTGAGGGTCCTAAATGCCTAATAAAATCTGCAGCCAAGTGTCCTGTCTTTTATTAAACTGCAAGCCAAAAAAATCACTTCTCTATACACCAGTGTCTTGTACCAATCAACAGCAATTCAGTTTTGGCACAATTAACTCAAAGTCTATTTATAGTTATCCAAGACAAAGTTTCTGCTTAGCTTCTTTCTGTAAGCAAATTCCAAAGCCAAGAATTTGAGACGAGACAAAAGCTAATGTCTTCTGCTCAAATAGCCTATTCCTCAGCCCCAGCACTTAATCTGCTAACTCCAACTGGTAGCACAAAAAAGCTACAGGATTCACAGCAGTGAATACAAGATTGATGGATGTGCATTTCTGCAGGCCCATCGTGACCTGGCTGAGCACGAGTGTTGGAAAGACTGCACCGGCTCAGTCAGCTTAAGGTCCCCATGGGTGCTGTTTGGTCACAACAGCTATCCCACTTTCCCCACTGGTTGAAAAGAGCACAAAAATCACAGAAACTGGACAGGACAAAGCCAAAATTTCCTATGAACTGCAGAAATAGGTTATGACAATATAAAACATCCTAACACACAGTTTTATGATACAATAAAGTAATTTCTCTGCACATCTTGAGATGCAGAGCAGCCTCACCACTTCTCTCAGGGTGAAACGGCTCACTTTCTATCTAGTATGGCTGAGAGCAAATAATTACTCAGTTTCTGTGAAACATTATGAGCCTGTGCATAACTTGGTTGATTTCAAATTAGGCTTTGGAGTACAGCAATGCCAGAAAAGAGCAGGACTGAATGGTTATCCTGTCAACACCACAAGGAGGACGCATACCACATGGGAGTGTGTTCCAGCTTTGCTTCAGACTGCAGCACAATGTCATCCCACTATCGGAACCCATTCCCTGCAAAATTAAGGGCCTCCTGGGGCACAGTTCTACTGCCCCAAGAGATACAAGGGACTGACTGTCCTTTGACAACTTATCTCCACTATTTCAAATATCATTCACAATAAAAGATCTTACAAAACTAAATTTAAAATAATATTTAGATGGAAAAAGCAAGAAAATTATACAACTCAGAAGTTCCTGAAGATAATATCAAGAAAATGATGTACACTCAACATGAACAAATTAAAAAAATTTTTAAAAAGTACTTCCACAAACCTTTTTTTGCACACAAAATACACAAGCTAAGTATTCAGCTAGACCTTACCCACAGTCAACTTAGGATGTTAATTCACAGCAGGTGGCATTTTCCCTCAAAAAACACAATAAATCACATCCTGTATAGTGTTTAGAATTTGCCTGAACGAATGAAAAACCTAGCGTTGGAAACTTAGGATAGCACCGCACTAGTGACAACAGTTACCAAATGCTAGCCCTAACAAGTTGTTAGGCACCCAAACAATTAATTACTGATGTCCAACCTGAACACCATCTGCCTTTACACTCACAGTATGCTGTAGTTATGCATTTCAACAAGTATTTCCTCAGTAGTCTTTCCAGTTTTTAGTGTCTTGGTGAAATACACATTGTAAGATCGTGTAACTAAAATTATTAAAATTAAACAATTTTTTTAATCATTCCTTAATGAAAACAGTATGTTGATCATTATAAGCAAACTCCTCAAATAATGTTTCAAAGTGAAGTCCATATATAAAAGTAACCCAGCCAACCCAGACCAACAAACATAAACCAGAATGTGCTTCCAAATGACACAGTTCTTCAAAAAGGTGCATTTAAGCAATTACACTTCATGAATCTCAACTCCTTAACACAGATTCTCTAGAAGGGAAATTGAGTCCAACACAAAATATAACTGAAGCTAAAAAGTGGCAACTCTCGAGACAAAAGAGAAGTACAAAACATAGACCTTAATAATAAATAGCAAAATTGCCAACTAAATGGGCATAAGATCAGGCTGACAGTAAATAATTTAAACTACAGCGGGTTTAGTTAAATGCATCTGACGGTCCTTCAAATGTGCCTAATGCTCCAGGCCGCTCCATTCAATGGTTCCGAGTCCAGCAGTGCTGGGAAGGTCCGGAGCGCTCCCGGCTGGCGGCGCAGCCCTGCACTCCTTAGGCACTGCTGCCCCCTCTCGGCTGCTCCCGGCACGGCACCATCGCGCCAAGGCTCCAGGCAAGCCCCACGGCGCAGCGCCTCACCTTTCAAACCTTCTCCAGCCGAAAACAGTCTGAACTGTTTCATGCATTACCTTATCCCAACTGTGTGTGTGTATGTGTGACCACTGTATAAACATTGTTAGAAAAAAAACAGAAGGGTAGTGTCCAAACTGGCTCATCCAAGCAGGCCTGGAGAGACAGAGCTATATCATTAAAAAAAAAAAAAAAAAAAAAAGGCATTAATTAAAAGCACAGATGAGCTAACACAGCAGCAGACACACTCCGAGGATGGGATGGGAATCGAGGAAAGATTAAAAATTGCTACATTTCATTACTTGTTCACTCAGTGACTGGACCTGTTTTAACACCTGAAAGCCATGGAATCACTTACCAGGCTCACATGACCATAACCAAAGCCGGTCATGAAGAAGGAAAAAAAAATACACTCGGCCTGATAGTCCTTTTCTCTCTCTCCTTCTTTTTTTTTTT
>VZTR01001692.1:522722-582200 GCA_013400775.1 Chaetops frenatus | reverse complement strand
AACGAATAGGTTATTTTAAAGACTATAAAGAAAGACAGTACATGCTACTCATACCAAGCACTAATGGCAGTGATGCCATTATGAGGAGAAAACAAGATTCTAGCTCTTATCTGGTTCCCCCATAAACAGGGGACACATTTCCCAGTTTGAGAACTAGGAGTTCTATCCTGTAACGCAGACAACCTCCTCAAAGCTGGACTGCCCACTTAACAGAAAGTTGCCCAACAGAAATAAGAAGTTGATGCTGAGGAAGCCGAGGTAGGAAAAACTCACCACAAAGAGGTTGTATATCTTGCACTGTGCTACAAGTCAGAAGTGATAAGTAACAGAAGTCTAGCCACACACGGCTTAGGAAGTTTTACAGGGAACACTGGAGCATTAATACACAGCTGCCAAAACCACAATTATACGTTAGTTTACAGAGACTTAGGGAACATGCAGTGCTGCAGATGAGTCACAGTATGATGCTGTATGAACTCTACACTGCAAGAAACCATCCCAACAATATCCAGACTCATTGTCCCCCTCACTGGCTTATAGGACACTTCTGGATGCACTGGGAATATCTATTCCTCCCAAACAACTGTGAAATCTTGATCGTCTACAGTTGTGTAACTCTATCTGCTACATCCCATGAGGCTCACCTGTTTTCTTTCCTGATATGTCCCATTTCACCCTCTGTCCTCATCCTCCTAACCATTTCACCATAAAAGTTTCAGATTTTAAAAAGAAGAAAACCTCCACACCCACATCCTGAGTATTCCCATACTAACTGCATGTCAGAGCACGCTTCTCAAGCCCGAACACCAAGAATCAGCACTCAAAACAAACTTGTGACAAGCAGCAACTCTGATCTTCTAATAACAGGAATCTGCATCACTGGAACTGTAAAGTAATTATCTCAAGACAACAGGTACAAAAATAATTTGCTTTACTGCCTCTCTCAGTATCAACATCCAAAAGCTTTTACATCCAGATTATGAGTCAGCCTGAATCTGAAAGAGGAATCTGTTGCAGAACAAGTATGCCAGTAAGGTTATCGAGCAACGCAAAAACCATACAGGGCTGTGACTTTACAAGTTACAGACAACGGCGGAATTCTTCAGCGAGGGTACAAAACACCAGAATTTACATCTCTGTTTGCTTTTCTCCATTGCTCAGCTGCTTCAGAGACAGTTTCATGACTGCAGTGTTGTAGAGAAAACAGAAATGCTTCTCATGAACAGAAAAGTAGTGTGGGGTTATTTAAACACACACCATGCATACCCTGCCCCTTGAAAAATTAAATTGTAAATTATCTTATTTTTCTAAATTGTAACTGCACTCACAATCATTTGAGAAGTACAAATCCAAACACAAGGACAAACCTTGAATTCTCTGACTGATAAGGCACTTAATGAGCAGCTAATAAATATTTGTCTTTTAGCTTAATAAAGAATACTAAAAATACCTCACAATCAGAATGGCTCACCCCAAAAACTACACAGTAGTCACCAACATTTTACATTATACTTATGAAGGAACAGATGAGCATTACCAGCAGGGTGGAGAGCAAAAAATGGAAAGACCAACTGCTGATTCTGAGCAACTAAAAGCATACACTGGAAACCAGCAGAGCTCTTAGTCAAAATACTTCATCAACCACTATGCAGGCTGCAGAGAGCTTATTTTAATAATACAGTAACCTATTTAAGAGACCTCTACTTTAAAACAATAAAATAAATCAAAATCTAGTATTAAAATTTTATTGTGTAGTACAAAAGTACTTTTAAAACAGCACTTGAAACAAAGGACCAACTTCTGAAGTGATTCACAACCCATTAATCAATACCTGTACAGTCTTAGTCATTTTCTTTATTCTGCACTTGGATGAATAAAACTCACGCTGCAGCATGCTTTGCTATGTCTGTATGGGGATGGCCAAAGTCTATGCAAGCATGGCTTATGTAACACAACGAACACCAGACAATGCCTTTGAACGCTGAAGTCCGTATTAGATTGTAGCACCTCATCTGCTTTTCAACAGCAGACTCTTTCCTTTTACACCTGTCTTCTTTTCAACATGAGGTCTTAAGGAGATAATTTTTTTCTTCCTTGTCTTCTTCCTTCTTTCTTCTACTCAAATGTGTTGTTTAAGCAGATGGAGATTCTTAATGATACCTCAGTTATATCTACTGGTAAACAAAACTGACAAGTGTTTAGAAAATTAACAAGCAGAAGAGGCAAAAAACCCCAGATAATTTCTTTAACACGATTTCAAAATATGATTTGGTATTTGCTTTAGAGCAATACATAAGTTCTCTGCACAGGGAGTTACAGAGCTGGAAGACATATAACTTGGACTGTAAACACTAAGATTCACTAAAAATTGGCAAGTGTCACTGATATAAGTCCTGCCAACTAAACACAATAATAGAGGGAGCTCTATGCAGCAATTTTCCATTCAACACACTTACAGAAGAAATTTCTGAAACAGTTAATAGGCTGCCTGAACTAATTTTAGATTAGTCTAGAACTGCACAAGTAAAGCTAAAGGTCTGTAACATCACCCAGTTCTTGAGTGCTAAATCAAAGCCAAGCCCACTGAATTAACAGAAACAATTCTTGTTTCTAGAATCCCATGCTAGAGGAGGATTAAGTTCTGTGCCAGCATTTCTTTCTAAAATCCACAAAAGTGTACTACTACAGCTAATAACAGTTTTTCCTTGGTCTTCATAAAATAAAAAGTTAGTTTTCATTTTTCTGATTTTTCTAAGTTACTAGCAATGCCTTTCCTGTCCCCAGCATGTTTTACAGTGGTTGAGGAAGGAATGCTTTGGACCTGAACAGCCCTGAGCCAGAAGCAATCTGTATGAAATAACAAGCATACTTAATGTCTTGATCCATCAAAATGCATTCAAAAGCAATCTGTATGAAATAACAAGCATACTTAATGTCTTGATCCATCAAAATGCATTCAAAGCTGGGCCAAAACCCATTAATTCCACTGAACTAGAAACATATAGATGTCCACGTATGTGAATACAACTACCCACTTCAGAAGTCAAAGTGCTCTATGTCTGACTATACATGTGCAATTCCACTTTTCAGAGAGAAAGTGCAGCTACATGGCAAACATACTTAACTCCCTTCCCAAACAAAAATCTTGCTCACAATATTTGAAAGCTCCCAGCTCGCCCACTTCCTGTTTTTCACAGCAGGCATTACTCGTCTGTACCATGAGAGTTTCTTCCTCCAGGGCGTATCTCACAGGGAGGACTCCAGCAGGTCTGCAGGCATATCTAAACTATACAGCAAGTCATGCTGCCAAGAAACCAAAACCAGTTTTAGAACCAGTAAAGCCACCATCAGCTACACTGTTTTCAGAATATGAACAAGTATCCATGGTACAGCCCTACACTGATAGCAGCTGGTCCACACATTTCTGTGTGCCTCAGGCTCACAAAGGAGCTTTGTGTTCCCACAGGATGGTATGCAAGATTTGTTCAGAATGCTGCCTACCTTCACACTGTAAAAGCAGACATAAAAATAGGCTCAGCTCTTCTGCTAGTTTCCCTTTGCCTATTTTTAAGTTGATGCAGTCCCTGACTTTTAATCATCATTGCTGTTATTGCAGTATCTGTATATTGCTGATTCACACACATTCTGGTCTCTCCCCAGACAGAGGCAGTCTTTGCTGTGAAAAGCACAGCCCTCAGTTTTCACCTTTGGATATAGACACTCCTGAAAGCAACAAAGGATGCTTGTACAAAAAGAACATTTTTGAGATACGTGAAAAGCAAGGAGGACATTATATCCATGTTCAGCTTCAGATAATTCAACTTGTAAGGCAGTTTGCATTGTTACAACTTCTGGTTAGCAACAGGAGTCTGTCTGATGCTGCTTGTCTTCCTTCTATGTTTTTTTCCAATCTTGCAATTAAGCAGAAGACCCTACAAACAGTGCTTGACTCCTTCATAATGGAGCAATAATTGCAAGTAAAGCTCACATCTTATTTTCTAAAGCCAGAACTTTATTCCAGCATCTTTTCAGTAAGTGTTGTCTCAAAAGCTTAGGAACATGCAGGAAATAGGTTAATCCAAATACTTTTATTTAAGTAATAGCAGTCCAAGACACTGTGACAAAAGACAATCTTTCACCTTAGTGAGTATTTCTATCTTTTCCTCATGATTATAACAGCTCTACATAAAACTAACAAATTCTAGTAACAGAGGCATTGATTTGCAAAACAGCTCTTGCAAAACATTTTCTATTTATTTTTTTTGCATACCATAAACAATATTAAGGTAATTTCAAGAAATGTTTGAAATTTGAATCATGTTAAGCAACAGTTACTATTACTGAATAGCTGCTTCACTGTATAGGACAAAAAGATTAAATCCCCATTTGACAGTCTATCTGAACTTCACAAATGAATATAAAAACATAAATAAATATTAAAAAAGCCAAACATGCCTTCTTAAGAATAAGATTGACAAGAATTACCTAATTTCAAAAAGAAGAAACTACACTGCACAGTTTCTGCATATCACATAGCATTGAGGCTTTTTGGTTTATTCTATTTAATGTACGCACATAAATTAACATAAACTAAATCAAGACACAGATTTAATAATGAGTAGAGACTAGAGATCAATTTCATGTACAACTACCAAAATTACTCTGGGACTCCCATCCCAGCAACTGCAACTTTTATTAGATTTTTAGTTCTCAGTTTCAGATTCTAGATGTAGACTTATTTCTATTCAACTGTTACGAACATTTAATTTTCTAAAAAGATAAGATATCAAAAATTTAAGGTAATTCCTTTCTTCACTGCACTCCCATCTTTCCAATATATCTCCCAGTAAAATTCCAAAAGCACAGAACAGCCATCTAAACCTTGACAAGCCAGAAGTAGCTTCTGGAACAATATGCATTAGAATAACTAAGGTAAAGAGTAGTTAAATTTAAGAAACCCATAATGAGAATATTTGCAATCTTATACAAACAGCTGCCACAAGTAAGTTTTTTCTGGACCAGCACTCCACCTGTCTGTGGAAAGAGCATACCTGCTCCAGAGCCATACTACTAAATTTAATAATCACCTGAGTTCCCTAAAATAGTTCAGCACTGGAATAATTCAGTGTCTTATTTCTACTTAAGAAAGATCAACAGCAATAAAGGAAAATCAGATGCAACTGTTGAATGGTATAATGAGATGTTCAAGGAAAGAAACAGACATTTTGTGAAATCAGTAATGGTTTTAGAAAAATGTCATGACAGACAACTTTGTAGTCTTTCAGTATACAAGTGCAAGACACACCTGAACAGTATTCAGATAATACCTGTCTATTGAAATATTGTATTAATGTAATTTTTCAACTTTTTTGTCAGTATATTTTGCATTAAGGAGATGAAATGTGGTCAGCACCACCACAAGTCTGGCAGTATTTTCAGGACTGGGGAGGCAGAACAAGATGATAGGGAGATTTTTAAAGTACTTGGAAAGGAAGGAGAAATAGCATTCTCAGCTCTTTGGAACCTACAAGGTACAATTGTCCTGTGGCTGTGTCCTGCCACCTCCATCATACTGATCATCTCTCCTGAAACAAATGATCGTTCACCTGGGGCAGACCACCCCCTGCTCCAGTTCAAACACACACATCACCAAATGAAAACGCACTCCCTCTCTCCTTCTCCCCCTTGGGTTCCAGCAATTACAGTTAAAAACCAAGAATTAATATATTTCCTGTCCACTCTCATGAAAACTTTTCAATTCAGTTTAGCAAGTAAAATGTCCAAAAAAGGCACTGAATGACATCTATCTGATGTCTGTCCTGTCAAGAAAATCTAACCATTCTGAAAGCACTCTTCCTGTAAGCATTCTGCTTAATACCAGGAAAACACTTTACCTCATCACCTTCAGATCTGAAAGGGATCAGAAGAGGATTTTTAAAAGCATAATTAAGACTGAATACATTTGATGACAGCTTGACAGCTCTGAACATTCACCCCAGAAAAACTGAATTACAGGGCTCACTCATACTGTTACCTGTAATTTTGTATCCATATGCAGCCAGCTGTCCAGCCATGTATTCACCATCCGAATTATTGTGAGAACATCCCCATGTACGAATCCAGATTTTCTGAACACCAGGAATAATGCTGTCAAGTAAAAATGAATGAGACACACAAGTTAAATGATGAACAAGCATGCCCTTTAAGCCCACTGAACTGACTGAATGAACTGTAATTCTTCAAACATAAAATAAGCAACACAAACAGTAACAACTCCAAAACAGCTCAGGAAAAACAGTAATTATGTGATTTTAGTGTAATGGGTATTAGGTCTTGGTGGGATAGAGTAACAAAAAGCCATATAGTGCTGTGTTTTGTATTTGTGACTGTAACAGTGTTAACACACCAGTGTGTCAGCTAGCATTGAACAGTGCTTGCTTGTTCCCCACTGTGCCCCATCCCACCACAAGCAGGCTGCAGATGGACAACAGGTCGGGAGGAACATGAACAGAATAGCTGTTTTCATTCCAGATGACATCATGTTCGGCAATAAAAGCTGTAGGTTTGGTCTTTCCAAAATAACCATTGTTCTGAGACTGGCTGGGTACCAGTCTGCTTGTGAGAGGTGGCAAATGGCTGCTTTTGCAACATTTGGGGTTTTTCCCTGCTCCTTCCTTCACTTTATCTGTGTTCATCTCAACCCAAAAGTTTTCTCACTTTTACTCTTTCAGTTCTCTCCCTTGTGGTAGGGTCAATCCACCACAACTAGCAAGAAAAGAGATAGAAAAGAATTTTAGCACGGAGAAGGTGCAAGAGCTGTAGGATAACAACAGATTCAGTACATGGCAGTTATGTTAAAGCAACAACAAAAACCCCAACAAAACANAAACAAAAAAAAAACAAAAAAAAAAACAAAAAAAAAAAAAAAAAAAAAAAAAAATCGCAAACCTAAACTCCCCAAATTTCTCAAAATTATCATACCGTGTAACACGTAACCTTCAAGTGACAGCACTGAAATTAGGCCCTCAGCAAACAAACTGCAACCTTTTGATATTATGGCATGCTTTGACTGTAGTTCCCTCCACACAAGCCAGCTCCATAAATTCTTAACTTGATGGCCACCAGCCGCATGAACAGCGGAAAGCTCCCATCCCAACCTTTCCAGGCTACAGAAGCAGCATGGCAGACGTGCAGCATGGAGCTAGCACATACAATGCTCCAGGAACCAACAAAAAGTTCTGCAAAGAAGCTCTCATTGAAATTCCTGGGATAACTGCCAATGAGCTAAAGATGTCAGTACAAGAACACCACACATCCTGGAACACAATACTGCACCCTGCCTACAGCTTTTTTTTATTTTTTCCCTCCCCCTCTACACTTCTTTTTTAACAGACACTTCCCCTAGCTAAAAATAGAAATTTGTTGATGGGGTATTAATGATCATTAAGTGTAAACACAGGGTATTTAGACTTCCTGCTGTCTAAATAACACATGTTCAATGCGCTTTCTTGGGTACAAAACGTTAAAACACAGCCTGTTGGAGAACATATAGTACCTGAACACTTTGAGGCATTAAGTACTTGTGTGAAGCATTTACAGAGCACCAGGTCAGCTGTCCATACACTCCTGGCAGACTGGGGCCAATGCACTTTTAGGGGCATGCAGATAAAGATGTATTGCTATGCTTATAAAATCTTTTTTGAATGCAAATGAAAACCCAAGATTCAACTTCTCCACAGGAAATTAAATTTCCATACACTATTTATTTTGATCTTTATCAAACAGGGAAATTTTATCCAACCAACTTGAAACTAACGTGTGAAAAAAGAAAAAAAAACCCAAAAACTCAGATCTCAGAACTGCAGTAGAAACTATAATCAATAACTGAGTTGACCTATACTCTAATCAATTCTACTGCAGCAGAAAATTGATTCTGCACTTATGGAAATCACAAGTAGGAAAAATGCAAAGATACATTTTGTGCTTATTGCATACTATTTCCACTGAAATAAAACAGCAAGTTAAAAAGAAGTTTCACCATGTCACTTGCAGGACGTACACACAAAAAGTACAGCCTTTGCAAATCCCAGGAGCCAGAAAACAGCTTGAAAGACTGAAGCAAGGATGATGAACCCTTCATGAAAAGAGAGTGGGTCAGGGAATAAATAGTTCAGCACACAAGGCATACACAAGTCCCTGGGCACTGACAAGATGCACCTACAAGAGAGATGTACAGTACTGGGATGTACTGTAGACAGTCCAATAAAGGGCCATAAAGATCATGAAGGGACTGGAACATGCCTCATAACAGAAACGGCTGAGAGTGCTGGGACTGTTCCGCTTGAAGAAGAGAAGGCTCAAGGTGATCTCATCCAAGTATATAAATATCTGAAGGGAGAGTGCAAAGAAGACAGAGCCAGGATTTTTTTCCATGGTGCCTAGTGACAGGACGAGAGGCAACAGGCACAAACGGAAACATGGGAGGTTCCCTCTGAGCATTAGGAAACACCTTTTTTTACTCTAAGGATGACCAAGAACTGGCACAGGTTACTCAGGGAGATCGCAGAATCTCCAGCTCCTGGAGATACTCAAAAACTACTCAGTAAGAGTCCTGCCAACTGGTTCTTTGTGACAGTGCTCAAGCAGTAGGTTTGGACAAGATGACCTTCCAACCTCAAGCCTTTTGAAACTCTCAGGATTTTGTTCTTATTTCTCATTTCAGATGTCAAAAGGCTACTCCAGGACTGCATTTCGAAGAGCTCAGATGGTATGTAGGTAATTAAGATTAAGCAGACAATTTTTCAGAAATCTTTTGCACATAAAAGTGTTAACAGAAACCATTTTTTCAGTCTGATCATTCCAGTCATCAACATCTCATCAATAACTCATTTCTATGGAAAATCTGTCTAGGAAAAGAAATTTGCTTAGGATTCATTATTTATTCTCTCTACCTTCTATAACTACTCTTTTACTCATTTTTATCTTGTACAAAGATTTTATATTATGATCTAACACGAACTTCCACCTTATTTTTAAAAGCTGACAAGCGCATACAAGATACAAGAAAAGCACCAGCACAGGGTCGATGCAAGACTTTACCTGTCACTTGGGGGCTCATCATCTGTCTGAATGGTTTTTTGGGAGTTGCGTTTTCGCACTTTGGGAAAAACATTCTTTCTCACAAACTGTCGATCGTGTGGCTTCAAATCTTCTGCTGACACAATGTCTTCAATATCCTCAAGCACTGACTCACAGGCAGCAGGCATCTTCAAAAAGAGTCGAAGAAGACTGGCATTAGGAAAGCATTTGAATACAAAACCAAGGCCTTGCATCTACTGCCCATTTCTCATAAAGAAAAGTCAGATGTATCTCTAAGCATACGTGCAATGAAAATATCACACATACAAGGGATGCTGAGCAGATAAAAACAATCCACTCTCAAAGACATTTCCTGAACGCCCTCTTCCCCCAATATAGCTCAAACACAGGCAGGGAGGAAGTCACAAACCATACAGATTCTTAAGGGCTTGTTTATAAATCATCATACCCTGTCATCTCCTAATTCAAAAACCCTTCATCTCCTCTGACAAGACATATGCAAGATACAGATATTTTTAATCACATCAGCATCGTAATAAAATAGTGAGCTCGTGTTCTGTGATGGATGCACTTCCACTCACATCACTGAAAAATGAAAGACAGAATCCAAGTGACTTCAGACACCATTCTGGCTCTCTTATTTGTCTGTGGACACTATCTAAATATGTTTTCACAGTCCTTTTGAAAAAAAACCAAGCTATTCCTAGAATTCCTGATTCCACAGGTCTTTCATCAGAATTAGTTCATCCATTGGGACAGTAAAATAAAAATTTCTGGTTTTAGGTACAAAATGTTAAACAACTATACCTAACTAATAAAAAATAAATATATTATAATCTGGCTAGAATAATATATTAAAAGATTTCTAATATCTAATTATGTTTTCCACAATAAATTAAATACATATGCATATGTATCTCCCAGTAGATGTGAAAATCCAGAATAGTCTTCAGGAATCAAAAAAAAAGCCAATTGCTAGAACAGTCTATAAAAAGAGTTACTGCATTACACACCACACTGTGCTATAACTCCTAATTAGAATAAAGTCTGAAGTACCATTGGAAACTCGGGTGTTTTACATAAACCAACAGTTTACTAAGGAAATCACACAAGGGCATTTAACAGTTTACAGGGAAAATGCAACACTTTCCTAACTGAAAATAAAGGAAAAAACATAAGCCTTTAATTTCTTTAAAATTAGACTTCAGGAACTGAATATTTGCTACAGGCATAAAAACACTTCCAGATGTTGCAAATGAATTACTGAAGAACGTAAGAAGTTAAACACCCATGCATTCCAGCTACTGACACAATTAGCATTCTTCTAGATTAAAAAAACCAGGATCTATGCAATTATGGAGCAAAAGGTTAACAAAAATAAACATTTGTGAGAAGTCTAGCAATAATGAATATGAGGGAAAGGTGACATGTCTTACACTACTTTATGCCACTGACAATACGTACAAATAGGTAAAGTTATCAAATCAATATCTGAAAGAGAATAAAAAGTTTTGATTTGTTGTTTTTTCTCTCCTACAGTAAAATATCCAATGTAATAGAACAGCTGAAAAAACAAATAAGCTTAGCTTATTTCAGTTACACATGGAAGAAAGAATACAGCCAAGCTAAAATTCCTACCTTTTTAAGCAAGGTCTAAATCCTCTTGGACAGTAATCCTGGGGGGTGGGGGGGTAAGGAGGGGGAAAAGGAAAAAAAGACATGGCATGAACAACAGAACTAGCAGACAGGAAGCTATGAATTCATGTTATTGTCCAACAAGCACTCATCCTCCCTTTGCAGAAATACACTCCTTGCTCAGTCTGACCTCACGTGGACCAGGTGCACACGCTGGCTGGCTGGCAAGGTGGAAGAGTATCCATGTTTTCCCTGTCTCCTGAGCAGGGACACTGTTCTTTTTATTCTTCTTCTATAGAATCTTTTTTTTTTTTGGCAAAGTCAGATGCATTTAAGTTATCTCATACTTCCTCCACATTCTGTCTTCAATCAGTTTAAAATTTTGAATGAAAGAAGGGAGGGAGATTAACAGTAAAATTTTAGTTCAAGTCATTCACAATTTTTTTAAAAATTAAAACACTGTGAAGTCATTTTAAAATAGACTATTTGATATCTGAACTAGTTCCATACGCATGCACGAGATCTCCTTCACTAGGAAAAAACAAAATGAAGACAGATTCCTGCACTATTCTAGTAAATGGACTGAAATAAGAGCAATAGCAAAATTAAAACTTAACGTAGTCTTCCCATACAGCCAAGCTGCACCTACAGAACTCTACGTTTCTCTTAAAAAAATGTTAGTATGCAAATAAAAAACTACAGTTTTTTTAACATCTTGTCACAAACAAAACTTCCCTTGTGCCCGTCTGTTTTGGTCACCCCTCCTCAACCTCCTTGCACATACCAATGCAGGACTTCCATCCACGTGGAAGAGGACCGCTCTTTTTAGCTATTTACCAACAAGTGTCTCCGGCAAAGCACCAGGATTTTATCCCCGGGCTCACACGGAGCAGAAAAGAACTGCGGCGCTAAAACACAGTGATACCGAGTTTAAAGTATACGTGTACGTGCGTGTGTATATATATTTGTACACATGACAGAACGATGGGATTGTTAACGCTGGGCAGGGACCTCCAGAGATCATCTAGCCCTGCCGAGGTTACAAGGGAATGTGCCCACGCGGATTTTGAATGTCTCCGGAGAGGGAGACGCCACAACCTCCCCAGGCAGCCTGTTCAGTGTAAAGGTCTTCTTTATGTTAAAAGTGAAACTTGCTGCGTTTTATGTCCTCGTCCTGTCACTGGGCACCTGGGGAGCCTGGCACCATCCCCTCGGCACCCGACTGAGATATTTACACGCATTAACGAGATCCCCTCTCCGTATTCTGTTCTCCAGACTAAACAGGCCCAGCTCCCGCAGTCTCTCTTCACGTAAGCAAACAAACATGTAAACAATGCATTTATAGATAATGACACACACAAGTACAGCCCACGGGCGCGGGGCAGCCGGGCCGCCGCCTGGACCACGCACGTCTCAGAGCCCGGCTGGGCTCGGCCCCCCTACCCAGCTCCCACGCCGCTGAGGGTACCCCATCCCCGGCCGCCGAACCCTCCGGAGGTTCCCGCCGGGAGGTTCGTCTCCTCCTCCCGACGTTAACGCGGAGCCCTGGGAAGGCCCCACAGCGAACGGGAACATCGCACGGGCACGAGAAGCGGAACTCGGCCAGACCGTCACAGCCAGGCAGGGGAGGGAAGGACGAGACGGGAAAGGAGAGGAGCGAAGGGAAGGGAAAGGAAGGGAAGGGGCCCGGGGCCCGGGGCCCATCCCCACCCCGACACTCACCCGCAGCTCACCCGGGCTCCGCCATCGCGCCCCGCCCCGAGGCCCCGCGCGCGCAACGGCGCCAGGACGGCGGCCGGCGGAGGCCAGAAGAGCGCGGACGGCGCGGCGCCCCCGCTTCGCCGCTGAGAGCGCGGTCTCTCGGAGCCTTGGAGACTCGCCTTGGTTTGAAGCGGAAAATAGCAATCAATCCCCCCTGCATGACGTGTCTAGCTAATGCGGTTGCGATTCTGATGTATCTGATCCAAGTGGGTGACGAGCTATTCAATCCTCTTCTGGCCACGACGCGCTTTCTCTATTATTATTTTTAAATATACAATTATTATTCAAAATGTACAATGCTAGTTGCAACTTTGCCGAATAGTCTAAAAGATACTGGTCGAAATATTTAGCATCAGGTGGCTAAAGTTTCTGGCACTGTTTTCCTCCAAACTTTTCTGATTGATATTTTTTAAAACACCGGTGTGGTTGTTGGATGGCTGAAGCTAAAGGTCTGAGCAGATTAAGCGTGCAGTGTCCTTGGTGATCAAAGTGTTGCAGAGAGTGAGCATAATATTATTGCTTTGGCTTTAATATACACAGTTAACCTAAAACGACTATTTATATTATATATTTCTTTAATGTATTCTATTTTGAGGTACTCCGCTTTGGAATGCAAAAGTCAATGTAGTTGCATTTCCTGTGGCTGCATTTCAAACATTAAGTTTCTCTCTTTAGAAGGAGCCTTTGGAATAAGTTTACTCTTATAAAAGAAGATTATGGTCTCCCTGGAACTGGGGGGGGGCAAGTTAATTAAAACCCTGGGTGTATTCCATAATAGGTCTGTTGGTCCACTTGCAGATAAAATGTGGCATCTTCTTCATTGTGGCATATCATCTTCATGATGATATTCTTCATCCCCAATATCATTTCCCTCTCCTTTTTCTTACAAACTAGTACTTATTTTATGTAATGCTTATCTGACAATGCTCACAGGAAAAAAAAAAAAACAAAAACAGAAAAAGGAAAAGAAAATGTGGACAGAGGAACAGGAGAGATCTAAAGAAGAGAACTGGAACAGAAAGAAATAAGCACTTCACTTAAAGCAGTCTTTAAGAACAAATGAGCAGAACTGAGCACTATTAATATCAACCTGGTCTCATGATAGAGTTATTGTTACAGTTGAAGGTGTATTTGCCTTCCTGTTTGGTCTTTGTTTAAGCACACAAGAGATTTCCAGAGATCCTCTCAGTGAGACACTGTGTGATGTGTAATTTGTTACTTTTGTGGCTTTTTTAGCCCAGGAGAGAATGGAGGAAAATATTTCGAAATGGGTGCCACGTTGATGTATTTCAGACCTCTTCCTATGGAAGAAGAAATCCTTACTAGGTCAGCAGTAATGGTATCTGTATCACCAATCAGCATTTTAAGTGCTGCCTGATAAGGCTAGCCATTCTCTTCCTTTTTTCTTTTCAGTGTCCCATGTTCCAAGTATTTTACTTGCAGCCCTTGAATTCAGCCCCTCTGTTTCGGGAGCACTGCACTGCACTCCCCCTCAGCTGTCCCCACCAGCCAGGTGTCCCTGCCCTGCTTCAACCCAACTGGTGCTGGTTTACAGCTGACTGAAAGAGCAAAGCACAGCCTGCAAGACAACCAAAAATCTCCAAATGGCCACCACTGACAAGCACTACTCACTAAGGGAAGGCAGTGATCTCCAAGAGCAGCTCCCAGGCAGGAATAACCCATGAGTCCCTGCATACCTAGTGGCATTAATAGGCCACACTGATCAGTTCCAGCACGATCCAGCAGAGCCTTTATGTTGTCCCGCTGCCAAGAGTGCCCAGTATCAAGCAGCCCTCATCCCAGCACAGTCCTCTTGAATCCCAGGACGTAGCCACAAATTGGAAGGCGCTCTCCCAGTGCTTTTGAAGCTCACAAACCTAAATTTGCTTTGTAGCATATTCATAGTCACAAATAAAGCTGCACACAGACAGCAGGTAGCACAGCAGGGAGAGAAGGAAGCAGATAATTCCCTACCACCTCCTGATCGCAGGAAGAAAGTTTATCCATACCTACCTGGGGAAACTGCTTTTTTATGTGACAGTGGCTGGGAGAACAGCTTCCAGTACTGGCCTTCTCTGGGCTGGCAGCAGACACGCTCCAGTTCCTTGAGTGTCCAGAGAAGAGCTTTAGATTACATCCTTTCCAAGCTGCCTGCAGACCTTTACTTCCTACCCTTCAGGGGAGGGTAGTCTCAAAGACACCAGCCTCGGGCTGGCTGACCCACTGAAGTCTTAGGTTTTGCAGGAGTAGGTGGTTGGAAAAACACAAAAACTACTGGGAAAATGAAATCCAAATCTCAAATTCAGGTCCTGGTTAGTAGAAGATTCATCCTTAGTTGGTTTAGAGCATCTCAACTAACACACTCGGGGAACGGTAACAGCCATGGAGGTGAGGGCTCAATTTTTATATGGTAACCTTATTCTCTAATAACTAACATCAGTTCTGGGTGGAAATGGGTGGGAAAGTGTTCAGAAAAAAATGGGGAACTCTAAAAGAGATACAAGAAATTAGATTTTTTTTTTCCTCTGCTCTTGAAATTTAGGAGAATCTGGCTGGTCATTTGTGAGCAACATTCAGCACCACTCAGAACTGGTAACAAGCCATTTTTTCCTGTTACATATGACACCTTCTCCCTGTCAAGTTTTAGAAAGAAAATAGTGGGTAAAGAAACTGCCAAACTTAATAAAGGCCAAGTATTCTCCTGATCATTGCTTTTGTGCAGAGTAAAATCCAGGAAGATCTTGCTTCAGCAAGAAAAGCAGAATGGGGAGATGAATTCTACTTGTTTATGCTTTGGTTAATATCACTCCACTGACTTTGCTATACAGGCTCATGGTTCACCTAACATTGAGAATTGTTGGCTCCAGGAACACTAATGGCATTGGGCATTAACTGTGTTTCACACAGGGGGGGGAAAAAAAGACATATACTAAATTTGGTGCTTTTAAACATGTAGCTATGTTTCAGGAAGTACCTTACATATCTTTCGTACTTTCTTTCTACAACGAAAGTGTTCATGTCTGCATCAAGACCAAGGTGCAATTTTTTCTTTCAGGTATAAGTCAAAAGGAATATAAAGTGACTGTTTCTTGTAATTTTTAGGTGGATGAGTTCTTACTGTGGGTTCAAAAGCATCCTTTTATTTTCGAACTTCTTTCCTGTGTGTAAAGGAATAAATTGTTGCCTATCATTCAGGCCATTTTGACAGATTTGTCCAAAACCTTTTCCATCTCCTGGCAGCCAAGGAATGCAGCACATACAGGCCCCATTAAAACCTCCCTGAAACTAATACTTGTACACTGAATAATGTTGAGGTATACCATGCTAGCCCAGAGGAGCAGGAATAAGTATTTTAACTGGCTGACTTTTTTTTTATCCTGCACCTCAGCACATTCCAAGTTTGCAAAGCAGATACAGAAAGCAGAAGGAAGGAGAGGGGAAAATGACATGAAAACTGGTAATCAGTAGCAGATTCTAGGGGCAAATAAAAAAAGTGCTTATGGCAGCTGTAGAATAGAGAAACTGATAACAGGCCAAGGAGGTAAAACAGTATTTATTGCCACCTCTCCTTCAAAGGCAGATCAGAGAACACAGCCATCTTGCCCTCCTTTATTACTAAGAATACAGAGAGGACCTTTGTAGTCTTCTTTTCAGTACTGCTGTGTGCAGATGTTTGAATAGGTACAGGTGCACAGAGAAAGTAATAGCCTTCTCCTAGTGTGCAGGAAGTTGACAAGACACAAAGGACTTGCTTAGAGGTACAACATTTAAGCAGTCAACATATTACTGTGATTTTATTATCCTGATTTTTTAATCTTTTTTTGCAGTTGATGGGCGGCCGTGTATCTAGAGAGGTGAAGCACCAGTACCAGAAAAGAAGTACAAGTCCATAAATATAGGTCTGGTGCAAGGAACTGTTGGAAGTGACTCAAGAAAACACAACTTCTTTTCAAAGCTACTATTATGAAACTAGCTACTACTGGAGAACTATCAGTAGGAAGGTTAAGCAGATCCTCAACAACTGTTTTCATGTAATTGAATCCTACAATAACACAATTTCTATGAAGTTTGCAAGAAGTCTGTTTCTAATTCGTATGAGAAGAGAGGGAATAAATAAACTTGAATTATCCCAACCTCTGGATCACCTGCTCTGTCTCTTAACATGCGTCTTTTATTCTTGTTTCACTCTGGCTTAAAAAACCATGCTGAACTTATTGCTGGCATCATAAAAAAAAATGGGATTGAAACTATCTGGTGTCAAAAGAGTGTTCACACTAATAATGAAAACAGTAACAGGTTTCAGGAAACAGTATGACAGGCACCAAGAGTAAGAAAAATTTAAATAGCTGTATACAAATCTAAAGTCTTTAAAAAATTTCATTTTTATTGATTCATTACCATACAAAATTTATTCAAATTACATCCATTTGAAGTGGTAAGATCACAGCTAGAGAACAGGTCACCCTTTAATAAATCTATTTACAAAACTCACCATAAAAGCTTTTTTTGTTGTTTTTTTTCTTTTTTTTTTTTTACAGTATTTTACAGAAGTTTGTTTTTTGTTTTTTCAAACTAGCGTACAATGCAAAGCTAAATTAGATTAGTATTTCGCCCACACACACTGGGACAAGTGTTTAATTTGTACAAAAAAAAGATGGTCTGCGTTAGTCTTCATTTTCTCTTCCCTCGCAAAAGTGCCCCTTTGTCTTGCAAATCTTCATGCTCACACAACTTTTACTTTCCTCTTCCACAAGACGAAAACTTTAAATACTACGATTTTATTTACAGATCCACATCTAAAAAAACTCTTAAAAAATTACAAACCAGCTAGAAAATATTCTGGCAGTGTTTACAAATTAACTCTATTATACAAAACTGCTGGATAACTAAAGTGTGAGTTGAGAACATATATCAAATTAAATACAACTGCTGAATGATCTATGCAAACATTTGTACATATAAACACACACTTAACACTGTTTAACAGTTCTTTATGTGTTGCCCTTTATACATTTGTTATATTCCCAAACCCACACAGTCATACAGTTTCCTTATTAGTACTGTGACTTCTTGCCTTTTCGTGTGTGAGCTTTCATAGCAGCAACTCAATGGTACCAGAAAACCTGCATACATAATATTCTACTACAGTACAAATAGTACTAATTTTCTGAGTATGTCAGATAAGCACAACAGTAATGCAAACAAAAAGATTATATGGGCATCATCTAATCAACATTACATTAATTTAGCCCAGAACGTGGCAAAATATTTTACACTCAAGAAAAAAAAAATTATTTAAGACTTCTTAGAATTCCTCTGACGTTCAAAAAAATAAATATTGGTACTATACTATACTAGCAAAGATCTTCAAAAAATAAATGCAATTCAGTTGATGTGGTACTTACAGTTATGTACTTTGGAAAAAAATTAGTTCCATTTTGCTGGCGAAGAGAATTATAAAAAGCTGTAAGCAGAGGAAGCTAACCCACTGAGATAAATATGATATATTGAACAAACAAAGCTTGGCATAAGTGTTTTCCATAGAGGGAAAAACCCACAGTGCATCTCTAGTAGGCACTTAACATGAAGCCCCACTTAGTACCACAAAAATTCATGTACCAGTTCTAATGCACACTGGGGGCAGTAAAATTGAACTGTGCATCTTCGTTCTAGTTTAAAAAAAACAACCAACAAAAACTACTTTCACACACACACACACACACATACACACAAGCATTTTTAAAAATCTGCGATTACTATGAGAAGTGACAGAACTTTATACTTTTCAATATCTGCAATATACACTACATTTACAGTGTATTTTTTTTTTCATTAAAAGCTTTTAAGGACATAAGTATTTGACCTCATAATGAGACATATACACAGCTCAAAATGAGCATTATGACAGCAATTTAAACATTCCCACAAGTAGCTGAAGAATCCCATTCCACTCTTTTGCATTACTTCATATTTACGTTCACTGCATGTACAATCCATGTTGTGACACTCAAAAAGACATGCATTCTCTGCAGAAGGCACGACCTGAAATACTATTACAAAATTGTTATTTAGGACTAAAGCAGTTCATGAAGCCCTTCTCCGTAAGCCCACTTGTCATGGTAAGCAGAGACTGGGGGAGTGTGAAGACAAAACATCTACGGTCACCTGCTTGCACCTGCTGACTCGCAAGGCACTGGAGCTTGGGGTCAAGGAGAAGGCTCTGCTGTAAAAGCCCTCCATTGTTTATGATAGTATTCTAGGGAGTATTCAATTAAAATATCAGCACTGTTCAGGAGCCTAGTTTATTTAATAATGCTATTTTATGGTAAGTAGAGGACAACTCTGAATGACGGCAGGTTTTTTGATTCCATTAAAAACATCGGTTAGATATGAACAGCACTTAAGACAATCAGCTGTATATAAATTCATCCATCAGTGAAGGAAGTTTCTCTAAATCATAAGCATCAAAGAGGTCACTGATGCCTTCTTCATCCCCAAGGCTCAGCAAATAATCTTCCTGAAGCAGGGGAGGCAGCAAATTCACAAATGGTCCTTCAAAGTTTGAGGGAATTTGGTCCTCGGTTTGCTGTAGAAGGTTGGCTGGAGAAGCCAGTGGAGAGATTGTTGCCATATTTACTGAGCAGTCACCTTGTCCTGAGTTAGCAGAAGCCACTTCTGTGAGAAGAGGGAGAGAAAAAAATAAAAGATGCCACGTTTAATCTCCATAGGAATATCAGACGCAGATCAAACAAAGTAACCATTGCATAAAGGGCCTTTCATAAAGCATCATTTCAACAATAAAAAAAAGGCCTCCATATAAATTCTAGCTTGTTTTTGGTATGTTACAAAGGGCTTCTCACAAATGATCATGTTGCTATCATCTCTGACTTTTCTATTAAAAAGTTATCTTACAAGACTTAAACAACTACAGGGGGAAATAAATCAAACATATTGAGATGCCCATTTTTCAGTGGAGTTAATAGTCAAAACTGAGAATTTTCTAGGTACCAGATATCATCAGTGAAGCAATGTAGCTTCACACATACCCATACACAGAGATTTCTGCCTCTTGTGTTGAGGTGGATCTTTACTGCTACTGTCTTGTTTGAAAACTTAGAAGGAACTAAAATGTTTCTTTCTTCAGTATTGCATACACTTTGGTTACATACGATATGCAAATAGGAAACTTACTTTAAACATGATGCAAAGGAAAACATTTCCCACTACATAAACCAGAAATACATATTTCACTTCAGTGAAAAATTGATACCTTAGCATTTCACTTCTTAGAAAAATAAAGCCAAAGCAAAAAAGCTGGAAAACCAAAGTTCAAACTGAAACCTTGACCGTGAGCTTGAAGAAAGGCCATTAGTATAGCAAAATAATAATTTTACCTTTGGAAATGCTTTTGGAAATATTTCCATTGTGGTCCTGACTATAGGTTTTCATTGGACTGAGGGCATCGTTTTCCTCTGGGCACAGATAAACTTCAATAGGTCCTTGAGTACTAGATAAATGTATCAATGCACTCTGCTAATGAAACAAACATCAGAATGGTGTTACACCAATGAACACAACAGAATATTTATGATAATGAGTAAGCTCTAACTAGGTTGTGAGTGTTTGAGTAC
The DNA here is from genome assembly GCA_013400775.1 of Chaetops frenatus. Classification (NCBI taxonomy): domain Eukaryota; kingdom Metazoa; phylum Chordata; class Aves; order Passeriformes; family Picathartidae; genus Chaetops; species Chaetops frenatus. Next base: position 562,074 of record VZTR01001692.1, on the reverse strand, counting down.
AGTTTTATTAATCAAAAGAACCTGCAAAGAACACCAGGCTTTTTTTTTTAGTATGTGAAAGGTTTGGTGTATCTTGCAAACTAGAACATAAAACTTTTCCCATTGTACTGCCAAATCTCAAAATCCCACCATTTTGTGTGTCATATCATAAGGAGGGAGGCATAAAGGACTAAACTCCAAACATTTTCTTATAACCACAATAGCCTGGAGCATTCTGATGGAATGGGACTGGGGGATGCAAGTCACACGCTTTATTATTATTCGTAACAATAATATTGGATGCATTTGTGTAAATGTTTCTGCTTTTAAAAGATACCAAAACATCTTGCCCACTCTCCCAAAAGCCTTTAGCGCTTACTCAACTGAACTCAAATATTTATATGTAAGTTCACCTATTTATCAGCAAACATTTCCAAATAACAAAAGATCCCCAAACCAGATGCCATTTTCTTCACCCCAACTTACTTATGTAAGTCCTTCTGCCCCCTCAAGGCAGTGATTTTGATGGTGGTTCTGAATAGGGACTGCTAATTTGTTGGAAGAAGCCACATTTTTCTTAACTTGCACACATTGATGCAATAAACCAAGATGAACTAAGCACAGAAAACCTGCAAAGATACTCTTTGCACCATGATGGAAAAATCATAAATTACTCTGGTTATAAATAAACCTGCTCCTGCTGTATTGCCTCAATAGTTTTCTAAAAAGCCTGAATATAGGCATTAGGTACCTCTTTGCAGACTGACTTAAAATACTTCCTTTTGTGCCCTTTGACAAAATGTTCCTTGTATTATTTGGGTTCTGACAGTTATGTAACGTAATAGACAGCACATTTACAAATACAGAGAACAGCAACTGAATGGGGGTTTGCCAGGGCTAACAGTTAAGAGTACTTAGGGCAATGCTACAGATAATTAGAAAAAAAGGATATGGGAAGAGCAGGAGTTGCAGAAGGAAGGTACTATTGAGTGACTGAGGTATGCAAAAAAAGAACATTGAAATGTGACAGAAAGAAATAGGACCTTACTGCCTGAAGCTGAAAATTAAGTAAGTTGGGTATAGAGGATAAGGGAAGTCTAAGCACTAATTTTAATGATTTTGTGCATCTCTCTCTGCCTGCTTGATTTCGCTGAATTAAAAATCAAAGCATAATGCCCAGGGGAAAGAAACAGGAAAGCAAACAACAATAACAGTATATATTTATGAATACCAATAAAGATATCCTTTCCTCATTGCAGCAAAATGATTTAATCTTCCTGCCAAAACCTGCAACAAGGTTCAAAGGGGAAAGTAAGGACAAAGGCAAAGAAAAGAAAAGAAGGATGGAAAACATAATGGGTCTAAGCAAGTGCAGAATAATCTTAGGAAAAAAAAGTGGCAAAGAATCCAGTCTGTTCCTGCCCACCAGGCAGCAGGTATCACTGAGCTCACTTGGCCCAGTGTAGGGATGAAGGATTAATGCACAGGTATGAACAAAACACTAGCAGTGTTTGTGGGGTTAGCCCCATCTCTAGTTGCTCCTTGAGTAAAGAAATTAGGTACATTTTTTGAATCTCTAAACCAGCAGTTCCTGTCAATTATTGCCATTTGCCCAGCATACTTGGGTCTGTCTTCACAAGTGAGAATTAAAGTAAGTGCCAATGAAGCAAAGATGATGATGAAAGAAGGAAGGGCAAGAATGTGTTCTAGGAGTAAAACACAAATTTCTACAATAACTGTAATACTTCAGAAAAGAAATTCCTACATGAAAACATGTTTCAATAAATTAGGATATCAGTTATGAGTCATCAAGCTGCTTAAGGCGTTGAGTTATCCATTAACTTTTAAACTAAAATAAGAAAGCTGAATTTCTTGAGAAAGATTTTACATTTTTACAAACCAAGGAAATTTCAATTGTCAAGAAAAAGCTTTTCTTTACATAAAGCATGGCAAAAAAAAAAATCTTTAAATAGTGTGGATTACTCTGAAGAAATCTGAAAGTGACAGAAAAGTAACAAATAATGATTGTTCTGTGTAAATTTATTTTTAGAGTTTCCCCTTCCTTTTCTACAGAAACATCCCTAGATTTTGTAAGAATATAGGACTGTGTGCCTGGGCATATACCACATTAAGACTCAGGAGACACTGCATCTGTAGAAAAATTATATATAACCTGGCAGAAAATGCCAGGTTCTCCTTACCTCCACCGGGTCAGGCACTTCAAGTCTTGTTTCTGGAGGAGCTTTCACAACTATAACAGTTTGGTCTTTAAGGCCACTAATTTTTCGAATATCTTGATACGTCACATAAGCTAACGTAATCGCTGTTAAGGAATTTTCCATCCCAGCTTAACAATACATTCAGACTATTAGAAGAGGCAGAAGTCTTTGAATTATTTTTCCATCTTCTCATGCCTGCATAGCTCTTAGCCCAAGGTCTTCTGTTCTCTACACTGTGATTGTCATGAAGCCGTGAGAACTTCCCTGTGATGTAACAGCTGGGGCCACTGCTCAGTGAACAAAAGGGATTCTCTGTGCTGAGTGCTTCTCTCCTCCTCTATATGTGGGAAACTACATAAGCTAAGGTTCAACAACCTGAAATTACTCACAGACTCCATGAAACAAAAATGTTTATGCACTTGCTATCAAAATGCAGAGACCTGAATATCACTGAAAGAGTGTACAGGAATTTATAGAGGCATGCTGTAGAAGTGCATACACTGTGTCATTAAACCATAGATAGAATGGTTTGGGCTGGAAAGGACCTTAAAAAAGATCATTTAGTTCCACCCTCTACCATGGACAGGGACACCTTTCACTAGACCAGGTTGCCCAGGCCCCCATGCAACCTGGCCTGGAGCAATTCCAGGGATGGGGCATCCACAGCTTCTCTGGACAACCTGTCCCAGTGCTTCACCACCCTCACAGTCAAGAATTTCTGTTTAATATTTCATCTAAATCCACCTTCTTTCATTTTAAAGCCATTCCCCCTTGTTCTATCACTACACGTCCTTATAAAAACTCCAGCTCCAGCTCTCCCATGGGCCTCCTTTAGGTATTGGAAGGTGCTATAGGGTCTCCTTGGGGTCTTCTCCAGGCTGACAAAAACAATAATTTCAGTTTAAATTCAAGGGGCTTTGCAAACATAAATATATACTAGGTATAACATATATAAATATATAAATATTTATGCAACATTCGTATATTTGTATATTAATTTATATTACATAAAATTTTATAAGCCTGTTTAAGCAGCTACTTTAAACTCCTGCAATTGACGTTTCAGAATGTCAATTTCTGCATAAGCCTAAAATAAATATGAATATTTTGCTATTCAACATGTATTTGTCAAAATGCCAGTGTTTTGGGGGTTTCAACATGGTGAAACCTCATGTACTGATCCATGTAACTGAGGTGTCAAAGTGCTTTTGGCTGTGAAGAGAACAGTGAAATGGCTGTGATCACATGCATAGAGTTCCAGCTCTTTAGTTTTGTCATCTGTGAGGTACCTGGCATAACATTTATGCCAGAGAAATCAACAGCCTGACTTAATATACATTTTGGTGGTGTGAATGTGTGCTGTTACTGAGCAGTACACCAAGACAGACTGCCCAAGCTCCAACACATCTTGCACCTATCTTGGACCAAACAGGTCAGAGGCAAAGTGACAGGTCATCTTTTGCCCAAATGGCTTTTATCAAGCCTTGGCCACTCGTTAAGTAAGGTTTGCAAAGGCAGAGTTCATCCCCACAGGATTCAGTACTACAAAAATTGAGAATTGCCATATTCAGTTTTGTCTTGCTTATGTCTCTTCGTGGATCATGCTCCTAGCTGAAGGCAGTTCTGATCCTACTGCCCATGCCACTGGGTGATCTTTGGTTACATCAAAATGTCTAAAAAATCCAGTCAAAAGACAATGTTCACATAGTTCAAGTACTTTTTACTGGTACTCCCAATGATTTTCTATCCTTCAGAACAGAGCATAAGTCCACTTTATTAGATGCTATTTAAACACTACTTATTTATTTTACACAGTAATAAGTTTTCACAATAGCATTTAATAAAATGCTTTCTTGTGTTGCTAATAGGTGGGAAATCTAAGGAAAATGACTACTGGTTAATTACGAAGGGCATTAACAGCCAAAATAAGTCATATGAACTTTATGCAATTTAGTATTGCTATTGTATTCAATAATTCAGCCTAAGGTACTTTGAGAGCTCATAAAACCTTTGTCTACGATATTCTATTATAGAATCTCTAACCAGAGGAATCTGAAACTTTGTTGCAGGTTTCAGATTAAACTGAACCCCAACTTTATTTTCCTCTCTGTGCCTGTAATTTACACACGTCAGTTTAAAGTGCAATAAATAAATTTTAAAAAAACAAAGACTAAAAGGGTCTGTTACCTTATCAGACTTTCTCTTCATGCCTTTATAATTTCTGAACACATAAAACTGTGGTTTTCTCTAGGCTTGAGAAAAACACAGGGCTATTGGATATTGTCATTCATTAATCAGTAAAGTTCTTGGTTGTACTCTATGTGAACACAAATGTTAACAGCCTCCTTCATGTATCACCTTTTCGTTTTTTTCTTTTCACATTCCAGAAGCATTACAGGTTCAAGCTGCTTAAGTAGTTTTGACATCAAACTACATTAAAGCCTTTTCGACTTCTTGAAGCTTCTGATGCTTTCTTTCTATCACACCACACAGAGGAACTCTACTGGTATGACAGGGCACAGCAAGGAGGCTGAGCACCCTGGAGATTTTGGGGAAAAGGATATCTCTGATTTTCTGAGTCCTCCGTTAGCAGCTTGAGGTCCAGGGTGCAGCTTTGGATTAGCTCATCCAGCTTTTTTTCTTCCTGAGTCAGTTCGGTCACCTCCTTGGTGAGGCCTTGGCGCTGGGCCAGCATCCCACCATCCTCTGACAGACTGCAGCCCCTGCAGACACAAGAGAAGGAAGACACCCCGTCAGCTTCTGTAAAATTTTACCCTACACCGTGGTAAAGGGGAGAGGCAGGATTTTGCAGATCAAGTTCTTAGTCCTTCCTCCCTAAACCCACTCATGAATAGTCAACATAAACCACGCTTTCCAGAAAAAGCATCTATTTATCACAACAACACATTTTGGAACTTCCACCAAGATTTAAGAGTTGAATATTTCTAACTTCTTCCAAAATCTTGCTTCTAACCACAGCTTAAAAAAAAACCAAGGAAGGCAGTAGGTAGAGGCACATACATAAAACTTACTCCACACACAGAAGTAAATTGATTAATCTAGTTTTCAAGCAAAATGCTGGGTTTCTAATTTCCCTGACAAGTGCTTTTTATAAACTTTTCTTAACAGAAAAATAGAACTTTATCCTGCTGGAAGGCTTACTGGATGATTGCTTGGAGCAAAGTGTTAGAATGGAAGGTGGGAGAAGAAAAACACTGCTGCCCTGTGATAGTGAAATCAGCCAGCAGGAATGGAAAAGGATAATGAATACTTACATCCACTGAATGTTGTTTTTGGATTTTTTCTTAATGAGATGGATGCCTTCCAGTACATTGGTGATATCGTAAATCCTCCTTTTTTGCACCTTGAGGACCTCTGCTGCTCTGTTCAAATCTAGGACCCCATCAGGAGATTGGCTCAGCAACTGAATGAACTTCTTTGTAAGAAGGCCAAGGGATGTATCATACCGAGTCTTTTCTGAAGGAGATTTTGGAGCTTGGAAGGAAAAGGAAAAAGGAAGTTAAATCTGTTTTTTTTCTCATTTTGGTTCCGAAAGCAGCAAACAAAAATGAAATTATATCTATTACAGTTACTTCTTTCATTTTTACTAAAGAAATCTCTCATACTTCTGCATTAAGACAAAACTTACCACTACGTATTTGTATTTCAAGATGTACTTTTCCAAAAGTCACAGGTAAATGAGCAAATATACACGTTTTTTAAAATGCAAATATTTCCAGTAGTCTGACAGATACATATAGCAATATTCTGCTTAGGCTTTTACTATGTGAATTCATAATAGTATTTTTAGTATCTATTTATCCTGGCAGCAAACCCAAAAAAATCCCCTGTGACTCTCCTTCATCAGGCTGATAGCCAGCTTTCATCAGGGTTTGATTTTCCCCTCATGTGAGATAAGTGTTTCATATGCAATTAAGCAGGACTTAGGTGTACTTCAGTGGGTGAACACAATGACAGATTCCATCAGTGTCAGACTCCACAGCTTGAGAAAACTCAAGTGAATTAGAGGAGATTGATGTAAAATACAATTTATAACCATCATTTCTCCATAACCAAGCAATGCTCCATCTGGGAGAGAGTAACCATATCTCCCAAATTAGAAGACAGCAAATGGCTTGGACCAACTCATGGTTTCCATGCACAAATGCAGCATCTATATATTCTTAACAGATGAGCTTTTAAGAGTTTAATACTTAGATCAAAATGACTTCTAATTCTAGATGTTTGAGGCCTTTCTGTCAAGGGAAATGAGCCAGACATTATTACAAGTCTGCTGGGCTGGTACATCTCAAACCCTTCATTTGCTTCCAGTATTACGCAGGATGGAACTTAGGCTGATCTGGTGGTCTTTTCCATTTTTCCAAGGGGCAGGTCACACATTAAACTGCAGAAGTCAGTCAAAACTGAAAATCCTACCTGGGAGTGAACCTTTTAGACTACCCTGAAATATTTTGAAGAATACAATGGCTTTTCAGTGAAACCAAAGATGTTGCATCTTTGCAAAGAGAACCAGCTAGCTGTATTTCTTTGGGAAGATTCAGGGCTTGTCTGCTCTGGGAAATGGAAGAATATTCATAGACAGGCTTGGGTTGGAAGGGAACTTAGAGATCATATAGTTCCACCCTCCCTGCCATGGGTAGGGACACCTCCCACTAGACCAGATTGCTGGGAGCCCCATCCAACTTGGCCTTGAAACACTTCCAGGGATGAGGCATCCACAGCTTCTCTGGGCAACCTGTTCCAGTGCCTCACCACCCTGTGAGGAAAGGACTTCTTCCCAAAATGTCATCTAAATCTCATTCACATCACTTACATGACCTTGTGGATGTAGAGCATTGTGGTTGATTTGTTTGGGGTTTGGAAAAGAGTAAGAGAATCAGAGTGATAAGGGAATGAAGTGACTGGACTCCCACCTAAAATGGCTTGTGCTCTCATCATGTACCAAATTCTTTGTGCAGGCTTATCAATGCTGCAATAGCATCCTGCGCACCAAACAGTACCGACTTTCTATAAAATCCATTCCAATTTAAAATAGGCTTCATTTAGCTTAATGAAGTTTAGTTTAATTCAAACAACTGTGGTTGTTTAACTCTGATGCTTTTAAGTTTGTATCTTCAAATAATTTAATTTCTCCTATCTGCCTCAATAGCAACAAGCAGACTGGTGAGGAAGAACCCTTTGGCACCTCCTGCTCTAACATCACTACCACTGCTGCCCCAGTGCTCTCCTTGCTCATTCTGACTTCCTCTGCCAGCCCAAGTCTCCTGCTGAAATCCCCCAAACAAGACAGCAGGGCTACAGCCCCCAGTTCCTGTTGCAAGAAGCCCACTGCCCAAGGCAATGCAGATGTGCAAAAATTAGTACTTAGAGCCACTAGGCAGTGGCAGTAATTATCCAGAGTCACACTGCAGGGACAGAAGGCAGCTTGGATCCCACAAAGAACATTTATCATGCAGAGCTGCTGAGGCACAGCTAGCACTCTTTGTGAAACCCTGCCCAGGGAAAGAAGCCCTGGCAGCCAAGGAGGAGGCTGGTCTGATGAGCCTTGCCTAATAACTGCGTGTTTGATCGCATCACACCACCTTTACTCCTCAGCATCCACCTCTCTAAGCACCCCAGCTTCATGTCCTTGGCTGAAGGGGAGGCCCTGGGCAGAGAGGATGCAGGCTGCCCAGCAGGCAGAGGGACACACCTGGCAGCCAGGAGCCTCTGCAGCCTCTCAGCAGCTCTGCAGCAACCTCTGCATGCTGCAAACCTGCTGTCCATTGCCTGGCTGGGGGGCTCAGTTTGTTGCACACACGTGTAGGTGAGGACAGTAATAAACACACTCTAAGCTAGGTAATGCAGACTGATGACAGCATGTTACAAGTTCCCTTACTTTTGGGACTATCTGGACTTCTTGTTGCAGCTCTTCCTTTCCCCTTTGGAGTCTTTAGTCCTTCTGCAAGATACTGGTGGCCACTTTCTCCTAGCTCCAGCCTTCGTTTTGCCTGTTAAAAAAAGAATTATATTTTTTTAATTGATGGATGGTTAAGAAGTATATTTCACTTTATCAAACACAGTATTGGGACTACAGGAAAAGCAGGGAGCAGTGAACTTTTCACAGCAAATATCAGTACAGGTTCATAGGCCATATGCATCACAATGGAATCCAAATATTTACTGGACTCCTAAGGCGGACTTAAATATTTCACTCAAAGGCTAAGATGATGAGGTTTTTATTTGGAAATTCAGCAATTTTTTTTTAGATTTGAAAAGCTGAGTGACAATTGCATGGCATATTTCAGCCTAGTCTGGACCTTCTTTAATAGGTATGAAAGATTCTGGCCCTCACTTGAGTTGTGAACATTTCATTTAAGATAAACAAAGACAGTCAGCCTCTCAAGCATCTACGTGTATAAACCCACAAAGCTACATTTCCTTTGAAAAACTCCTTATATCCATTTATGTTTGTGCAAAAGTAGTGTTAGTGCAAGTTATGTTTTTCCCTTCACTATTTGAAAGGATGACTTTGAGAGGACCAATAATTTCCACTAGTACGAACTTCCCATCAGTGAAATACACAACAAGAGCAGCACTGGACAAGACTTCTCCTCTGCCTCAAAAAACTGCCCTCATTGAAAGCACAACCACTACATTTGTTTCACATTAACTAGCAGATGTGCTGCCTACATAAAAGCAAGGTGGAGCAAAAGTAGTATTATAAAGACAATGCCTGAAAATCAGCTAAATGTTGCATTCAGCTCAAAGGAAATCTGTGTACATCTTGAATAACAAAAATAGTGAATGAAACTGTTAAACTATGCAACACGCAGACAAACTGCAATGAAAACCATCACCAATATGAATTCTGTTCCTAGACAGAAACACAATATACTATCTTTGGAAACAATTTTATACTCTTCCCTGCCACTCAGGTTACTGAAATTAAATCTGGGGATACTTGTTATCCTAACAATAGAAAGCATATTACCTGGAAGACACAGGAAAAAGAAGGAAAAGAAGTTTTATGTCTAATCAAGGCTAGACAAATAACTCGTTCTGAAGAATGTTGTTTATTCAGTTAGGTAGAAAAATTCAGAGTACATTAATTGCTTGTTTTTTAAGATTCATCCCACAGGCTTGGATAATGTTTTGCTCCTCAGTGAACCAAGACAAAACAATACATTCTGCTATGGAGCTGTAGACAGGCCTTTCTGTATTGTGGATTTGTCTCACGTACTTTACTTTGGGTCTGTGACCAACAGAAGGCTCTAAATAAATTAATTTATATGCATTTATTTATGGATAGCTAACTAATGTCTTTCTATTGGACTCTGCTTGCAAACCTCAAACTTATTAAAAGGCAAGTTAAAGCACATGAAACTCGTACAAGCCCACAGTGTAACAGCACGTGCAGAACACTCAAGCCACTCTTCTCTACATTTTGTGTGAGCTGGCACAAAATTCACAGGCGACAGAGCAAAACTGAACTGCAATCCCTCTAACCAACACAGGCACCATGCTGACCACTGGTGCCAGCTTCTAATGGCATGAAACACCTCTGCTCCGTTCAGCTCTGTAATCCAAGGACACAGATTTCTAAAAGGTCAAGTGTTAGCAAAAGCATCCATCTTATATGTTTAGCCAACGTAATTGGATTAAATTAAGATTACAGAAATACATTTCACACTTTTTTATATAAGTGTTTTTCCACCCTGAGAACTGTAAGACCAAAGGAAGAAGGGGTGAAAAGGGAACAATTCAGGGCGTGGGAAGACTAGGCCAAAGGGATACAATTAAAGATAAAAGAGAATCTCAAAACCAGGTGTGAGAAGGAGGGGCAATGCTTAAGACGTAAAATTCAGAGATTTGCAGCTCTCCATTAGAAGAGAAACTTAAATTTGGATTAGACATCAAAACTTTTGTCTCAACTTGTTTGCAAGACGCAAACGAGTATTTTGCCTCTGCTTTTGTGGTTAAAGACTTATATAAGTTTCTCCCCTGATCTTCAAATAATCAGAGACAACACAGACAGCATCCTTTGGCTGCACAGAGCAGCAGAAGCCTGCCTGCATGCACTGGGGCTGGTAAAAACAACACGGTCTTGTCAGGCTCACCAGCATGCTGTACCTACAGACAGCGTAGGGCTAGTGAAAAAAATACCACCTAACAAAACTCTGCAAGATAGCTGGTTTTTAGGGTACAAAGTGTACAAAACCTGAGAGATATATACAGCAAAATATTTTAGTGGAGTTTAAAAGACCCTGATTACTGACAGGCAATTTTAGGAAACCCTGAGGAATGTTTAATTTCAGGCCAGATGTTATACGTCACTCAGCAAGTGCTTGCTTCCCCTTCCTGTTTTACAAACTTCATAACTGATAAGATGCAGGACTGAAGTGGTGTATTCTTTCAATTTCTTCTTTCATGAATTACAGACTAAAGATTTCCTAGTGCTGTCTTGTTTGCACTAGAGATCCTGGGTGACTCACAGTTTCTCTCCCATCTCCAAAATTATTCATAGTGCCTTCCGATATCTGGCTTCTCTTCAGAAATCTCAAGATTAGTGATCAGCAGAATCAGTGGGCCTTTTTAAAAAAAATCTTGATTTGTGTTACTTATTTCTGCTACAGCACTATATTCATTATTTGCACTATTTGTACAAATTAGTATTATTTGTCCTTATTGCATTACTTGATCAATTATAGCATGCACAACCACCTGACACGGTATGAGGGACCTGCTAAGAAGTAACAAGCCAAAGGACACCAGCACAAAGCATCCCAAATGACAGGGACAGATAGGAAGCAAAGGGCCTAAAAATTTCTCAGTGACATGAAATCTGAGTGCAAGAAATGGGAAGTCAGGTTCTTTAGGGGGACGGTGAAAGGAGCACAAAAGACATGGAACAATGAGACAGGTAAAGCCACAAACTGATACATTCCAACAAAAGACACAAAAGTAACAGGAAAGCATCCCATGGAGCTTAACCAGATACCTACCTAACCTCTTGGTCCAGATGTAAAAATTGTGGCATCAACTGTTCTAACACAAGTTTCTCTTCCAACAGTATGAGCAATCCCTGATATAGATACAACCACAGATATACTGTTCAGTGCAGACCACTAAAAACTGGTAGCACCTTGAGTCCTATGTAGGTTTTCCCCTTTTAGCTTCAAGCCCTTTGTACAAAAAAAAAAAAAGAGCCCACATAGCTACCACAATCAACATCAAAGGCAAATCCACAAGAATGTCTTTCACAAGACCACTTGTTTCTATAGGAAAATAGTTTAAAAACTCCTAGGATAAGCTAAGTATTTTCAAGTACACAGAACCTGATGCAATTCACTTTACAATACTCAGTCTCATGGATTAACCTTTAAGAGGAGGTTGGAGGGAGGTTATGCTTATAGAAGAGAAGAAAAGGAACAAGTGTAGTATTAATTAATTGAAAAAAGGGGAGGAAAAGGTGCAAATGGGAAATGACAGCCCATTCCCTTTAATGGGCTTGTTTGACTTCCTGGCTACCCGAGTCTATCAGGTTGCTGACACCACCTCTTCTGCATCCTCCCTCCATCCCTGCTCTCCTGGTGCAGGCAGCACCTGATTGATATGTCCTCATCAGCCCCCAAGAAAGCTGGTTCAATAGGTCCCTACCTTAGTCCTTAGTAACTTAGTCCTGCTTCAAAAGAGAAGTTATTTTTCTGCCAGGTTACCCCTTGTGGGTGAAGAGCCTGCACTGAGAGCTGCTGAGGAGAAGTGGTGTGACACCCACCCATGCCCCCTGGGGTATCAGATTGACATTTGAGCAGCTTCACTGTCATGTCACACAGCAATCAACTTCAGTTCTTGGGGAGGCAGCAATTGGAAATACAGAAAAAATTTCAGTGTTACCTTGTACCAGACAAGTAAGTGACAAGCATCAAGTAAGAGCCAGCACAGGGTTTTTTTGTCAAGACAGCAGAGCACAGTGCCCAGGTGGGGCAGTCAACATCAGTTTTTGAGGACTGCATCATATCCAACCAAAGCCTTATTTTCTCTGAGAATTATATTTTTAAGTTTGAGGAAAGAAGCAGTAGAACACTGTGTAATTCTTTCCAGTGACAAAACCATGGAGAATAACATTGGCAAACTATGCACACTAAAATTTGTCCTGCTAGATGTGTCTCTCAGCTTTATTCCAGGATGCAAATTAGCTGCACTGTTTGCAAGAGACAGACCTAAGAAAAGTTACATTACCTGTGCTACGTTCTGAAAATGTTTTGTCTGAAATTTTCCTGCACCCATTAGGCTTTAGCAAGCACATAAAACTTGCCAGAAGAATGATCTGAGTTGGGCATATTCTATTGCCCTGAAACCCTAAATTTAAAGTCATTTGGAAAAGCGCAGTCAGTACATTTTCATTACAAGTGTGAAGCGCCAAATTTCACTTCACACTCCTCTCACAGCTCTTGGGCCTCCCAGGCTCTGCACATCCCATCTCCTTGGAGGTCCTATTCAGGCCCAAGACCTATCCACATCCCCTGCTGCCCTAGCAGGCATTCAAGGTGTATTAGAGGAGCAGAATTCTGGTTGAAATACTAAAGGACGAAAGTTGACCTTGGAATGAGAACGAAAATAACCTGGGACAAAACCTGCTGAGATGGGGACAGAAGATAAAAAATTATTCCAAAAAACAATGGGATGAGGAGCTGAAAAGAAACTCCAGTTTATGGTCAACTGGGCTGGAAAAACAGGAAGATTGGAAATGACCAAGCATGGCAAAGAATAAATTGTTTGTATTAAGCGATAGCTGACGGTGAATTAAGCAGCAAGTCAGAGAAACGTGTCTTAGGGCTCAGCTGTGGGTGTCTCAGAGCTAGGAGTAAGATGGGCAACTTAAGCAAGGGACGATGACTAAGCCTGGCGTAGTCTCTAGAAGATATTACAATTGCTAGGAGCAGATAAAATGGCAGCTTTTCTGTATGTTGCCACAATGCTGATATTACTGGGGAGGGGATGCAAGCCTTTCCAGTGAGCACAGATAAATTTTGACTGCAGCAAGGAAGCCATAGCATGGGTTCTTTACCAATCCTCCACACACTTTGCACAGGCTTTCTTCCACATTTGCTAAATTAAGAAGTCACTTTAAAAAACAATTTAAAAGCTGAGGTTCTGGAGGCATGAACTCTAGAAAGCTGTTCCAGAGGTCAGGAGCGGCACAGAAAAAAGCAAATATATTACATGAAAGGGTAAATTAAACTGGAGCTTGATGAGGAAGGAACAGAAAGAGAGGAAGCAAAGGAAAATAGACATCTTGGGGTGAATGCAGAGAAATATTCACGCACTAAGGAAATGTCTCCACTGAATGAAGGGATACAGGGTGAGCATTTAGAGCACACTCAAATTAACAAACTGTGGTATGTGGAGAGCTGTGAGTGTCTGCCAGAGGGCTGCACCCAGCTGAGGGCACGGCAAACATTCGGGAAGACTGGAAAATAGGGAGAGGTGCAGAGGGGAAAGCAGAGGGGCTCTCAGCAAGGAAGGGGGCCAGCTCTGCTGGTCAGCTCACAAGCAAATAAACACCCAAGGTCAGCAAAAAGCTGCGAGAGGAGTTTCAGAGTTCCTGCCTTTAAACTCCTACTGACATTTCATACCCATTCTCCTCATTTTGCAGTTCAAACTCTGGGATGGCAGAGGGATTTCCATCTCCCATGAAGACATATTTACCCCAGCGGTCTACACACAGACACCAGTAATTTTTATCGTACCACCCTTGGTTTCAGTAGTTAACTCTGACCATATGAAACATTTACAAGGAGGTGTAAGGACAGAATAAGAAGATTTAAAAATAGCTGGAAATTAAACTATTTGCATGCAAAAGACAACAAAGCATGTCCTTAAAAGCAAAGTTCTATAAGTTCTCTCAATTCTTCCCAAAATATTGGTTGCCTATCAAAAGTAGGCATTCCCATACAGAAGAACAAGAGGAACAAGACCACGAATGGCACTTTTAATGACAACATGACCTCAAAATTCAGTTTTATTTATAGCCATTCATAAGACTGAGGTAAAAGAAAACAAAAAGCTATATAGAAATAGTGGCTTGAAAATTGAATACATTGTAAAGTCAACAAAAGGCAGAAAAAGAGTCTGAAATAATAGCTACTTATTCATCAGGATTATTAGTTGACTGACATGCAGCTTGTATTTAAAGTAAAATTTAAAGAATCATTTTAAAGCAAATCAAAACACAGCTTACAGAAATCATCCTGATCAATCTAATCCAACACAAAAGCCCCAAATTTTCTCCTCATAAAACAGCAGCTGTATTTAGAAAAGGACCAAAAAGTACTTTTTGTTATAGCAATTTCTGTGTCATAAGCTATCACATTGTTTTTCAGCTTATTACGGTTTTGACTGAGGCAAATTCTTCTCCAGTTCTCATATTGAAAATATTAATTCAGCTACAGTCAAATTGTTTGTTTTTAATGTCGATGAATATTAAAAGAAAATCCCTTCTGTATGTCTTAATTGGGCTTATAATTCAATAAGAGGCACCTCACAATTACCAAATTAGATGACATTCTGATTATATGCAGCCCCTCCCCATTCAGCTTTTGACACTGAGGATTGAAGTCTGACATGTTACTCTGGTGAGGTTTCTTTCAAGGCTTAATTAAACCATCCTATTTCTATCCATTTGCCATTTTCATGATTCCCTCAGAAGTATCCAAGAGTCAAGGAAGCCACGAACTGTGAGCACTTAAAGATGAAACCACATGACTTTTATTTAGCTCCAAAAAGTTAAAATGTGGGTGGCCAACTTTCAGCGGCAAATTCTTCCTCGAAAGTGGGACCCAAGCCAGAGGAACTGAGCATTGGCTTTCCCATCTCAGGATGAATGTGCAGGAAGAAGCAATGCAAGTGCCATGAGTGCCTCCCAGTCGTTGCTGCAGAACATCCCACAAAGCCATTTTTGACACCCATAGAAAGGAATACATCAGCTTTCAGGCACTTTCAGGCTCAGCAATTCGAGCATGGGTAGCTCGCTCCCATTTCAGTGGCACTTGTGTGTCGATGCCATCCCAATGAGGCACTCCACACTCTCATCTCAAGCCTGGCTGAACAGAAGAACATCTTCAACTGCTTTTCAATGAAACACAATGGCCTGAACCAAATTAAGAAAGTACTGAAATGTAGCAATGAAAAATGGTGGTTTCTCCCTACACCAACACAGCATGTAATTTTTATTGAAACAGGATTATAATCTTAATGAACTAATTACCTTTGATTTTCATCCTGATATCTCATGTGACCTGACCTGCCCTCTGGTCAGATTATCTCATAGTCATCAACTCTAACATAATTCTGACACCAAAGTAAGTGGCCAACCCTGTTTGACATACTCCATTTTAGGCTCACAGGCCCACTGGAATGCCATGGGACCAGCCCCACACCCACCAGATTTGCACTCAATACAGCAGCCACTGGCAAAATGTGCAGCTTATCTTGTTTTCCTACTCTGCTGCAATACTTCATATTTTCTTTGCACTAGAAGAGGAAGGACATTACAACGGTTGTGCAAGACATAAACCAAGGCATAAGCCACGGTTCTGGCCTCAAACCAAGAGAATTACACCTATGCTGCATAGGAAATGAATCATCTGAGATCTTTCTTATTGCAATTTTTTCCACCAAATACGAAACAATTACTTCTTACGGGAAGCAATGGCTTTGCACTGTACTAAGGTTGAAAGCTCCAGTTACAACTTCATGTTGAAATATGAAAAGTTGTTTTCAGGAAACTGCACCCAGTTTTCATCTCAACTGCTAAACTGCCCAAGGTGAGGAGCCCGTGTGTCTCGGACTGAGACACCTGAAACACCTCCCATGCAACCCCCTCATCCCATCAGCTGCCAGGGGCTGAGCTGCACCTGCAGGGCTAAGGTGGAAGCTGTGGAGACAAACCTTCCCGAAAAGGTAACGACAAACAGCCAACATTCACACACAGAAGTGCGGACAGGCTAACCAGCACCTGGGGTGTGGAATCCTTTCCCTCCCATTCCCTGGGAACCATGGCCTGGGCCTTGGTGGTAAGGCCAGACCTGCCACTAGCAGGTTGTAATGCCAGCCTCCTCCTACAAACCAGTGCCACCCATTTGCTTACTCCCCATTCCCAAAGACACCGCCTCAGCAAGGCCTCCAGAGCGGAGCTCGGGGATTTTCAGTTGCGGTTCGCATCAGTGATTTCTCACTGCACACATCCTTTGAAGAAAACAAGATTGTCACAGAACAGGCCTGATGCTGAACTTGCAAACTCGTGGCAAGCAGCTGGGGGTGGGGAACATGATGGGACACGAACAGAGAGGGGACAGGATGTGACAGCAGACCAGCCGTGTAAGAGACTCCTTGGTGTAATTTCTTTGTATTGCCAACACAGGTCCACTTTTTATGTTACCCATTGAGATCAAAATAAGCCAAATAAGGAAGCGACAGTTAAATTTACATGGTGTATGATAGGGCATGACATCTCCATGTGGCTTCAGAGCTCCTTGCAGTGTTTCAACCCTTCAGGAGACTTTCAGCCTCCTGATTAGCAAGGATAAAGTTGAACTGGACTAAGGGAAAGAAATCTTGCCTACCATTTTATGGTTGACTCCAAAGAAAAACCATTGCAAAGTAATCAGTCTCAAAATACATCCTAGAGATAATTTTGTCTTCCGTATTTAAGGACTATTTTTTATTTAGAAGTCATTAACTTCAAAAAAAGATTGTAACTGGATTTGTTCCACTGAGTGGCTTCCACTCTATGTGTGGAAATTAGCACAGCTACTTAGCGAAGAAAAACTTTCAAACACTGTCAGTTGTCTGCCAAATTGTCTATTAAACAAACAAGCCTTGAGATTGGGGGAGGAAGGACACTGAGAGTTGAAGAATATAATAGGATGAACTTCCTTGTAGGAAATTCCAGTAAATGCCACGGAGTATTGGATAAACAGGTTAAAAATTAGTAGCAGCATTCTGGGCGTATATATTGACATAGGAATCAGGAAAAGCGTTATTCCTCACTTATAAAACATACAGAATATAGCGATAAACCTCTCTAGGAAGATGTAATTAATAAGACTGGATAAGCACAAAGTGAAAAGCGAGGAGAAGGAGGAGCACTTACAAAGCCACACCAGTGCTATCTCAATGTGCTCTGTAATGGTGCAAGATTGGGCTTGCATCACAAAGTTCGCTCATTAAATTGCCAGCCTAAGCCACAGCATCTTGAGCTTTGTTTTCCTTGGATACAGGACACCTACAAGAAAGAACGGCGTCTGTGGAATTTCACAAATGAGGTTTCTGGAGTGCAAGTTTTCGTGTCTGCACAGGTCTGCAGTTCAAGATTTCCCACCCTGGCACCCCAAACCTTCCTGTACTCCATACAAAATACCCATACCAAGTTGTACCAGAGCAGTGCCAAGGGACTGCATCACTTGACTCACCGAGAGGTGATTCACAGGGAACCAAAAAACTTGTACATTCTTTCAAAAATTAATGACAACAAGGAATACATATGTAAACACTTCAGAAACTACAGCAGAGAGACACAAACTACAAGGTAGCAAGTTTTAAATACTCAGGTGCACATGAGCATTAGTGTTGGGTATTCACATCCCCAGAGCAGGTGAATCCTTCCTTAAATAAGGTCAACACCAATTCTGACTCCATATTTTTAATTCACTGCCTGAGGTACGATGGCTCTTACATGTATCTACTTTTTCAACTAATGTAATTAGTAATGAGAAGTCAGACCTTAAGTAGCAAAACCTTTTATTTTGTAGTACTTTGTTAACCCAGTTCCACCCAAGTATAAAAGCATACAGCAGGATTCCCCAAAAGTAATAAATGGACTTTGAATCCATTTAGGGTGATAAAAATATTATCTAGTTTCCAAAGGTCACTGTGAAAGTTGACAAAAAACCTTCAGAAGGCCCAGACGAGATGCAATGATTTGCATTTACAGAATCAGACAGTTAGAAATAATATGGGGTTCTAAGTATTTACTGTAACACAGGATAGTTCTGTACATTACGTAAATTGTGACAGTGTTAGTTCACTTTAAGGGAGTCTCAACATTGTTCAAACAAGTTAACCCTGGTAAGTTATTTCTGCACCTACAAGTAACTATAATGTTGACTTTGCACAAGAGATCGATTTATCATTTACAAGTTAATTAAGTATAGTTTCAAAACTTAAATTACCAGCATTGCATGAAAAAATTCCTTACATAATCCTGATAGAGTTAACACAATAACCTCTTCCACATACCAAACCTCAGAGTAACAAAAATAAATAACAAGTGCCCAAGAAACAGGAAAACACAGTTTACATATCCAAAAGCAGCTATTCCTAGAACCAATCGGAAAGGAGGCTCCAGATTAGCACAAAGTCACAGAAACAGATAAAAGGGACACAGATAGCAGAGACCTAAAGACCCCAGCTGTGGCTGACAGCCTACTCCACCCTAGATCTGGAGCTGGTACTCCCATCAGAACGCTCGTCTTCACAGCACATTTCTTTGACTACAAACTGAACTTGGTTTTCACCTAGCCTGGGTTGCTAAACTCTAGGAACTGATTACTTCCTCCCTCCTCACATCAAGGTAGGCAGCTGCTGCATTTACTTTTATTGCACAGGTCAGTCTGGCAACAGCTTAGATGTCTGAAATGGCACAGAGATAGCCAAGTTCCTGATGATTTAAATGCTGTGCAGTGTCACAAAGAACAACTAATCCACTGAGCTTTCACTGTGAGGCACATTCTACCTTGGCAGTATTTTATCAATCCATCAGCCAAACCATGGAGCAGAACAATCCCAGAGTGCTGGCAAAATGACGCCAAAATGATTTGAAATAGGAAGTTTTACTTATTCTCATTGACAGAGAGGGAACAAACAAAGGACAAGATGGCAACAGGACTTACGTGAAGTGAATGAGAGTTGGTAGACTACATTTTTCACATTTAGGAAAATTATGTCATGCACAGGACAACCTAAAACTACTGACGTGACAGCCTAATTTACAAGACAACAACCAAAACAGATGGTTTTCCAGGGAGTCACAGGTAATAAATTTCTAGGGGAAAATACATTAAAGTTGCAGTTCTTTCTCAGATTATAGACGGTATTTTTGAAAAGTTATCCCTTTTGGCTTTAGTGATGCAGAAAATCCCCAGTCAAGCAAGAACGTGAACCTATATGAAAACTGACCCACACCAAACACAGTCTGTCCCATCTACTTTGACTTCCTTACTATGTATTCTCTAAACTAAATACCTTGAGATGATTGCTCCAGAAAAATCAGTAGCACCTTGAAGTCTCAAATTTTAAAATTAAGTGAACTTGCGTTTTTCTCTCCAACCTACACTTTGATGAAAGAAAAGAATCTGACTTTCTAATATGATCTCCTACATATCACAGACCCTAATTGCTGTACTATCGTAGCCAAGGAGAAGAACGCAATTTTAAAATCTTTGTTATAAAAATTAAATGAACAAGCACCTACCAGGAAGGACCATAAACCCAGCTGCTCCTACCAAAAAGCAAGTAAAAGGACTTGCTAACCTCAAGGCTGCTCAGAGTTGAAATTACAGAGAATAACTGGACAGAGAAATTAGAGCAAAACAGTCATTGTGTCAAAACTTGAAGGCATAAACTCATTATTTTCCCCTCATTTAAACAAACAAACAAAAAAATCTAATTTCCACCTTGAGTTTGCATGGTTTAAGCTTTCAATATCAAATTCTCAGTGTGCTCCAGTTCAACAACTTAAGAAGTCCTTTTACACACAGAATTATCTTGGGGAGTGGCTGAGGTGGGAAAGCACCTCTGGAAATCATCCAGTCCACCTGTTGCTGCTCAAAGAGAAGGCAACTAGGACAGGATGCTCAGGGCTGTATTCAGTTGGGTTTTCAATGTGAATGCAATTCCACAACCTAAAGGACCTGTTCCAGCATACCTCTGCTGTATAATCTTCTGTTTAAATGGAATATCTTCATTTCAATTAAGTGCCCATTGCTTTTCATCCTGTCAGAGGCCACCAGTGAGAATAGCCTGGCTCCATTTTCTTCATCCTCTCCCATCATGTGTTTAAACACCTCCAGGCTCAACAGTTCCAGCTCTCCCAGCCTCTTCTTCTCTATGAGATGCTCCAAGGCCTTAACCACCTTCATAGCCCTTCACTGGACCTCCAGTATGTCCACGTCCTCTCATAATGGGGAGACCAGAACTGGACCCAGTATGTCAGATGAGCCTCACCAGGGCTGAGTGGAGGGAAGGGATCACCTCACTCTGCAGAGTTGCTTTACAGCAGGTTTGTCACAGCCCGTTCTGGTACCTGGAATTATTCTTCTGCAGAGACAGGACTTTGCACTTCCTTTTGCTGAACTTCACGAGGTTCCTGTCAGCCTGTCAAGGTCCCTCAGGACAGCCGTGCAACAACCATCNGAACTTGGTTTTCACCTAGCCTGGGTTGCTAAACTCTAGGAACTGATTACTTCCTCCCTCCTCACATCAAGGTAGGCAGCTGCTGCATTTACTTTTATTGCACAGGTCAGTCTGGCAACAGCTTAGATGTCTGAAATGGCACAGAGATAGCCAAGTTCCTGATGATTTAAATGCTGTGCAGTGTCACAAAGAACAACTAATCCACTGAGCTTTCACTGTGAGGCACATTCTACCTTGGCAGTATTTTATCAATCCATCAGCCAAACCATGGAGCAGAACAATCCCAGAGTGCTGGCAAAATGACGCCAAAATGATTTGAAATAGGAAGTTTTACTTATTCTCATTGACAGAGAGGGAACAAACAAAGGACAAGATGGCAACAGGACTTACGTGAAGTGAATGAGAGTTGGTAGACTACATTTTTCACATTTAGGAAAATTATGTCATGCACAGGACAACCTAAAACTACTGACGTGACAGCCTAATTTACAAGACAACAACCAAAACAGATGGTTTTCCAGGGAGTCACAGGTAATAAATTTCTAGGGGAAAATACATTAAAGTTGCAGTTCTTTCTCAGATTATAGACGGTATTTTTGAAAAGTTATCCCTTTTGGCTTTAGTGATGCAGAAAATCCCCAGTCAAGCAAGAACGTGAACCTATATGAAAACTGACCCACACCAAACACAGTCTGTCCCATCTACTTTGACTTCCTTACTATGTATTCTCTAAACTAAATACCTTGAGATGATTGCTCCAGAAAAATCAGTAGCACCTTGAAGTCTCAAATTTTAAAATTAAGTGAACTTGCGTTTTTCTCTCCAACCTACACTTTGATGAAAGAAAAGAATCTGACTTTCTAATATGATCTCCTACATATCACAGACCCTAATTGCTGTACTATCGTAGCCAAGGAGAAGAACGCAATTTTAAAATCTTTGTTATAAAAATTAAATGAACAAGCACCTACCAGGAAGGACCATAAACCCAGCTGCTCCTACCAAAAAGCAAGTAAAAGGACTTGCTAACCTCAAGGCTGCTCAGAGTTGAAATTACAGAGAATAACTGGACAGAGAAATTAGAGCAAAACAGTCATTGTGTCAAAACTTGAAGGCATAAACTCATTATTTTCCCCTCATTTAAACAAACAAACAAAAAAATCTAATTTCCACCTTGAGTTTGCATGGTTTAAGCTTTCAATATCAAATTCTCAGTGTGCTCCAGTTCAACAACTTAAGAAGTCCTTTTACACACAGAATTATCTTGGGGAGTGGCTGAGGTGGGAAAGCACCTCTGGAAATCATCCAGTCCACCTGTTGCTGCTCAAAGAGAAGGCAACTAGGACAGGATGCTCAGGGCTGTATTCAGTTGGGTTTTCAATGTGAATGCAATTCCACAACCTAAAGGACCTGTTCCAGCATACCTCTGCTGTATAATCTTCTGTTTAAATGGAATATCTTCATTTCAATTAAGTGCCCATTGCTTTTCATCCTGTCAGAGGCCACCAGTGAGAATAGCCTGGCTCCATTTTCTTCATCCTCTCCCATCATGTGTTTAAACACCTCCAGGCTCAACAGTTCCAGCTCTCCCAGCCTCTTCTTCTCTATGAGATGCTCCAAGGCCTTAACCACCTTCATAGCCCTTCACTGGACCTCCAGTATGTCCACGTCCTCTCATAATGGGGAGACCAGAACTGGACCCAGTATGTCAGATGAGCCTCACCAGGGCTGAGTGGAGGGAAGGGATCACCTCACTCTGCAGAGTTGCTTTACAGCAGGTTTGTCACAGCCCGTTCTGGTACCTGGAATTATTCTTCTGCAGAGACAGGACTTTGCACTTCCTTTTGCTGAACTTCACGAGGTTCCTGTCAGCCTGTCAAGGTCCCTCAGGACAGCCGTGCAACAACCATCAGCTATATCATCTAACGCCCCCAGTTCTGTATCTCATATCAGTCAAGTCATTCCTTAATATTAATTTCATCAGCAAAATATTGCTTAAGTTGCACTGAAGGGCATTTTCTTCAGACCTCAACTCACGCTGCCCTGTTTAACAGCATCTTCTATTTTCAAGATCTTTCCCTTACAAATACTAGCACTGAATCACATATGTTATTTTAGGTATCAGTCGCACCAAAACTGTTGACTGAGGCAAAAGTATCCCCACTCTTGTTCCTTTTTTTTGTACCTGCCAGGAGGCAAACCTCAGTGCCATCGCCTCTCAGCGTTGTGCTGGATGCTGGTGTGCAGTTGTTTGTCCACTGCAGACTTCTCAGAAGTGCTGCTTTCCAGGATACAGGCCCCCTTTCATAAGGCATGGTTTGCGTTCCCTCTTCTCTGGCGTTCAACTTTGCCTTTCACTGTATTAAAGACACAGTGTCTGAATTTGCCTACAGAGCAAGTTGTGAGAGCTCCATTATCATTTACTATTCTGCTGGCAATTACTATCAGTAACAGTTTTTTTGGTTTTTTCTGCAACAAAGATGAAAGCACTCCATAGTATTGGGATTAGTCAAATACTCACTGAATCAATCAAAAGGACTCTTTTCCTGCCACTTAGCCAATTTTTTTTAACCAATGTAATATTGACAGTTACTTTTTGTTAATCAAAATGCTTTACAACATTAAACCTATTTTCTATCAGCCTCATTCACACATCGGACAGCTGTCCCTTTGTTAACTTCTAGCCTTCAGCAGGAGAAGAAGGGTGAAGGGTAGGAAGAGCTGCCTGTAGGATACTGCTGGTGAACACTTTTGGAAACACCACAGGCATGCTTTGCAGTGCTGTATACAGAAGAACTCCATCCTCATAATTGCAACTACTTGAACCCTACAGAAAGGTTTATTTCAAGACTGTTTTCCATCCCAAGTATTCCACAAGCTTTATGGGTGCTGGCACAAGGCTGGAAGAGCAGAACGTTAGCAGAGGGGTAAAAGAGACAACACCTGGATTGAAAGCAGAAATTTGTGTGTCTATTCATGAGCTTTAATTTCTATTCACTGTAGCCCAAAGTTCAGAGACAGTCCACTTGGCTTGTTGTACTGACTGCTGCCTGCCGCCCTCTTTCCTTTCTGCTACCTGTCCTGCTGTATACCCATGCAGCTATTAGAACTACCCTGTAGGCAATGGACAGCTAAATGGGATTTTCCAGAAGCCTGGGGAAGTCTTCCAATGGAATCTAGCACTAAAATATCACCTGTAAGGCTGCACTTAAAATTTCTTTGTTTAAATAACTTTGAAGAGAGAAGAAATCTATCTACTCAGTTGGGGCCCATGGATTTCTCCCCAAATGCACCTTAATCTGTTCAGAAGATAAATGACCATATGGTTTAATTGTGCCTTCTTCACAGAAACCATAACTTTCTCTTATGATCAGTACACCTTGATCCTTTTCATTTTCAAATGCAGTCCCACTTATGAGTCATCTTTCCCTCCTCTCACACACACTTTTCAGTCTCTCCTTTTCATCCTTTTCCTCTTGTTTTAGTAAAAGCTGTAGGTAGGGCGAACAAAAATAGCAAGTTTCACAACTGGACATGAGACACCCTTAAATTTAGATCAAATAAGCCCTTCCAAAGTACACGAGAGCTTTCCATCCAGACAGATTTATAAAAGCTACATATAATTATGGGAAAGGAATAGGAACAAAAATAGCCTGTGGACAATGCACTTTCTCAACAGTATACGGATAAGAAGGAGGACAGCCTGATTCTCTTAGAAGCATGAGAAAAGGTAAGGTAACTTGAGGCAGCTGTGGGAAGCCCTCACCAGCCCGTAGGCTTGCTGAATTCCTAAAAATCCCTAAGCATGATAGATTCCCATAGAAACCCTCATTCTCTACACTAATTGTTTTCCCAACCCTAATTCCAAACTATAATCAAACTGTAAAGCTAAGATTACCCCAGAAAACCTGACTACATCTCAATATCCGAGACTGCAAGTTCTTATCCAAGCTAAAGCAAAGACAGTCTTGGAAGAAACCTGCTTTACCAGTCATCGGTTTGTCTCGGAAATCTAAAATTCAAGAAAACACAAAAACCTGTGGTCTTGCCTTGACATCCATAACTCCTACCCTTTCAACAGGCGCCTGCTGATGATAGCAGCAAGAGTCGTCTTACTCCCCGACTTTCCTCCCACGCTTTGCACTGGCAAGGAGCCCTCACGCACTCTGTCCTGACTTGGAACGAGTCCTGCAGCCTGGCCCTACACTTCCCACTGCAAACTGGAAATTTCGTGTCCACTTCAGGTAAATACATTTTATTGAATTAAATACATGAAAGTAAATATGGCAGAGTTACAGTGCTCCTTGTGTAAAACATCGACTTCCAAGATAAACAGCAATGCTACACAGCTTTCACATATTGCTGTCCTGTGAGCATTTCAATGCACAATGGTGCTAAAGAAAGTACTGGGAGAAAGATGGAAATTCTGGCAGCTGCTGAGGGGAGAACTGAGGCTACTGGCAGTGGGCAGTGTGTGTAAGGATTGTGAGATAAACACACCAGACCTTTTTCGCAAGTAATCAATAACAAAATAGTTACGTTTCAAATCAGACAACAGATTAAAGCGAAATTCTTATTTCACAGCCCTGTGAGTTACAGGCTGTCTCCAGAGTCAGTTCCACGCTAGTTGAGTTTGTAGTGGAGGTTTCCTTACAATAACAATGATATACCTTCTTTTAAGCCAAAGCTGAAATTCAGCAGTATATTCTGGTCACAAAGGCAGAATTCTGCTGTGGCATGGAATAAGCAGGGCCCTGGGTGCTCTCACTGCCACGCAGGCTGGCTCCACCTCGCAGGCTGGCTCCACCTCGCTATTTGAGGGGCAGAAAGGAGACTTTGCAATGAGTGCAGTCATGAAACTCAACTTTCCTCGGCCAACTTTGCATGTGACTGGCATTCATAACCACTCATCTGACCAGAAGCCCTAAGAGCCTTCCCACCTTCATAAGCTACCCTCAGCTGCAGCTGCTGTGGCTGGTGGTTGTAAAAGCCACCACCATTGCTATCTCCAAGGATTCTGTGATCTTTCATGCAAGACCACAACCCCTTTACTTTCACCTATTAACAATCAGTCAAATTAAAGCCCTGCTCAGAGCTGTACCTGTCAAACTGTGCTTGCCAGAGCAGCACAGCCAGTCTTTCCTCTGGAAATAGCAGTGATTGCCAAGAAGGCCGCCAGTATTGCAAGCTCACTACATACATAACTTCTAGGCACAAATTACATTTATATCTTCACCTATTTCGGTGCCAGCCATCAGACTGTAATTTAATTACACCTAGCCTGGGAGCCTCGGTCAGGGGCTGGAAGACAAGCATATAAGGCATGGTGCAAACCAAGCAGATTCCCAGTTTAAGCAAATATGCCTTCCCTCCATGAACTGAGCATGTTTTCAGCCATAGCTACTCCTCCACGTGCTCACAAACCCACCATACTGCCCCCAAGCCCTTCAAAGCTGGAGATGGGGAGGGTGTGCGAGTTCCCTCCAGCCCTTGGGCACTGCCAGCCAGGCTGTGGCAGCTGCAGGCCCTCGGTAACCCAAGCAGCGAGCAGTGGCACAAAAGCTGCCTATTTCTTTGCCGAGCCATCTGTCAGGGTTTCGTTCCGGCACAACTCCACTGGCTTCCAGGAGATGCTGAGGTCACGCACACAGTGAGGCTCTTGGTCTGCTGCCACTCCAAGCAAGGGTCCCGTGTGTGGGGAGAGGGCAAGGCCCGGGGCAGCCTCTGCCGGCCATCTCCACCCGAAGCATGCCGCCGGCTGGGCCAGGGAGCTCCCTGTGCTGAAAACTAATCACTCAGCCAGTGTTAGCTTACAGCTGGAGCAGTCCCCACTCTGACAAGCACAGAGAGGCACGAGGGCAGGCGCCAAAGCAGGGAGGGAGGGCAGCATGACCCTGTTTTGTGGCAGCACCAACTTGGATCACTGCAAGTTGACTGTGAAACCACATCCCCAAAGTGTCTCCCAGGATGGTTCCAGGAAATCACCTCTGCTACAGGAAGCACTTCTAGTAGTACAGACCCAGTTTCCAAATAATCTTTTCCTTCCTATCCCATCAGGCAATTAAGGCTACTCTGACTAAGAGAGGATTACATTTCATTTCCAAGAATGTACAGATAGGAAGCAAAAGGATATTTCTGTGTCCAAGACAGACAGCCATTCTCGTGCTGCTGAACTGAATAAATACAGCATATTAGTGTAAGGCATGACGGTGAGGAGCAATGGGAAGGCCTTTGTCCCTCAATAACTTCCTGCAGAAACCCATCATGACTGAATTGCTTTGCATTTCAATCCCTGCATGAAACTAGTGACCACCTGAAGGATCTTGACATGGTATTTAATCCTCTTCTCCGTGTTACTGTCTTCGGAGATACCCAACACTCTACCAAGCAGCACAACTGCTTAACAGCATGTGACTATTGAATTTAAAATACCGAAAGCAAGCCTTATCATATCTACTCTAAAAGAATATCCTCAAAGTGTAACAAAGAAGAAACTGGAACCATCAGTTAGTAATATTATCACTCTTTCCTCACAGCAGAAAACAAGGAGAAAAAAGCTAATCAAATACTACCACCTTTCTTCCCCTCTGCTATTGCTTCTCCTAACATTGACCACATTTGTGGTTAAATGCAGGGAGTCAAACTTCCTATAAGCCGTGTTGTTACGGTTCCAGATTTCCACTGTGGTTCAGCTGTATCACAGCTCTGGAAAAGCAAACTGGCACGTGCTCAAACCACTACCTTCCCTTGTTTGGTTGAAAGAATTCCATATTGTGACTCTAAAAGGTTCTTTACCTGAATCACCTCCTGGCCTGCCTTCTAAGATTAAAGATCTTCATAGTGAACTTAAAAAAACACTTTGTTGAAATTGATATTCTGGATAAAAAACACTTAGTGAAAATACTGAAGCAACTTCATCATGCACACAGCCAGTTAAAATGCACCTTCCCATTAAGACAATACTTTTAATTCAAGGTTCTGGCTGGGAAGATCAATGCACCTGCTCATGCCCACGCAGTCATGGAGAAGCACTCAAAGATGAGGCAGAGCAACAAAGAGGACAAAATGCATCATCTCTCAGGGAGAGGTGAAGTACTTGCAAAAAGTATTCAGCATTACTCTGCAGCAGAAGGAATAATACATTTTCATATGATTTGAGCAACACTAACCAGACTGGGCTAGATCTGGACAAAGAATCTGACATCAGCTTTTCAGGAGGAAAGCAAACCTTCCAGGACTATTACAGACAGGCAGGCTACTACTAATCTTCTAGGCATGCCACACTTGCACTTTCAGTGGGAAAGCCAGGTTAGCTCTGGTGGGCAAGCACATTTGCTGGGATCTTTATGCCACCCCTTTTACACCATTGCACTATTATACAAAGTTCCAGATCTGTTGGTTTTTTACATTTCAACAAGGTACTGCCATTCAACAAGTCAATAAGGCAAGCTCAAGTATCTGATATTTTTAGCTAGATACACTATAGCACCTCATAGATGCCTCAAGTTTTCTCCCTGCAAGGTCTGAAGGCAATTCCCCCCTTCTCTGCTGCTGGTTGAGCAGAGTTTGGGAACTGCTCTTCACATGCTGAGGCAACTGAGCTTTTCAAACAGCTGGGAAAGCCACATTTCTCCACTTCAAATGAAGTACTTAGAACAGATATAATCCCTGTCTAGTACAAATAGTGCTGCTTCCCCACCTTGGAGGAAGTAGGGAAGTGGTTTGAAACTAGCACTGAGGCCATTGAAAGAGTGAAAGGGTAGTTAAAAAAACCCAAAACTGCACAAATCTTAAGGGGAAAGAAAAAGACTGAAATATTGATCCTTTCTTACTGAAAACATAATGGTAACTCTTGGTTCACTACAAAACAGAAAGACTTGATTTTGGCCTTGGAGAAAAGAGTCCATCTTAGTTTCTGCATTGCAGATGAGAACAATCACATTTTTGCTTGCTCTCACTTATTGCTAAATTGATTATTCTCTAGGACTAGGAAAGAGGGAAAAGGAGGGAGATTGTAATCACCCTTATAGATTTTTTTTAGGTGAAAGAAGTGAATGCATCTTACTTTTCCTAGCAGCCTTCTATCCTAATTTTGAAGCAAATAAACCACACTAAGGATAGTAACTTGAACATATGGCTCTGAATAAGGGGGATTTGCCTCCTTTTCTCTTCTCCCTTTTTTTCCCCTCCTCTAAATTAAATATGCCAGTCTCTGGAATTCCCTATACATTCCCTTCCACAGCAAAAGGGATTTCTGTCCATCTAAAATACAAATACCATAAAAAAATTCCTTTGTAACTATTAACTTAATTCTACCCACAGAAGGCTGTACCTAAGTTTAATATCTAGCCAACAGCACACAACCTGTTCACTACTGTTGCATTCACTTCCCACATACTCAGCAAACATGATGCTACCAAGACGAGAATAGGGAAGGACTCCAGTGAGCCAAGACCAGCAGCAACATGAAGAGCATCTTTATAGATGAACAGGTCATAACAACACTGGAGGCTGCCAAATGATCTTGCATCTTTCTTTGCCATCTCTCTTGCAAACACCTACAAAGCACATGGCTCCAAGCACAGAAACTCATGGGATGTGTTTTTATTTTGCCCTTTGCTTCTCCACGCACAAGATACCCCACGTTGCATGGTGTGGGCTTCGAATGCTTCTGTCTTTCTGCAGAGCAGCTGAAGCAGAGGACCACTGGGAAGGATGCTGCTAACCCCTAGAACTGGAAGAGCCTTACCACAGGCACCCTGCAGGATGGGGGAAACACCCCTCGAAGTTCCCCACTCTCCTGCCTGCAATCCAAGAAGGCAGCTGGTGACACTGCGTGGAAGACGGTCACAGAGAAGTTTGCCAGCAGTAACAAAAGTGTAATAAGGATGCCAAAAGCCAATGGTCTGCATTTTTCTTTTTTCTGGTAAGCAAAAATAAAACCAAGCAACACGAATGTGACTAGCAACAGAAATCAGGAAGGAAATGTAAATGATTTTATAGAAAGCGTGCATCAAAGTCATACCAAAAGCCACCTGAATGTTTCTCTATGATAGGCAATTTCTCATGTTCTTTTATGTCATCTCTGCAGTGTCAGTTTTCGAGAGAACAATTCTCAGCTCATGAGAATTCATGACAGAACAGTAATACCGACGGGCATGCAGAACATTAGCATGTTATAAATAAACTGCTAATTTGAGGTGGGAAAAATCATCAAGGCACCTCTTATGATTAAGAACAAGAGAAAGAAAATGAGCAACTTGTTTATGCTTTCAGGACAANAAAAAAAAAAAAAAAAAAAAAATTTCTAACCCCTAATTCCTGAGGGGAAAAAAGAATAAACCCAGTGAAATACCCACTGTTGAGACAAAGAAGCCAGTGAAAATTCTGTTATAATATTTAACGCCCTCCCTGCACCCACCTCAAGTAGTAAGTTGTCTTTTTTACTGGCTCAAAGAATTTTGTGCTTAAGGATACTACAGCCGGGTTGTGAAGTTTCAGCTTCCTCTCACCCGACTTGCAGTTTTACGTAACTCCCCAGAGACACTTTTTGGTCACAGATACTGCGCAGCTGAAAGCCAAAGGAAAAAAAAAACAAAAAACAACCCACCCAAAAAAGTACGGCATACAGAAGCATTATACACCAATTCAGATCTGGGTTACTTAGAGCCACTCTAATAAAACACTTACCATGAAAAGTAAAACTTTATTCCGCTGAGCCGACGGCCAGGATTACTCGTGCCTGCGATAGCCCTGATCACTACCCTCCGTCTGCCCCGTGCGGGGTTCCCTTCCCACCCTGTCCCCAAGTCTGCAGGGACAGATAACTCCCTGCCACAGCACGGCTGCCACCTCGGGTATTATTTCTGTACCACTCCGGCATTGTCGCTCTGGTACCAGCATGACACTTACCAAGCATTGCTATAAAAATTTCTGCGAATATCTCTGTTTTCCAGGAGCGGGGATAATGGCCTCATTGCAATAGGCTTGATAAAAGCTCCAACAAGACAGCTTTCAGATATCACCACACAAAAGCCTTCTGTGAGAGCTGTAACCAACATCAATTCCCGCTATGTGAAGACATTAGACAAAGTGTGAACTAGCTTACTGTATGGGGACAAAAAACTGACTGTCAATGTGTGGGACCAACGCTGTCTAAAAACACAACACTGGCAAGGCAAAATAGCACCAGCATATATACATGGTAATTGCCATTTAATTCCAGAATTAGCAGCACAAGAAAACAAGTACTGAAGGCACTATTAGGTTGCTAGCATCACTCAAGACATTATAATTCCATATCATTTCATTTCTAGTGTTCCTGGTAGGAAAATGGCTTTAAAAACAGCAGATGTTAAAAACACCCAAGCAGGAGGTGAAGGAAAGCCCAGTTTCCATTACAGAAGCACTCAGAGAATGCTGCAAACCCTTCAGACCTAGTCCTTAGAGTATATATTTTCCTATGGAATCATGGAATAGCTTGGGTTGAAAGAGATCTTTAAAGGTCATCTAGTCCAACCCCCCTGGAATGAGCACTGACAATCTAACTAGATCAGGTTGCTCAGAGCCCCATCCAATTCAGCCTTGAATGTTTCCAGGAATGGGTACCTATCACCTGTCTGAGCAACCTGTTCCAATGTTTCACTAGCCCTGCTATAAAAAAATGTCTCCTATCTAGTCTAAATCCACATTCTTTTAGTTTAAAACCATTACCGGTTAATAATGACAGAATGACCCGAGTTGGAACAGACCATAGGATCATTGAGTCCAACTCCTGGCCCTGCACAGGACAGCCTTGACAATCACACTATGTGCCTGACAGCATTGTCCCAAGGCTTCTTGAACTCTGCCAGGCTTGGTGCTGTGACCACTTCCCTGAGAAGCCTGTTCCAGTGCCCAACCACCCTCTGGGTGAAGACCATCTTCCTAATACCCAGCCTAAGCCACAGTAGACAACCTGGGACACACAAACCACTATTCCACCTATGGTACAAGATGAAACCTCTTCTGTGCATAATTTTTTATTTTTTATTGCTTACACTCAGGTAGCATCCAAAAAGTCAGAAGCCTATTGTCAGCCTCAATGGACTGCACCAATATAATTGCTGAGCTAAAAGATAAGGTTTTTACTTCCAGACCTCAAATTTGCCAGATGACACCTCTTGAATGGAAGGTCTAGGAAGGAGGGATGCAGAAAAGCCTACATGTCAGTTTGTTTCTGAAAAACATTTGAAAGGCAAATTTGAAAGCTGAGTTTTTAGACAGCAGAGTACACTCACCCCATGGAGAAGTGTTTCACTCTAAAATTACATCTGTACTTTAAAATGTGTAAAGAATATGAAATCCTACAGTGCATATTCAGTGGCTTGCAAAAAAAAAAAATTATCTGTTACTGCACTCCAATTTTAGTACAATTTTATAACTAACGGATAGAACCAAAATTAAGACAAAGTTATATTCAGAGAGAACTAATAGAGTGGACCAATGAGCCTGACATGATATATAAGAATTAGACTCTTGTAGTCCATGGTGTGCACCATTGAGTCCTAAACCAGAGACTTTTAATGTCACCTTAATTAACAAGGAAGGAAGTTTGCCAATGAGTTCCTTCCCCCACCCCCTTTTTCTAGCACTAAGTTATGCAATAATATGCAACAACCTTTGAACCAACAGCTGTACAACAAGCAAAGAAACCCAAACCAGAACAGCATGGTTAAGTCAAGAATGTCTTTCAAGAAGTTCATTAATGAAAATTACTTTTAGAATCTATGCATACATAACCAACACACATACCACAACTCGAGGCAGGAATGCTAGAGCTGAAGCAGCCAAGGCTAAGCAAATGTCTCTTGCTCTCCAGATTCCCAATACAACTCTTTTTACCAAAAATAGTTCTTTACATGTTTTCTACAAGTTTTCATAGATCTTTGCAAAACAACTGGTGGCTTGCAAGGTCTACGTGAAAGGACTGTAAAATTTCATTGTAAAAAAAGAGAAAATAAAGCCAAAATAATAGCAGCCTCTGCTTTAACAGTTACTTGTCCATATAAAACTCCAGATACCAAGGACTCAACATATGCAATACTGCAAGTGCACACCACAGGAAATCCCCCATATCTTCTTAAAAATCAGGTTCTAGACCCTTGAAGTGAGGCACCTGAATGTGCCACCAGCCTTAGGGAGTGGACACTTCAGAGCCTAAAAGCAGCCACATTCAAGTTGGAAGAAATCTTGAAAGTAGCTGCAGGTGATCAAATTCAGTCTCCTACTCAAAGAAAGCAATGAAACAGGATACTGCTTTTACTTTTAAAGGCAGGAATAAAGAAAAGCCGTATTTGCCCACATAACTTAGCACACTCACAGAAGAGGAACCAGCTGATTCTGAAAAGGTGATCTTTAATGCTCCACTTCGCCTTCCTAAACTTAGTCCTAGGCCAAAGAGCTTGGGCAGCAAACACCCCAGAGCTGCAGGGCACGCACGTGCAGCAGTGACAGAGTTAGCATCTTAGTTTCCACACAGTCACAGGTCAGGTCAACAACTGTCCACATTCATAAGTGGGACAGGAGACTCATGACACACGCCATTAACCTTAGGCAAGCTCAGTTTGCAAACAGCTACCAGCACATTTGCTATGCATTCATGCATGTATAAAAGGGATGCTAAAACCCATGAAGTAGCACTCTCTCACCACCCAAGAGAGAGGCCATTTTCATTAAGCTCTGGCTTAATCAACACCCAGTCAAGCTCCTGCCTTCTCCCTTTACAGGGCTTGCAGATGCAAATATTTACCACAGCTAATGTTGAGCTCACAAGGCATTAAGAACTCCATGAATGCCACTAGATACAGCAAATAGCAGCAGCATCCAAGCAGACAGCATAGTACTTCAAGAGATACCCATGCCAGGCACAGCACTTCCAAGTGTGGTTTTGGACCAACTTACTTGAGGAAAACAGAAGTTAAATAGTTCCTTTTTAAAGATGTGATAAATTGGGCAATTTTGCCAAGCCTGTCTTCAAACAGAACTGAAATTGAAATAGAATCCAAATACCTCACCAGCAGCACCTCCAGCACTGCAGCAGCCCCATCCCAGAGGCATGGACAGCCTCCCTCCCACTGCACACCACTGCCCCCAGGGAACATGATGGAGGTTTCTTCTCCCCAGAACTACAAACACAATCCTGGTCTTGAAAAACAATGCAGGAAGTGATTAAATCTGTCAGCCAAAACAAAAGCCTTAAGTCCAACTTAGTCACTTGTAAGGATGAGAGTTACCTCCATATCTACACACTCAGTGCTGCCAGATGTAAATGAGGTTATTTGCAGAGACTATAAAACCTGGAGATTTAGTTACTCTAAGAGCTTTTCATCTGCTGAAGCCCTGCAATGGGCAGGGCTGGACCTACGTTACCACCACTGGTGCAAGAAACCCACTGGAACTAAAATCAGAGTCTCCAACTCATCCTTAGCAGGCAGTTCCCTGACAAGCCAGGACTAGAGCCTGAGCCACCTTCCCACCCCTGCACACCAGCACCAGCCCTGCCACCAGAGCCATGGCCATCAGCCAAGAGGACACCTCTACAAGAGAAGCCTGAAAGATTCCATACTTGAAGCTACCAAGAAAAGCTACAGTCTTCATTTCACATGCACCAATCTCATTCCTGGTGCTCTGAACAGGAGGGATGGGCTGAATTTCCCTCCCCCAACCACACCAGGCCTACTGGGCTCCAAAGAGGAATGGTGCTACTTCACTTTCCTTTTTCCAACCTGTGTTTCATAGCGAGCTATTCCTCCAGCAGCCATGCCTACTCATCCCCTCCGTCCCACGCCTCCCATTTCCCTCCCCAGGGCCAAGTTAAGACTTCAGGAAAAAAGCTCAGTCTGAAAGGGTCTCTGGTGCCTGCTAGACCTGCAAAGTGGGTCTACCATGTGTTCAAAACATCTTTCAAAGCTGCCAGTCTACAGATGTTTCACAAGTAAAAACTCACAAACATACTTGTTTTCACACCCGTGTGGTTCCTTTATAAAAGCACATCTTTGTCTTTACATTAATGACTTTCATTTCAGGAGAAATGAATTGTCTGACACTCTTCAGCTTAGAGAAGACATCTGAGGACAGAAGATAATTTATCAAACTGTGCAGAGAAACATGTATCAGAAAATCATTTTTCCCTACCACAATATCTAGGATCACCCAAAAACACTATAGACAGCAAGTTCAAACTGGTGAAAAGGGAAAAAAAAAAAAAAAGCAAGGCAAGAAACAAAGAAAATATTTTTTCCTTTCATACAAAATAGCTAAATTACGGCTAGAACTAGTTTCTGCCTAAGGTCAGAACTACAGCTAGATTTAAACAGGAACACAAAAATCACCAGCCACTGGTAGCTATAAAATCCATTGTAATCCCTGATCAAGAAAGTGCTCTCTTGAAGCACAAAGGGCTTTCCTGTGCAAGCCCCCTTCCCATGTTCTTTCCTGAAACACTTGCCATAGTCATAGTCAGAGAAGTAGTCAGGGAACCCTTCATCTTGCAAAATACAGCTGATCCTAATTTCAAAGTTTGTTTTCCTTTTAAGTGCTTGCACATACTCACAGATGAGCACATAGTAAAAATTAACAGAACAGCACCAACATACCTGGTATAAAATACCTGTAATTGCTCATCCGGGTGGAGCATCCTCTACAGAAGAATAAACTGGCCATAAAGTGACCCCTATCCAGCTTTTTGCAAGCAGACTGGTGGTGCAAAGAAAATACACTTACAGAAAGAACAAGTAAGACCAACATCATAAAATGGAGGCTTGCTGGGACAATTTAACAGCTCCGCACCACTGCATGGGCAAGTTCCTGTCTCCTTCCTTCATCTCACTCATCCCATCTTGGGCCCAAGATGCATGCCAGACCTAGTGCTCAGACCCAGCTCTCCTACCTTGTTAAAGCAGGAAAAAAACAACCAGACAGCACAGGCAGATGCTCCCCAGGCAGAGTATTAGGGGAAGAACACTGTCCGGCCAGGGCCAGAGCAAAGGAGATGATATATAGAGGAGACAGTGAGGGACAAGCCAGCCTACTCCTTCCAGCAACAGTAAAGCCTTTGAGCAGCTCAGCTGTTCATGGAACCCTGCCAAAAGCCCTTATCATCCTGGGGCTACCATCCTCAGGAGTTCTGCTGCAGATGGAGCCACACCAGCACAGCTGGACTCTGCACAAGGATAGCAATGCCACCATCAGCAAGCTACAGCCTGTTCCAGCCTGGGTTTTATTAGGATTCCCACTTTTCTTAAGGTATTTGTCGGCATGGTTAGGGAAATCAGGATTTATACTTCTTTGAACTCGCCTCAGACAGCTGCACCCAAAGGACCACGGGTACCTCCTCGGGCTCAGAAACTGTGTTGCTGGAGGAGAGGGATTTGAACTAAAGAAAATACCTTCAACGCTCTGCAAAAAGCAAAGGTCCTAGACTCAGACTAACATTCATTTCTAGTAACACAAACCATCAGGCAAAGAAAACAGGTCTGAATTATGAAAACACCTGTGTTTTCACATACAAACCTTTTTTTCATTGCTGCAAAATAAAGAAAAGCTAGTAAGTTAACTGCCTGCTTCCTTTATATGACTTACAAGTTCTTCTCCCATACCTTAAATCCTTGTGCATTACTTATGTCCTATTTGGCTTGCTCCTTTACATAACACCTAGGAGAAAGACTGTGGGTTACCCCATTTTTCTCCCTTTCCAGCTGTGTCTTGCTGAGAAGAAGGGAGGAAGGAAGAGGTACTTTCTAAACTACCAGAAAAATGAGAGGTACTAAGTATTCAGTTTGGAAATGTAAATCCTCCTGCCCCCTTCTGAAGTATGCCGAACCAGCCTCTCCACAGCTCATGTCATCTAAAGGCCACAGGAGTTCTCTAAAGATATTGTTGTTAAGAGGATTTAGCCCCTTTTAAAAAGGACTTAACATGTGGGTGGTGTCTCCATTTAAGCATTTTCTCATGGCTAAGAAAATGGCCCTCTTCTTAAAGGCTTATCTTTATAACCCAAAGACAGTAAGAAATTCTCTACTATTTGAATTAGAAACATTTTGAGCAGCTTGCTTTTATAGCAGCCCCATTTCTGAGCACAGGGATTTGCAAATGGT
Organism: Chaetops frenatus; assembly: GCA_013400775.1. Lineage (NCBI taxonomy): Eukaryota > Metazoa > Chordata > Aves > Passeriformes > Picathartidae > Chaetops > Chaetops frenatus. The sequence goes on along the minus strand of VZTR01001692.1, from coordinate 525,263 downwards.
AGTGACTTTCTCACACCAAGTGAGAAGGCAACACCAGCGAGAATGCTTTTGGGGTACCTCATCAAAAATTAATTTCTCCTGCGTTCTCATGGGGATCCAAGTCGATTCAAAAACTCACTGACACTAAAACAGCATGGTGTCACAACTCCTGTGCCATATCCCTGGCCACCGCTTTCCCTTGATGGTCCCTGGCACTTCCCAGACCTGCCATTAGCTGGTTCAACCTGCTTGCCCAGCAGAAAACCTTTATTTATTTAGGTCAGGGTTAACTTTGCATCCTGGGAAGCCCGAGATTCCAGAAGGGAAAAGGCACTAAGCCCCCAGCAGGGTGCAGGAGAGCATGAGAGGATGCAGGACCACTGGCCCCTTGCCATGGCACTGACCCTGTCTCCAGAAGCTCAGGCTCTCCCTGAGGTGCAAGGGGTGCAAGCTGATGGTTGTTTTGTAAGGGTTAATTCTTTCATTACTGCTGGAGTTTAAGCCATAGTAGGGGGTTCAGATCCACCTGACACTTCCTACTAAGTCCCCAGGAATCCTGCAAAAGCTCCTCAAGTTGAAAGGGCAGGCAGGCTGGGTCACAGCCTCCCAGAGCCAGGGCTCTCCAGGGCACAGGGGCCCTGTTAGCAACCCTCAGCCAGGGGAGCTGCCATGACAGGCGGCAACAGGGCAAGGAAATGGCTTTGGACAGTATGGAGACGCTTGCTTGGGACATGGAAGAGTGTGCAAATTCTCATCAGTGTGGGAATGGAGAGACCTGTTGTTACGGAACAGGCCACTTCTCAAGGCTTTTCCAGTAGCGTTACATATACACAACCACAGATAAAATAACTAATGAATTCCCAGGGGGAAGAAGCTTACTTGTGCAAAAGAACCTTTCTCATTTGCTCATGTAGTTGAACACCTCCCTGCACAGCCTAAATTATACTGCTGTACTGACTCTTTTCCACTCATACCATAGTTTATATTTGGAAGTGATGGGTGGGTTGCCAGTGCAGTTACATCTGCAAGGCAAGAGTATTTTCATAATCCTAACCAGTGCAGGTGTGCTGGCCAAATTTTAGACTTATCTCTACAGTCTTTTGCATAGCAGGGCCTTGTTTTCAGCTGGGGGTCCCGGACTCCATCCACTACTCACAACTCAATAATCAAGAGCTAAATTTATACTGGTGCTACTTGCCTGAGCTCACTGCCTCAACTACCCAGCATTTTCTCACTTCTTTCACCAGTCCCTAATATTAGTTTCTTGAAAATGCTCTGCTAAGAACCAAGAGAAGAACATCCTCACCGCCCAGTCCCAGAAAATCCTCCATGACTCTTGAGGAAAGCTACCTGGAAGCCGCAGACCTTTGAAAGGGCTGGACAGTGTCCCTGCCAAACAGTCTGCAGTGCAGAAAGACAAGGCAGAGCACTAGGGTGCTTCAGCCTGACTTCCCAAAAGATGGGTCTGCAGCAAACCAGCGCAGCTCCAAGGACAGGCACTCACATGAGCACAGCTGTCAGGCAGGGCAGAGCAGGATGTACAGCCCCTTTCCTGGTGTATGCCATGGATGGCTGGCTTATCGCCCTGGGAGGGTGCCAGCCAGAGCCTGTAGATACTGCTGGCCTGACCACTCTCTTCCTCCTCCAATCCCACATCTCTCCCCAAAGTTAATACCGGGGCTGAGTGTATACAACCAACTCGCAACTTGTGTGAGGACTTTTTTTGCAGGCAGAGGCCAAAATCTCTTTCCCCACTTCCAAACCTTTAAGGAGGAAATAAGCCTTCCAAAGTTTTTAAGGTCGGGAGTTCCTCCCATTAGAGAGGTGAGCAGCATACAAAAAAAAAAAAAAAACAAANAAAAGCACTAAAATCATACACAAAGGTCTTATAGGACCCATTAATGAGAAATTTTAGGAGTTCCTATGACATCAACATCCCTCCCACAAAGCCAAAAAAGCCTGCATAATTTTTCTCCCAGAATCATCGTGTAACATATGCTCCTCTTTGAATTCACTTACCACCACCTTCTAGGAATCAACCTTCACATAGGACAGCCAAATATTTACAAAGTGGCCTGAAGTAGCCTGCTTGACACTGAGTGCCATTAGGATATGCTGAAGACCAAGAGCACCAAAAGAAAAAAAAATCAATTCTCTTTCACAGCAAAGACGCTTATTTTAAAATTAAAAAATAATAATAATAATTTTTTAAAAAGCTTTGGATGAGATTTGACGAGCCTTGAAACTTCCACCACTAGCTCAGCAACCAACACCTGCAAAAACCCACACAAGGGGCAGCTCATGCCATCCTCGCCGGTCTCCCAGCTGCTCCCAAAGCTCTTCCAGAAGTATTTCAGAATTACAGCACCATCCCATACCAGGACCATCACCGACTGGATGCAGGGAAGAGGAAAAGGGGGCGGGGGGAAGGGGTGTTAAACCCCCTTTTGCCCTGGCAGGGGCGCACCGGGGCGAGAGGGGGAGAGGTGGGAAGGAGTTGAGCAATCCCACGCAGCCGAGCGGGGGTCGCGGAGCCCGGGGGGGCGCGGGGGGGGCAGGTGT
>VZTR01001692.1:480595-521141 GCA_013400775.1 Chaetops frenatus | reverse complement strand
CCCACGCGGCTCCTCCCGCCCCGCCGGGCGTGCGGCCAGCGCCGCCCGCAGCCCCCCGGAAGGCTCCCGCCCGTCCGCCTGGTGGGCGCGCTCCCTGCCGCTGCCCCCGCGCCGCAGCTCTGCGGTCGGAAGGGGTCACCTGAGTTCTCGCCCCGGTTTGCTCGGAGAGGCATCGGCCTGCGCCAGCGGGGAAGTTCTCAGGAAGCCTTTTAAAGGCGTCCCGGCGCGGGATGTCACCTCCGGTAGCTGCAGAACGGCTTTTCCGCTTTCTTCACGCGCCTGCATCCACAGATTTTCAAATCAGCCCACCCGAGGCACGTAACTTACTTCTTTTCAGCAAAAAGTAAACGTTTAGCAAAATACTCCCTTCCATTATGGTCTGTATTAACCTCCAAGAGGTGAAACAGTGGAAGTATGCCCACCAGTCCGTTCCAATTTCCCGTAATGGCTTCGCTTACTAAATGCCCCCTCAGAATCGTAGAATCATTAAGGTTGGAAAAGACCTCCAAGATTATTCGGTCCAACATTTGGCAAAACAGCACCAGGCCCCTTGAATTTAAGCTTCACTGCCAACAACCTCCTTAACTTATGAAATGCCTCACCCTGCCCAGCACCCACCAGCCAAGCTCCATTTTCCCACGTTTCATTTCCAGACACACCTTTCTCTCAACCGGTGCTCCTAGCAGACAGCGTGTCCAGGCTGACTCTGCTGAGTCAGGCAGATAAGGATACTTTTCCTCGGGAACCTTCCGTGTTTCCACCTCTAGCAGGTACATGAACTAGTTGCTCTATCAAATCTGCAGCCCCGCTTAAAAGTGCCCCTGGTCTGAGCCCAGGTCAATCAGAGTAGATGGCTAAGGTGTGATGCTGTTTGTTGCATGTTAAATAAGGGCATCTTCCATTCTGGGCATATTTTCCATCAGAGGAGTAAATTCTGTTCCGTTTGGCACTGGAGAAGCCTTGATTAACCTACTGGATACAATTTTGGGCACTGCTCCTTAAGAAAGATACCACATGGAGAGAAGCCATAGGAAAATGGGCAACAAAACCTGGTCAGAAAAATGTGTCCTTCTTTGTAGAAGAAGAAACCTTTGCAGGTTGGCTTTTGTGTTATCATAGGGAAAAGTAGGGAAAGAGGACATGGTAGTGGTGACCTGATACACAAAAGGTCACAGAACATTGTTCTTCCTCTGTAGAGAGGGTAATGAACTTTTTAGGAAATACTAAATTTAATCTAGATATTTGGGGATCGGTGAATTTTGTGGTTAGGAAATCCTACAGTAGCTTACCCAGGGCTACTGGAATCTTTTTAATAGATGAGAAAGACTTATTTTAGCAAGTCTTTTAGTCTTGCATTTGTGCTCAGCATCCAAGACCTAAAAGCCTTTTAAAGTCTTCATTATGGTCCTTCCGACCAAGGCAGGAGCAGGGGTTGCCTGGGAAATTTCATGTTCTTCTGCAGAACCTTAGCACTCTAAAATTTCACCCAAATGTGCAGTTCTGCTACTGTGGGCTGCTCTTAAGGAGCCAGCAATATCCAAGTCTGTGCCCATGCACAGGGTGAAGCAGGTAAAAGCTGTGCTCAGCATCCCTGGCCACGGCACGTGTAGCAGCACCTTGCTGCCTGGGAAAGGTGTACCTTCAAGGAGAAGCAAGGAGAAACACAAACCTCTCCCTCCTGCAGAGTTCATCTCTAGTCTTCTTCTGGACTGTCTTTTATGGTTTCCCTCTGCCATGGCCCTGCCATTTTCAGCTAACTACGGATCCTGCTAGGGTGTCCCACGCCGGGAGCCACTGTCTTGTGCAGAACTGAGGCACATCCAAGGGCCAAAGCAGGGAAGAGGCTGAGAAACAAGAACAGCAGGTGAAGGGTGAGGGAAAAGTCCAGATTTGAAGAAAAATGCAGACAGGCAGTCAATGTGCTTATAGTTCAAAGATTAAATTTTTTTTATATGTAGCACAACATTGGTTTAAAGGATGCTGCAAGATGAAGACAGGAAACGTGGGCCATGATGTTACAGCATAAGGAAAGAAAAGCAATAAATGAAGAAACACAGGAAAATGATGGCGGCAAAAAATAGAAAGTCCTTAGAGCAGACCTTTAAAGAGGAAGGACAGCAAAAACTAGAGCATAAAAAGAGCCATGTAGATGTAGTAGACTAGACAGGATCCCAGGAGCAGAAACAAAGCACAGTCAAACTGAGGGAGGAAAAGACACAGTGCGTGGGCTAACTCATGGAACACTTCAGAATTCACATTCGTGTGTTGGTTCTTTCATCATCTAAGTTTCTAGTAGCTTATCACTCTGTCAAGGGCACAAGTCAAGCAATTGAAATAAAGTAAAGCTAAACTGTTAACAATTACATCCTATCTTGCTTCTTTGTGTGTTGTTTTTCATTTTGAAGGAAAGGGTCTGGCTTAATGCATAAAAAAGGTTAGAAGTCTTCAAGAAGCAAGGAAAGTATTGTTACACTCAGAAGGACACTTTGACTGAACTGCAATAAGCCCAGAAAACATCTATTTTTACAAAAGAATAGAAAACAAAGCTTTACTGCAGACTTACGCCTGTAACCAGATGTTAAAAGTTAGTCCCAAAATTGCACACCAGCCAAATGGCATGGCCAGGAGACAGGGTCCATATCATCTGAATGGGAGAGTTGTATGTTCCTATCTTCTGGAAGTGGAGTTGTGTTGTGACTGTGGGGTGTCTGGTGGAAAACCTTCAAATAAAAAACATGGGTTCATCTGAAACAGCAACTTTGCCGCCCATAAACTGAAATCTGCAGAAGATGCTGCTGGGAGAAGGGATGTGTTGTTCTTTTCTTAAAACACAATTCTGTGGCAGATATTTCAGTTTGCAGTGGGACCTGTTAAATGTGCAATTCACTTGCTGGCGCTAATGGAAGGAACATAAAGAAAGTGGAAATTAAAACATACATAAGAAGTGTACAGAGAGCTACATAAAGGAGGATAATTGCAGGCCCAAGGACTTCTGTTGGTCTATTAAAAAACAAATTACTTCCTAAAGGGATGTCATCATCCAGGTATCTGTTGCAGAGAAAATACCCTGCAGAACTCAAAGGCTTAGGAGATACTATAATTAAGGCTAGTGTGCAGCTGTGATTTAGCTTTTCTTGTGAGTATGGTTCTATCCTGCTATTCTTGTGAATATGGTCTTTATCTGTGTGATGATAAGCAATTTCACCCACACAGTGTCATTTAGGGAAAAGGCTGCATTTGTCCTGAAAATAATGTGCAATGAGATTTGCTTTCTTTGGGATTCTGACTTGTTGCAGGTAGTGGAAGCAATCACAAAAGCTTTGCCTTGATGTTAAAATGGTAAAATCTGGCTTGAAGACCTGAATTCCAATATGACTTCTCCCATGAAGAAGATTCTGGACAATGTTACAATGGAGACTGCAAAACATTCCTTAGTGAAACTCTCTCTAAGAAAGTTTGTAATAGGAATAGATAGTAGATCAATGTATAGACCTGCATATGGAATAATTATGAGGGCAGTAAATACTCAACAGCTCTTTATTCCATAAGACTTGTCTATCCTTCATGCTGAATGAAGAACCGTGCAGGAAAAATGTTGACATAACAAAAGACCATGTCATGATGCATACATGTGAGGGCTAGAACTGACATTGTACAAACCCCTCCACTTTGCTAATTATTAACCTTTAAGTAATTAGTGTCCTACATTTTGGAGCATTATTTCACAAGCATGCAAGGAAGAGCTGAGAAGGGAAGGATGAGATTGTGCTCAGTGCTACACATCTGGAACACAACCTGCATGACAGCAAATGGACATCTGGAAGGAATAGTGAGACTGATGGGATATGTGTTTCCTGCTGTCACTGAAAGTGTGGCATCCCATAATCCAGGTCATTAAAAAAGATGTTAAACACTGTGGGCCCCAGGACTAACCCTGCCAGACACCACTAATGACTGGCCTCCAGCTGGACATTGTGCTCTGGATGAGAACCCTCTGGGCCTCACAGTTCAGTCAGTTTTCATTCCACTTCACTGCCCACTTAACATAGCCTACGCTTCATCCATTTCTCTGTGAGGGCATTACTGGAGACTCTGTCAAAAGCCTAAATGAAGCCAAGGTAAATACCATCCAGTGCTCTATCCTCATCCACTGAACTAGTCTTGCTGCAGAAGGCTACCCTGTTGGTCAAGCCTGTCCTTGTCTTCATAAATCCAAACTGCCTATTCCAAATCATCTTTCTGTATTTGGAAATGGCTTCTGGGATAATTTGTTCCTTCTTTTTAGGGACTGAGGTGAGGCTGATGGACCTGTAGTTCCCCAATCCTCCTTCTTGCCCTTCTGAAAGACAGAATTGATAATTAATTTTTTCTCATTGTCAGCAACCTCTCCCAGTCTCCATGACCTTTCACAGATTATCAAAGTGGCCTCACAGTGACATTGGCCAGCTCCCTCTGCACTTGTCGGTACATCCTGTCAGATCCCATGAACCTGTATATATATTTGATTGGTTTAGATGTTCCCCAACTTGGTCCTCCTCTACCTAGAGTAAATCCTCTTTTCTCTAGACCTTCTCACTTGTGTCTCAGAAAGCTGACATTCCTGAAGGCGAATCTTGCCAGTATAGACTGAGGCAAGGAAGGCATTCTGTATCTCAGCTTGTTCCATGTCCTTTGTCACCAAGTCTCTTTCTCCTTTCAGCAGTGGGTCCATATTTTCCCTCATCTTCTCTTTGCTGTTGATATACTTAGAGAAGCTCTTCTTCTTTCACATTCCTCTCCAGATTCAACTTCACAAGGGCTTTGACTTTCCTAACCTCTTCCATGGATGTTTGGACAGCATCTCCATATTATTGCCAGGCCACTTGTCACTGCTTCCACCTTTCACATTTTTCCTTTGAGTTTTGTCAGGAGCTCCTTGTTCATCTATGCCAGCCTCTGGTTGTCTTTGCTTGATTTCTGGCTCATTAGGGGGGGCCCATCTTGAAGGTCGAGGAGGTCATCCCTGAAAAGCAACTGATCTTCTGGTCTCCTCTCCAGGACAATCTCCCATGGGACCCTTCCAGAGAGATAACTGAAAAAGCCAGAGTCTGCTCTCTTTCACTCGGGGTTTGTGATGCTGTTTTTGCCTTGCTCGCTCCACTGATGATTGCCATCCTAGGATGACGTCTTCTGAACCCCTGCTAAACAATTGTGACCTGAGATGTTTAGTATGTTTTACTTTCAGAAAAAAAAAATTCAGAAAATTGTATTCGATTTATCCCTGACCAGATTTCAAGGCTTTGCTTCCAAGAAAAGCCTGTCAGATTTTTAAAAGACAGCTTGTTTTCCTTTGCCTTGATTCTCAAGTGGTTTCTGTGTGAAATTTCAGACCGAATTATTTAGGTTTTAGAAGGTTGAAAACCTGTGTCCCAGGATCAGAAATTCTGGATAACCTTAAGCATAGGCCTGTCTACCCTCCCAGAGAGTAATATACTGGCATCCCTCCTAGGGAGCCCTTTGAGAATAAACATAAATGCTTAAAGCCTGAGCAATTTCATTTATCACATCTACACTTCTAAAATTTACAGGGATTATGATTACATTTTCTAGGCTATAGACCAAATTTTAAAAAACAGAGAAATGAAACTAAAACTAAATTGACTTCCTTAGTCTGTAAACTCTTCTAAGAATGTGATCTGAGAATTTAGAAGTGAAATGACTGTTGCAAGTAGCATGTGATCTAGTTACTGCATGTATTTACTTAACAGTTTGTGCAAAAATTTAAAGGATTATAACCTGAACTTTTAAAAGGCATCAACCTTGAAATGTCACTTTGCCATAAAATTATTTATACATGAATACAATTTTTTTTTCATTGATGAGACATCTCCCCTGTATCAGTAGTTTCAGAGAAAGCAGGTGACCACGTAACTAGATCAAGGACATACACAGCATCACTTTGTAGCATCTCCTCATTCCTGTGTAACATCAATTAAACCTAATAATCAAAAGAAATGTATGGTGAAGAAATGATTGCCTGGTTCAGATGAGTTTACTTTTCAGGGTCGATGATTTTTTTTTTAACCCTAGGCACAGTTATCACAATCTGTTGATATTCCAAATTTCAATTCTTTGCATGTAGCCATGTACTTATGTTTTAAAAAATCCTGCATACACCTGTAAACTTATTAATGTCTTCCTTTTCTATACTTCATTACCTATATACATTGGTAAACATGTAGTTTTTATTTGCAGCAAATGTTTCTTATGAAAATAAAACAGAAATCATGCATGCATTATAAATTCTGTATGTCAGCATAGTGCTGCTTTGGGGAGGGTTTTAGTGAGGAATGTTGAGCCTGACCATCTGCTTGATGAGAGGGAAGGGCTCTGTGCCCCTATCATGGAACGACAGAACATACACTTGACCTTATGCAGGCTAGTTATCACAAGGTGACTTTAGGTGTCTGTGTGTTGCAGGATTAGGGGATTGGCTGCTTGCTAGACTGCTGGTCCTTCTGTTGCAACTTTCTGCCTATCCCTTTGAGTGATTACTTCACACTTTGCAGTTCTTACCCTCTGAGAGCATGGCCCAGCACAGGAGGTTTTGCTAGGAGTGAGGAGAGACATCAGGTCTGCTCCTCTCTGTGCAGTTCCCATCCCTTCTGTCAATTCAGTCCAATTCTGCATAAAGAATTAATATCTGCAGTAGCCTCCTGCACCATGTCCTGACACAGTAATCAATTGAAACCTTGTTCCTCTTGATCAAGTGCTATTTAAAACACAAAGCAATTTAATGTAAAGCTGCTCTCAAGTCATCTAAACTCTTAAGTCTACTCCTCAGAGTAAGTCTACTTCAATCTTTAAGTTGTTTCAGCCTTTGTATAACTGAACTGTCTGCCTCCCCAAAGAACAAACAATCCCCTTGCAATGATCAAGCCTAAACAACTATTTGTGAAGAGACTGCACCCAGATGGGATTGCTTCACCTCAGCTCCTTGGCCTCTAGAGTATGTAGATGTCTGTGGGACAGCTACTCATGCAGGCAGTGAACATCTCATGCTCTGAACTTCATGAGAAAACCGGTTTCAAAAATTTTTGAGATCAGGTATGCAATATTGGCAATACATGATTTGTTAATTTCTGCGTATTTTGTATTAAATGTTTTTGTTTCATAGAACAAGTTGTTTAGTGACTTTTTGGGCAAGTTACATTTTCAGAGCATTCTGATTAGGAATATGTTTCAAACTTCTGGAGTTTTCTTCAGTTTTCCACATTAGACCGAGGGCTTGAATCCAGGTTTTTGGTTCAATTACTTGAAGTCATTTGTGGAGGATTTGCTCTGACAGTGGTCTGGCTGGCAGTGGAACACCTCCCTTGGAGGGTGTCCACAGCCTGTGCACTTTCCTAGGGCAGAGACACACTTTCAAACCCATGTTCCAAAGTAAGCGGGACACAAATTTGAACCCAGACCTCTGATATCCTTTGTTGTGGGCAAACAATCAGAGAAAACTACAATTTCTGCTCAGTAACTTGCTGTGAAGAACTGGAGAAAGAGCCTCTCTGAAGCTTCCTGCTCATTTTGTTGGGCTTTTTTTCTGAGTCTGTAAGGCCAGTTCTTAACTCTGAGTGTCAGCTTCTCTCCGCAGAGGGTATAGGAAGAGCTTGAGTGTTTGGTTCAGACCTGTAGGATTCACTAGGAGGCCAGGAATATTGCTGAGCACACAGCTGCATGGTGGGGGCCTGGGCTGGGCATGAGCTTAGGCTGCAGGCAGAGGATGAGGCAGAGTACCCATGGCCAAGTGGCTGGCAGACTGTTTCCTCCCCTGCGTCAGGGCCTACAAGACAGGCGCCACAATGCTCAATTTATATCCCCTCCATCAATCCAGCTCAAAATTACCTCCAATTAGAGGATACACGAGCAGAACTACTTTACTAGGGCGCTGCCTCTTCTCTAACTAGAGGACTTTCATCTCTGTGTGCACAAGGTCTCCTTTATCCTTCCTTAACTTATAAGTGGGCTTATTGTAGGAAAGTTATACTAGTGGAATATCTTAATTCAATCCAGGTTTGTTATGTCTCTTTTCCACATGCATCCAGATCAGATAAATTGCATGCTGTATTTACTTTTTTGAGTAGTTGCCTGAAATGTCCAGGCACTGAGGCTGTTTCTCATAATGTGCTGACTTTTGGAACGAACCCTTTATTTACAGGCTTTGGCAAAATGGTTAGATTTATTATTTATTAACCAGAAAACCAACAACCATTTCTCTTAGAAAGGTACAGGGTTGCATGAAGCGTACTGTGCTATCAAAATTACAAGTTTTGTTCTGGATTTCTTCATAGTTAGTATTATCTATGTTTGATAGATGTAGAAATTACCATTTTTGGAGAAGGAAATTCTATCCTCCCTTCACTTTTGCTTTCAAACTTCCCTAGCATTTCAGGAACTCTTTCTGCATCAAGAATATTTGTAAAGTTTGCTTTAGGATCACAGTTAGATTTTTTTGTGCCTTAAAGGTGAAAAGGTGTTTCTTTACAGTTTTATTAATCTTCTTTCTGAAATAAATCCATGTTTCACCCCACAGTGGGTTTCTATAAGTAAAGTTATGCTCATCATTATCGTCCTCTTTCGTATGCCTGTATAGAATATCAGTTAGTATTTTTCTTTGGTTTCGGTGGATTTGCCAATATAGCTTTTGCAGGAATATGGCCTGCATTTCTCCAATACCTGGCAGCTTGTCCAAAATCTCATGCTTCATCATCACAGGAGTGCAGCTGCAAGAAATGCACTTTGGAGGCATCAGAAGTATTTACAACAAATAGTACTACTTCTTCAATATTATTTCATCACGTAAGGGCTTCAGAAACTCATTCTATTTAGCCTACAGTGGAAACCAAGTTAGCAAGACCCCAAGGTTTCCACATGTGGTCAGAACTACTCCTGTAGGACTATCCTCTATCTTCCCTGCTGTTAATGTGCCATGATGCTTATGAGGATATTTGGGAATTCCTGTTTTCTGACTTCTGGCCTCTTGCTTTTGGGAACCTCTTGGAGGCACGTGAACATGGGGTACAGGCAGAGCAATCCAATGCTTCTTCGACATCCAGGCTTGAGCACTGAGCCTAAGAGCCTCTGCTCTGGGGCTGTAGTTACATGCACAACTTGAGCAGGCAGAAGCTGTCACTGCCAGCAGCAGCAGCAGCAGCAGTCCTGCCTTTCACTTATCAATTGTTCCTGTTCCTGTGCTACCCCTCCCTTTGCTTGTGGCTGGGGAACTGATCTGAGTTAGAGCCAACTTTTGCTTGGGCTGGGTTAGTCTTAGCTGGTATCAGTTCCTGATCTGTTTCACTGTAGTGCTGAAGAGAATTTTTCTCTTGCCAGCACAAGGATGGAAAGAACATGGAGACAGGGATGATCCAGGTGCCTGGAAAAAAGGGAGCTGAGATGACACGGGCTAAAAGAGGTAATGGAACTCCTGGATTTTTCTCTACTGTTCTTTGCAGGAGTTCAGTTAATGAGGCCAATGAGTTTAATTTTTTCTGTCTTGCCGCCTTCCTCATCCGTTTCTGTACAACAGGTGACTGACACAGCTCCCCATTCCTCTGCGCTCGGCTTGCCTACAACTCCTGCTGTCCAAGGTGGGACGCTGGGAGCACCGGGCTCAGCGGAGCCGTGCGTGTCCCAGCTGCCCGCATCCCAGGAAGGAGAGTGGAGTCTGGTGGCCAAAGAGAAAACTGCAGCCACCGAGACCTCACCTGCCACCGCAAAGGTCCAACAAGCAGCTTCTGCTCCACCTGCACAACAGCCCCACACGGGTTTCCTCTTGGCTGAGCCACAGCTGGACAAGCCCCTCAACACTGCACTCACAGCAGTCTCAGTTCTCTGTAGAAGGGATCTTAACTGGGCTGATGCATTCTCTTTTTGCTGTGGCCCTGGGACGTGTTTGGTTTGCTTGAGCGCAGCTGCAAAATCCAGTTTCCTCTCACCTGGCAGTAAAAGCTGATGTAGTAGAGACCAGCTTGCATTGCCCCACTCTCCAGGGCTCTTCTGCATAAAATGCACGTCGGGGTGATACCATCTGCCCCCAAACTCGAGGGAAGAACCAGCTGCAGATGCAGCTGGAAGAACCAGCTCCGGGAGCAGCTGTTGATCGGTCTCTTACTTTCAGTTTTAATACACTCCTGTCCCTGGCAAGGCCCTGTCTGCCTAATTTTCTTATTATTTATTTAGGTTGGCTTTTCTCAGAACCTCCTCCCACCAAACCATACCATTTCCTGCCACAAATTCATTGCATTTGACTTTGCTTTGATCTTGCCAGTCTTTGGCTTTTTAAAATAAAAATAACCTTTTTATAAACAGCTATCATTGCACTCCATGGTTACCATTTCAAGAACAAGGATCATAAATATTAGAATAGCTGGCTGTTGAGTTTGTTCTTGATAGTGGTGAGCTGGGAGAGGTTCTGAGTAATATCAGAGAGGTAGGCAAATCCTCCTCCCTTTCTTTGGAGAATATCCATATGCATAAGTGGGAGTGAAATGGCGTGGCTGTCAAAGTCTAATTAAAAACGAAGCTCATAGAATGGACAGTTGTGAGACAAGACACCAATGTAAATTCTTCTGTACTTCTAGTAGGGAACAGTGTCTCTTGAAAGGCTCTCCTCCCCCACAAGAAAAACCTCTTTGTGTCCCCATGTATCAGCACAATCTGATCATGCATAAAGAATTTAGGACTCAGTTCTCAAAATGATCAATCTTGCTACGCATCTTTAAAAAAAAAATCAAAAGAGATTCAAATCCATGAGAATCTCATTAGCCAGACATCAGTATTCTGAGACTAAAGAGAGTAGCTGTTGGGAGAAGTATATAGTTGCAAAGCATATTATTACTTATAAATGCTTTCAAATAGGAAATGCTTCTCTGATTCTAGCTCTTATATTCTTTTAATTTTTTTAAAGTATCTTTTTGTTTTTAAATGAGAACAAAGATAATTTGCGTCTCAGCTTTAAACTCTATATTTAGCAGAATAGAAAGTAGAGTCTTGTGCTGTTTTTCATAAACAATTTATCATTTCAACTTCAGAAAATTGTATAATGCAGGTTAAGTTAGCTGTGCTGGGGTATAAATGCTTTCTTGTTTCGGTCCTTAATTCACTTTTATGTCTGACTCAACTGGGAAGATCTTGTCTTTCTGGGAAAGAGATGGCAGCAAATCAGTTGGGAAAGGAGCGAATTTCTTCAGATCTCACATTCTCCTGATTTTGCAGAATGCCATTTCTAAGCTTGTGAGACAGATGGGAAACCTTAGGAGCTTGGAAACTTTGGAGACTGTTGCACTGAGATTAGTGAGATCTTCATGAACTAGTCAACCACTTCATCAATGTTGTATAAAATGTTGTGTCTTTTTGCATTCCAGGAAACACCATGGGTAAATATGCAATCTCTCAGAGATACAAGAAATCTCATTTTGGAGGTAAGGGCAGCAAAAACAACAGGGTAATTACATACTCCTGTTTTACCCAATGGGACAGCACTACTGATACACACAAAAAGCCTGAGAAACTTCAATAAAATGTGCTTCCTTGATCTAAGGACTGCCAGAAGCTGCTGAAAGGGGGCCAAAGCTGCTGCACAATGAGCCAAGTGTTGTGCAGAGATGTTTTACAGGTTCACATGCTGGTGATGGAAGATGCTGGTGTTAATTTAGCAGAGAGTTGTAGAAACAGAGAAGGCTGACAAGACATCTGGTGGTTGTGCAGGTCAGTCTCCTCCTTGGAGCTGAGCTATCACCTGGCTAGATCAAGTCAGATGCGACCTTGAAATGGAATCATCACGAGAGACAGAAAGAACAATCCCCTGATTATTAATTCCCCAACAACAAATTGTAGATTTTGTTTTTCTTCCACATGCACTGGTCAGAACCTTACCCCCACACACTTCCTCTGTTCCCTTCCAATTTATAAAGCTCTACTCACCTACCAAAACACCTCCATGCAAAATAACAACAAAGAAACAAAAAGATAGGTATCCAAATTTTCTCAGATGTTTCTCAGAATCCCTTTCCACCCACTGCCAGTTGAATATAATTTTAAATTATTGTGTACTTAAGGACGCAAGGATTGCTACTGAGAAAATACTTAGAAACATAATAACTAAGTGCTAACTAAGCTTTTTTTAGCAACTGGGTTTCCTTGGTGGTGCCCATTTAGGCTGACTGTGATTTAAAGTTAAACAAAATCGGCTGTGCTAGTACAAGTACGAGGTCAGTGAATAATTCTGTGAATACTGATTTCACAGGGATGACAGCAGAGTATGTTAATAAAGTGATGCTGAGCAATACAGCTTGCTTCTGCCTGCTGTTGAGGCTCTTTGTCTAAACCAGGGCTGTCTGTTTCAAGTGCATCTTCTTGTGCTCACTGAAATTATAACAAGTTAAAACTGTTACTGCACCTGCTCACTCCTAGGCGTCTGAAGACAATGTTAAAATGAAGTGACCCTTCACACAGAGTTAACTGGTTACATCAAACTGACATATAAGCATTAGTGGTTTCAATTGGGATGTAAATGAGAGGAATAGCAGAAGTAGCACTGCTGTTAAGAGATATGGAATGGGGTGCAGGCTAAGGAACAGAAATCATGCTGTTTCTGAATGCTGATATTTCCCCATCTTTTGTTTCAACAGGACCCATTTATGTTCAGATCATGCATATCTTGAGATCTTTTCACAACAAGTGTGCAATGTTAACTCTGGGCAGCCTACATTTAGAAAAAAGGGGTTGGAAAGTGTTGGAAAGGGAAGGGTTTTTTCTTCTTCCCCCTTCCAAGCTGGCTGGAGATGGGCCCGAAAAAGGCAGGATGAGATGAGTGGGTGTGTCAATTCAATGTTCTGTACTCATAAACTGTTCCATTGTGTAATTATTTCCCATGTTTTGTCTAACTTACAGTTTTGCTGAGGAAGAGCTTAATTTTTAGGTGCTACTGAATCATGTGGTGTTGCATCTTAGGCCTGAATTAATAAAATGGCCTAATTTGTGCCTGCTTCTGTAAGAAAGAGAAAAATAAACTAAGAAACCTAGATGCAAAAATCTCAAGTGAGGTTATCTGTCCAGAGACTTATGTGTTACTAAGAAATTAAAGAGCATCAGGGAACTCTTCTGGACCTTGATTTTTTTTTTTTTTTTTCTTTTTTTTAGCTTTTAAATATTAGAATATTTGCTGGCATGGTCCTGATCATTATCCCAAACCAGTTCTGCGCATAGTTCAGGAATTGTTGCAGGCCCAGGACCATTCCTAGTAACCCTTTGAAAGTGGCCATTCTTTTTTGGAGGACATTATGGATTCTTGTTTTTGACTGATATCTCCTGCAGTTCCTGGAGAGAAATTTAAATTCTATTTTAATATCAAAAGAGCTAGAACATTCCCCACTTTTTGGACAATTTATTCCTCTAAATCATTTGGGCTTACTGTCTGTTTCAAAGTACATGTCTCCAATTTCCAGCCACTGATTGTCATTTTAATTTTCATTTTCATTCTTCAGAAGATACTTATACATTGTAATCAAACATGATTTTTATAACAGATTGTGTTTTTCAGGTCTTTGTTCATAAGGCATTTTCGATAGCTCTGTAATAAATACTGCTACTCTCTTCCATATCAACACTCATTTTCAACACCCTTTAAATAATGATAGCTAATGCAATTTTCATAGAATCATAGAATGGTTTGGGTTGGAAGAGTTTTAAAAAATAATCTAGTTACACCACCCCCTGTCCTGGGCAGGAACACCTTTCATAGACCAGGTTGCTCAGAACCCCATCCAACATCCAACCCAGCCTTGAACACTTCTAGGGACAGGACATCCACAGCTTCTCTGGGCAATCTGTGCCAGTGCCTCACCACTCTCACAGTAAAGAATTTCTGTCTAATATCTGCTCTAACCCCTGTGAAAACTCCCTCCCCTTGTTGTACTGGAAGGCTGCCATAAGGTCTGCAGTTGTGCAGATTTCTAGTGCTCTCCATTCTCGACTCTCTCTCCCTCCCACCATTTCTCTCTGCATTATTTTCCAAGCCCTGCTGAACCTCAGCATTGGAGGCTTTGTTCAGTCACAGTTTCCTGCAGCTCCTCCCAGAGCCACCACTGTCCAGTCTACAGCCTTCCATGCTGCAGGCAGAACCTCTGCTCCTTGTGAAATTGTACATTTGGCTACAAGTTTTTTGAAAAGGTCCAGGTTATCCCAGAATGACTCAGATCACTCTGTTTGAGTGACCTGTCCCTTTAAGTAACAGTAACCAGGCAAAAGTTTGTTGTCCACAGATCTTATGGGAAATGGTACTTACAGCTTGGAAACCATTTTTCTTTCTTCATCTAATAGTACTCAAAAATATAATAAGAAGGTCAGACTAACAAGGCCCTGAAAAAAAAAAAATCTTTCTGCCACAGGAATTCATTGACCTTTATTTCCATTAAATACAATTTATTTCAGTTTTAGTCTGCATTGTGCTGCTATCGCTTCATCCCTTTTCCATTTATTAAACATTTATTAAAATATTGTCTATTTTTTTGTCAATATGTTTTTTTTTCCTTTGAAAAGCATTAAAAATAAAATAATAGAATCATTAAAGTTGTAGGAGACCTCCAAGATCATCAAGTTTAATCTTCATTCAGCATATATTTTAAGAGCTACTACAAATCAGATGCTTAATGATGACATTCAAGCTTCAGCATCATATTTTTTGGGGCAGATTTCTGTGGGTATGGATGGTTTCTTAAGATAAAAAAAGCCTTAGTAAGGGAAAGTCCTGAGCCAGTTTCACTGTGAACTATAAGGGGAAAATGTCAAAATGGAGCTATCTGGTAATGAAAATAGTATTTGAAAAAGCAGACAGTATTGTGGAGAAATTTTTGCCTCTTATAAAGTATTCATCTAATTCTAAAAAGCAATGTATTACAAAGCAAAAACCCCACAATTTGATCTAAGTAACAGCTGATGATTGTGATTGGTTGCAAGTGGAGTACAGTAGAGGTTAAAAACTTCTTCCTCATGTGTTCTGATATACCAAACACAGAGCAGAGCCCTCAATGAAGTTCAAGGTTCTCAAGTTTCCCTAGGCCTAAGATATATACAGAGTTTATAGAGTCAAAATAAACAATTAACACAACTTTTAAAAGATGGCTCATGTGTTTCTATTTGTTATTAGCCCAGCTGATCAATTATTTTATTAGAAGCTTGCTAACCATCCAGAAGTTCCTACTATTATGCCCCTGACTATGGATAATATACAGCATTCAGCGCTATTTACAAGAGACTTTATGCTTTAGCTGTTAAATAGGCCCTTGAAATATTTGCTTGGAGTAGTAAGTACTTTCCAGACTATACCTTTTAGATTTTCCTGTTCACAGTCTTGAATTCCAATATGAACTTCAGGTGCTAGAAGGTTTTCTTTCAGTTTTACTTCTCAGGCTAAATAACTGGGGCTACCTCCTAAATTACAGAAATTTGCACCTGACAAGCTGCAAGCACAACAATCTTCAAGTACAGTCACATACTTTAGGAAATAATTGCTGGTCTTTCCTTACAGCCACGAGGCAGTAGCTGGATTTTCCTTGTGCTTGGGCTTCTCAGGCTGAGGAACCCTGCTGTGGCACGGGGGTGGATGGTGGATGCCACTACCTCCCCCTCCCTTCCCCCCCCAAAAAGCGCCTCTTCTCAAGAAGCAGCTCGGGGGGGCCCTCAGGCAGTCCCTCTCATCCATTCACACACACCCCAGATGGCTCAGCAAAAGGAGGACAGGAAGGGTCTCCTGTGCAGAATTCCAGCGAGGTTTGTTGCTCCGTGTGCCAAAGGGTTCCAGGGACAGAAGACAAGGGATCAGTGCAGTGCCTAGGGTTAAAGCATGGGGAACATGAGGGTGGACACTCAGCAGTGCCACAACCAATGGGGAAACAGGGAAAGAAGAAACCTCTAGAACTAGGGACAAGTATGAACAGTAAGAGGTGGGCAAAGCCCAGACCAATGGAAAGAGCAGAACGGAGGTAAATTAACATACTGCTGCAGGGCACCATGGGGGTAAGCCTTTTCCTCACCTTAAGTGATGAAGCATTCCCAAAGGCTATGGTAGATTCTTCCAGGGCATTGGGCTGGGAGATTTCCATATAGGGTCACAGGCCTCCACAGAACTCCAAAGATGGTGCCTGAAACTAGAAAATTGTTCAGTGATGCATGGGACTACCTCAGAGTAGTGCATAGTGCAGGGATACAGGATGGTTTGTTTATCTAAAGGGAATATCCCTGCCAGTAAAACTACTGCAATTTGCAGATGTTATACAACAGAGAGTTAGCACCTACTGAAGGGACCACACTTTTCAGAACAGTGTGGTTTTGGATCCATAGCTTGTTTTAGATTTATTAGGAAGCCAAAATAACTTGACATCACAAAAACATTTTGATAACTGAGTGGTTTTAATTTTGTTTCCTTTCCCTTGCATCCCTTGGGAGTATTAGAACTATCTGTGTGTTTTGCACTCTTTGCTACAATCAAAAGATGAATGCTATATCTGTAGGGATCTTGACACCACATTATTTGGACTTTTTAATAATTTTTCTTTTCTATTTCATGGTACTAGCATGTATGAGGAACCAAAGAAACAGTTTGAGCAAGCAGTCAGCTCTTAATTATCTGCACACCCAACCTGAGCTGAATTAGGCAGAGGCAGATTAGAATAGGAGTTGCAACATTAGGTCATAATTTACCACACTGTAAATACTAGCACAGGCTAATTTTAACCTTCCAGAAGTCTAATGTAAAACACTGGGATGCTTTTACCAACCTGCCCTACCAGTTCTATGATCAGAAAAATCTTGCAGGAGGAAGATTTGCAAAGAGGACACAACCTTGCTTTTCATTCTCTTCCCATAGAGTCAAAACTACAGTGTAGGGACTCATGGAAGAGTTGGCAAATCCAATGGAAAATGGGATCAGCTACAAGTTGTGCGAGTTTAGGGCTGAAGTCCTGAGTACTGCTGTGTTTCAGATACTGTCCTGCTGCCTCTTCCTTTCCCTGGTCCCACAGTATGGGTGTGGAGAAGATGCTTCCCACTGGTAGACACAGAGGAACAGTGGAACTGAAACCACTCTATCCTCTTCAAGACAAACTAATGGCTGCATCCCTGTGTTTAGATGGCAGATATAAACTGCAATCCTCTATGGTTTGAATTTAAACCAAAATCATTACATTGCTCGGTTTCAAGAGGTCAGGAAGCTCTCTCTAAAAATCCAAGCCCAGGCCACTAAAATCAGTAGTGATACTTGAAAAAGCAACGTAGCTGGAATATGTTGCCCATAGTGGCACTGAGCAGCAACCTATAAGACATTATCTGCAGTCTAGCTCCAGAAGATAAATTCAGGTTAGATCAGAAACCTAAATGCTTCCTTGTAGGGATAACTCAGGCAAGCTGCAGACATCACTGGAAATTACAGGAGTACAATAACTATGTAATGGTGGTCCCCCTCACTGTCAGCCTTGCCTATGCATGGGATGGAAAAGGAGACCTTTCATTAACTGTATAGGGGGCTGGCACTACAGCAGATCCATATCACACCGTGTCACACAAAATGCAATTTGTCAGTCCCTGTGTAGAAAATTACAGTGATATCTGCTTAAGAACATGTTTGCAAGCAGTCAGCTGGCAAGTGCATTGTGCACTGGCCCATCTGTTACCCCAGTAATTGGGTCATCCACTTCAGAAGAAGCTGTTTTGCCTGTGTAGTGACAGAAGCAGTGACCTCATGTAAAGAAAGCCTGCACTGGACCAAGGATACTAACAATGGGGTAGAGGAAAGAAAGTATTCCTATGGAAGCAGCTGGAAATGGCAGACCCCCGTTAGGCACGTGTTCACCTGAGGCTCTGGAGTAGGTCTAACTGTACCTCAGAAATGATGCTGAAGGGAAGAACAGAAAAAGGTTCAGAGAGTTATCAGTACCAAGGGGACTGCACCCTGCCAAAGAGAAGGTTGTCAGGACTAGCACTTGTCCAGCACCAGAGATCTCCAGCTTCAGCACCCTTCTGTTAGCATCTGATGCTGTCCACGTGAAAAAATGGTACTGGGAAGGTACTGGAAGGTATTTTTAATTTGTAGGTTGGCATTCTTGTTTTGGAATTTCCTATTTAATAAGGGTTAATAACAGGTTGGTTTCTGATTTAAAGATAATTGGGATTGTGGTTACAAATATTACAAAGTTATAATTTCTATTTTACCTGTTCATGACAGGTCCTTCTTCTATATTAAATATAAATTTTTCACCTCTCTGTCTGTCCCTCAGGGCAATTATCCATTAAAACAACTTCAATAGGATTGTAACTCTTTTCTATCCCTAGCCATTTTAAAAGCTAGAGAATATGCCATTCCTAAAGTTAGGCTCTGGTCTAAACAAGAAATACTTGTAACAAAAAAGCTTATTTTACCTCATCAGATTCCTTTCCCCCCCCCTCCCCCCCCCAGTCTTTAACCGATAAGTGTTTTAATTTTCTGAGACAAGCTCCATTACCATGTGTGTAGAATGAGTTTCTGAGAGTTCAAGTGTCCATGATGCCTTGGTCACTTCCATAGTACAAAGTAGTGTAAAAGCTTATTTTAGTGAAACTCAACAGTTTCCCACTAATGCAGACATAGGGAAAACATACAAACTGAAAAGCTAAGCAAAACTTCTCTTCATATGTAAGGCAAGCATCTTATGGCTATAATTTTTGGTGTTTAATATCTACATATAGTACATATTCTGCAAATGAAGTCCAAAACTGATTTAATGAAAAGAAAGCACCAGAAGGAAGAAAAAAGGAAAGATGAATCATTCTAAAATGAAGCCTGTTCAGACTTTGTGACCATCAGGGTCACTTCTGGCCTTATAGCCAGTAAATCTCTACCAGCAATATGTGAGGAGTGAAGCTTGCATTAGTCATTTCCGTCACTTATTTTACACTGGACTTATAAATTCCCCAAAGTATTTAAGAGAGTCATCACTTGAACAAGACAACGGTGGCTAAAAATCAGTAATGTTTGATTTAATCTAGAAGAATACATCACTGCGAATCAAGCAGTTTCTTAGAGGAGCTGCAAAATATGCAGTGAAAAAAGCTCAGCAAAGACAAGCTCATCACATTTCTGCCAGCTTAGACAAAAGGCTTGTTGCTAGTGGTAAGGGAGTGACTCTTGAAAGAGGAGCTGAACAGTAGGACTGAGGCAGAGAGGGATATCCTTCCAACAGATGCAATCATGTTACACGTATAACATCAAGCCCCTCATTGTGAAGGATCTTTGTGTACTCTTCTGTTGCACCATTCTGATGGCACTTGGAGACCCAGTTTTCTAAGCATCATCTTAGCCTTGTGGGAAATGTATGCTGTGTTATGAGATTGGTCTAGCTAGACCACTAGTAAAGCTAAACTGTTATTTGGATGCCCAGCTTTATCATAGCACAGATGATTACTTTTTATTTTCTTGCCCTGCTAAGAAACCGGGAATTTGTTCACTTAACACTTTAGTCATGGTGCTCTCTCTGAGCAACTGCTAAAGCAAACAGTGGTCAACTTCATCTAAATTGTTTTCCTTAACCATGCCTCCTTTTTTAAATAGAAATAGCCTCACACTTATGAGACAGCCAGAAGGATGATGTGCCAACATCCACAATAACTTTGTAAAATATCTGCTGACAGATGTGATTGACATGAGACTTTGAATGTGAACATCCCAGTTTCTCTTTCTTAAAAGTATCCACAATTTTTCTTTGATTATCCCAGCTTGAGGGAGCAACACGGACTGATAAGTGGCTTTAAAACAAACATCATCGATGTTTTACAGATCAGTCAGCAGGGGTCCTGCCTTAGCCAGTGATGAAAATACACCTAAAGATCTCATTGTTAATTGGGTCATGTTTTTTCTGGTAGGAGATTACTGGGTGTTGAATCCAGACCTTTCCCCCCCACATATAAATATTATATGCATAATAATAATAATCACAGTGGTAATATGTTTCTTATGTTTATTATCACTGTGCCAAGCAGCTGCATTCATGGAGGAAGACCCTGTTTTGCTGGATGTTACACAAGCCCAGAATAAAGCAGGCGGCTCTGGCTGAAGGGGCTAATGATCTAAGTAGGAGGCAGGACTCAAAGCTGGATATAGACCAGCTGGCAGAGAAGGCCAAGGAAACAATAAGACAGCACTAATCAGTGAATATGCTGTGATCTCAGCATAACAAGTCTCTGTTGACAAGCTTTCAGTAGAAAAGCATTTCCCCCTCCCCCTTGGAACAATAAGAAAAAGAAAAGTTTTAAGAAGTAATTAAAAAGGGGATAGTATTTTAATCTTGCATGGTTATTGGGGTCAACTCCTAATTGTAAAACGGCAAGTTTAGAAGAAAACCCAAGAGTGCTCATTTGAAAATCTAACAGAAGGGCTAATACTTGTCTTGGGGTCGATGAATAGACAATGGGAACCTAGAAAAGGAAGGACGACACGAGAAGGAGGGAAACAGAATATGCAAAAATAAGAGTGACGTGTTCAAAGAAGTGAATTGGGAAAATACAGTTTGCAGTAGCTTTCTGGTAGAACAAGGTCCGATTTGCCAATGCTGGAGAAAAAAGTTTCAGTAATCACAGCAAGAGACAGTGAGAGAGGGGATAAGATTTTAGCTGAGCAGGTGTTAACCAGATCTCTACAGGCATTCACTCAAGCAGGGCAATGAAGTACCAATTTAAAGTAGAAAAAGGCAACAAAATGTTAGAAAATCTTTACAACCCAGAATTTCTTGTAATTACATAATTAATTTATTGGTCACCTTAAATAACCCTCATCAACTTCAAACCCTCCTTATCCCTGATTTCTTTTCTTCCTTTGGATGTTATTTGAAGAAGTTGTGACTACCCACAACTAGAACAGTGATGCACACAATTAAACCTCTTTAGCAGTACACTGTTGGACAAAGTATTCAGTTAGCACTGGTATTACTAGATATCTTATTCAGGCTGTACATGTTGCTGAGCACTGTTATCTGATAGCATTAGTGGACAAAAATCTTTGTAAATCTTGGCTCTCTAAATCCATGCACCAGTCCTGAATGATTCCTGCAGTGTAATTGCATCTTTTCCATGAGACTTCTAACTACAGTTGAAAGGGCTTGTTTGATTATACCTGTTTCTTTTCTCCTTCTATAAAACTGTAGTATTACATCTACAGCTTTAAAAACACTGAAATATCCTTCTGCTAACTCTAAGTCTTGACTGGTTTCAAAACCTTTTTTTACCTACCTATTATAATTACTGCAAAAAGGATTTCTGGGCAAAAAAATTATAAATAATTTAAACTATTCATCTAACTTTCTGGAAAAGTTGAAATTATTTCTCTTTGTGCTGTACAGTTTCTCCTCTAGATGGTAGCAGAGAACAAACTCTAAGGGACTTGCACTGTGAAGACTGGGATGATATTAAATTAAGACGTGCTGCAGGTGAATTATAATTTAAAGAAGCTGAAAAGTCACTCTACATTAAATTATATTCATGTTCAGTTTTCACTTGACATAGGCAAGAAAAGTTATACTGGATATATTGATGGCTCTGAGTAAACATATACCTGGAATTTTGAAGGAATTTTATTGTCAAAAACCTTAATGCACTATGATTTGCCTTTACACAGCTGTAATGTAAACCTTTCCTTAAAAATCCAAACATCACTATTTTAATAGTCCTAGTCATCTTCTGTTTTCTTTATAAAACCTTCTCTTGATTTCCTTAAATGTAGTTGAACTGAAATCTCCTGCCATGTCCAATTGTTACTGGATCCTGAAGTATTTGCGTGAACAAAGGTTCATGCAAACTTTTTTACATATTAGTTATGAATAATTCATATTAAACTTCAATTTTTGTAGTTTTTCATTTTGTACATCACAAAATACTCTTCCAGGTTTTTAGTTTCAAGCTGTATTACACAGGCTTCTACATCTCAAAACGTTGTGGAATGAAGAGTAGCAGTAGTCAATTAAAAAAGAGAATTCTTCTATAGGTACATGTGTCTGCCTTATGACTACTGGTTTTATTAAAATTAAGACATCCTTCTGAGCAGCAGGAAAAGAAACTAGGCTGCAAAATTATCTCAAGTCTGGACATAGAAGGCCTCATGTTGGTAGAATGAATCACTAACAAGTGTCTGTAAGCCTCTATTCATTGTCTTCTGTTGTCCTTAATTTCTCATCAACAGGTCCAGATTTTAATTCCTTATTATTTGCAAATACTAAAAATCATTATCCCATGGTCTCTGCAGGCTCCTTCAGCAGGTAACATTCCTTTTTGATAAGGGTGAGTGCTCCCCTGCAGCAGGAGGATCAGCAGCAGCAGCAGTAGCAGCAGCAGCAGCAGGAGGAAGGAGCTGCTCCGGCCCTTGGCTCTGTGGTGGGGCCCAGCGGCTCCTGCTCAGGGGCCAGGCCAGGTGTGCCCTTGAGGAAAGGGCTGATGCAAACCAGCCCAAGGGATCTGCCCTGCAGAGCCGGGACGAGAGTGGGCCAGAGTCTCTTCCTGCTCCCTTGGCACCTGCAGACTCCAACACTTCTGCTCTAGGCACCCTCTGCTTTGTATCCAAGCAGCCCAGAGACCAGGGTTAGGCTGCCTGGAGTGGGCAGGAGAAACATCGGGCCTGTCAGAAGAAAGAAGCTAAAGGGAGGCAGCTTTGGTTAAATGACCCCTGGCCTCCCGCACCCGATGTCCACCAAAACAGAAGAGGCTTTTCTCTCTCTCTATTTTCCTTCCTCTCGGTCTTCTAATTTGTACCTGTTGCCTCTGGTGCTCTCAGCAGGCATTCCAGAGAAGAGCCTTACTCCCTCACCTCCATTTCCTCCCAGCACATTTAGAAAGAGACACATATTTTAGTTTTTAGTTTATGTTTCTAGAGAGATACATATTGACAGCACATACACCCTGTCCCACAGTGAAAGAGGAAAGGCTTTCCCTGGGGAAGAGCTGGCAGTGAGGGGGTGAGAAGGAGGAAATCCTCTCCACCTTTTGAGGGTAGGTGGGGAGTTCTGAATCAGAGAGGGATTCTCCATCTTCCAGAGCATAGCACATGTGGCTGTACCACAAATGCTCTAAAGACCTGGCTGGTGCTTTTTTACACACCTGGAAGCCTGGAATGTAGCAGCAGCACTTTCCTGGAAACCAACAGTGTTGAGGCTGTAACTTGGGAGTAATTCTGGAGAGGAATTTAGCCCCAGACAAACTTTTTCATAATTTATTTTGGAGTATGGAGAAAGTAAATGGCCTGAAAAATTCTTCTACAGACAGAACTTGGATTAGGAGCTTTTCTTCACCTGATGCACACCAGTGCTGGTACAAAAGCTGGGGTCCAGTTCATAAAAGTGAGTGTCCAGTCAAACTACTCTTAAAGACTTTTGTAAGACAGTGGTTTATACATTGAAATTCAATTACACTAATCAGAGAGTTCACAGTATAGACAGTATGCATAAAGCTTGTGCCTTTGAAAATCTGTTAACCATAATCGTGAAACAACATGCTCTTGATATTATATATGTTATATGATATTATATATGTTCAGAGCTGTGAATTGTTTTATAGAGAATTAGTTTCCTTCTACTTTATTCCAAATAAGAGATTTTTGAAACCTTTTTAGAGTTAAATGCTAGAAGCTCTCAACTCATAAAACATGAATTTTTAACTAAATTCTCAGTTCCCACTGAGGACAAGTGAAAAGCAGGGATGCATTTATAAGACTGCAAATATTAGTGCTAAGTATCATCACAGGTGTAGGTGACAGCAAGAAAAATATGAACATCTAAAGGCATTACTGGTAACCACAGAGGTTGTTGGAACTCTGCCTACTGCTGAAAGAAACACCTTTGTTTAAGTCAGATGTTCCCTGCACTGTAGTTAATACTAAAGACCCTTCAGTGTTTTGGTGTCATGTGTGGCAGTAAAGACTTGTACTTTCTTTCTTGAATTTTCCAAATCCTGTCCATTTCCTTATGACTCACATAGCTCCCAGTTGATTTTAGGCCACTATTTCCATTTTACTCCTAGGCTTCAAAAATTCTGAGCTTGGTTCAACAAAGTGCCAAAGTTTTCACATAGCAGAATAAGGTAGAGCACCCTTTCCATGAGGTCATTACTAGATTTTTTTATATTTTCTTGTGTAATTATAGCAGATTTCAGCTACAACCAATAATATTTCCCCCATCACTAACATTATAAGAAGATTTAATTATTAATATGCACACGATTTATGTGTGCAGTGTGTGTGAGCACACAGAAAATGCCTTCAGTTACAGCACTCACGGACATCTGTAAGTTGATGGATGCAAATGTGCACACACACAACAATCTACAGAGAGCAGGTGGCTCCAGGGTCTATTGCCATGTCCACAGCTCTTCTTTTGATTAAAAACTTAGATTGAAGGCTGTCAGCCACCCAACACAAAGCATCCTCCAGTGCATCCCATTCAATCATTCTGATTGCAACTACTTAATAAATACGCCCTTCCTGGAGATACTTCATTTGGTATTTACATTTATTATCTAATGGTCATTTTAATGTACATTTGCGGTAATCAATCAAAACAGCTCAGCAACAATCCTTTCCCAGTATTTTCAAGTAATTGGAATACTCACAGTTATTCTTTTATTCTTCTGCACACAGGTTTATTTCACTGTATTTTAGATAAGACTGAGTGGGGATTATATTTTCATTATTTTCACCCATTTTTTTCCCCAAACTAACTTTATTTTGGCTCTGACATGTCAAGGCTCCAAAGCATTAGTTAAAATTCAATGGAAACTGCAGTCCTATGGGATTTAAGCCTATGATTTCATGCTTTGCTGAAATTAGGAATCTCAGCAGGGAGACAGGTAGAAGTTTGGTAATTTTCCTAGGAATTGCCAGTGAACAGATAAAACCCTTGTCATTTGCTGAGTATTGCCTGAACAGTACACACATACCATAACCCAGGCCTAACCTGAACTGGGACATTAAAAAACTCCCTGGGCAAATTTAACTGTGCCCTGAGTCTTAAATTTATAACTCTGTATCAGCTACACTGTCAACATATTTTCTTTCACAGTTGCAACAGGAAAACTACCAAATCTTTTTGGGATTTTTCCAAGTTTTAGTGATGGGAGAATCCTATCAGCTGCAAAATCACCACATTTATAAAGTCAGTTACCCAAAGATAGATTTAATATCAAACAGGCCTCAATACGAAAGAGAACACAGGAATATCTGTATGCTAGTTCTCTTTAATAGAAAATTACTTAAAAAATAAAACCAAACCAAGAAAATAAGTCTTAAAAAGCTCACAGCTGCATGTAAGTTTAATAACATTAGATAAGCTTAACAAAGTAATGTATTTCTCAAGTAAAATTGAATTGAGCCTTCAAACACAGCAGATTCAGAGAGAAAAACTGTTGGCAAGATCACCTGTATGTTTCTTCCTAATTTCCAATTTTGATTCAGAATCATTTGTTAGTCATAAACAGTTCCCTAAATGAAAAGAACCTGATACAAAATTCATGTTGTCAGTGTTGTAAAGGGAATAAAAAATGGTTATATCTCTATTTCCAAACAGTCTGATTGGCTTTTCTGAAGAAATTTATCCTGTCTTTCTTACAAAAAAATAGAGGGGGAAACATTTAAAAAGTTGAATAACACTCACAAGGATTTCTTGTTCCCATGGAAGAAAATGGTAATATTAGACTGTACTAGAATTTAGTGTAAGCTTTTAAATTACTCTTATTGATGTCTGTGAGTCTTTTAAGCATGGAAGACACACAGAGAACTATGAAATAATGGGGAAACTGTAGTCATTGGACAGAAGTTAAACATCACAAATCTATTAATGTTTTCTAAACACTAAGAGTGACCCTGTCAAGAAAGTATATTTGTATTTCCAGATGCAAGAAGCGGTAAGGTTTCACACTCAAAGACATTAAATAATCACAGAATCCCAGGAAATACTCCCCCTGGTTTACTAGATGTTCAAAAGAAAACAAATAAAGGATGAGGCTAAATGTTAAATTGGAAATTAACACAAAGAGATCTGTCCTGTTGAACACTTGAAGTTTTTGGAAAGGGAGATAAGAAGACTAAGTTAGCAAGGATATGAAGTAATTCAGCATATTCATAGCTTTGTTATTGAGCTGCAATGGACTTAACAATGTTGTATGTGGTGCAATAAGACTGTTAACATTTAATATTGGTAAAGGTAAGCAGGAAAATGCAAATCTTGATTATACATACACATTAGGCTGTAAATTACCTACCACCTCTGAGAAAACAGACATTGAAGTCACTGGGGATGATATTAGGAATTCTTGGTAAAGGAATGCAGACGAACATATTTTGTCGCCACAAAACTTCAGTCTCTTCCTTTCAAAGAAAGCAGAGAAGGGTGAAAAGGAAGGACAAAGATACCAATAACTTCCATGTAATGAGAGATTAACTAGAGTCCTCAGTGAGGACAAGAGGCAACTTGGGGTATACGAAATTATGAAAAGCATGGGGGAGGTGATTAAGCAATGATTACTTGTTTATTTCTTATAGCACAAGAACAAGACAGCCCTCAATGAAATTACAAGGCAGCTGCTTTAAAACAAACCAAGGGAAGTACTTTTTCATACAGCACATAATTAAACAGCAAAACCCATGGGATACTGTGGAGGTCAAAAAGATAAGTTAATTAAAAATTTATTAGAAATGTAAGATAGGCCTATGAGTGGCTAATAAACATGCTATTCCAGATGAAATATCCATCTTGGAAGTCCTGGTGGCTACAGTACAAGGTAAAAGGACTGCTCTGCTCCTTTGTATCTGTAGCCAGCTTTGTTCTAGTTCCCTTCACCGGGCTTCTTGTGCTAATACCGCTTCAGAGTTGCCATCTCCTCCCTTCTTGTGCTGTTGTGCCTGACTTTCTCCATCTGTCTTTCCCTCCTTCCAGCTGTTTTCCAGATCAGCTGTTTTCACCACCTCACAGAGCCCAGATGGCTGAGCACTGAACACAGAGAAACACGCAGTTCCTGTGCCTGGAGCTGTGTGATATCCCATCCTGCTCCTCTAGTGGCAGAAATAGGTGGAGTCCACTCACACAGAGGAAATATGAAGAGGGGAAGAATGCTTATGGTCTTCAGAAATAATATGTGCTGACCTCCTGAGTATCCACATGGATTATGTGTGGCTTTCTCCCTAGATCTCTGGCAGTTGATGACTCTTGAGTAGTTTCACAAATCAAGCAAAAGGCATTTCCTTGATTCTAGAAAAATTACCATGTCTAAACTTGAAGTCACCCTCCTAGAGGGTGACTACTAGATTTCCACAGTGAAAAAAATGTTGATGTTATCTGTACTGTGTGTGTCATAAATCACTTTTATTCTGTTCCCAAAAGCAGATCAATGTTTTTAGCCAAAGCTCAACAAGCAGCCTGCTCGTGGCAGACACAGCCCATGGAAAGTTCCATCCGGATGGTCTCAGGCTGGCAAATTTTAAACTGGAAAGAGCAACTTACGATGGAAAACGTTGAGAACTCTCATGCATGGCTATCCAGTTCTTCCACACTGCTTACTTTCCCCACTAAAAGTACGTGTGTGCATGTATGTCTGTGTATATTTTCGCATACATTCAAACTGGCACCACTGAGATGATACTATTAAGAGAATGTTGTTTCTGTAAATCTCCTTCCCCACTGAACAGCCTTTGCCTCTGTTCTCCAGCACAGCATTCCCTCGCTCAGCATAAGCAGGGCATTTGAACATGGCAAAATACCATTTTAAGCCACTATTACAGTTTCAGCTACCACAGTTGGCAATTACTTGAAGAAGAGAAAACGACCGGCCTATTGAAGAGTGTGTAACCAAGCCCGCAAGGACGCTTTGGGATATTCCAGGTTCCCAGCATGCCAGCAGCTGTGAGCTGAACAGAAAGTTTGCAGCGCTGACCGAGCTCTCCTCGCAACACAATACCACATTGTCCGGGGCAAGCTAAGAACACTCCTGCCGATAAGATGAGCTTGGCAGAAGTACCTTTTTAATGGCCGTATTTCACTTGCAAGATAAACATATCACTTACGGCTTACTACTCATTTTTCCATCCGGTCCCTCGCACCCCGTGAAGGGTCTCTGTATAAATAAATAAATAAAAAAGTAAGTAAATTCTTCTTCCTGGGAGTGTTTTGGCTGTGACACCCCAGCTCTCCTCTGCTTGGGACAGCTGCGAGCGGGCGCCTTGGCCCTGCGAGTGCGGGACAAGGGTGTGCTTTTGGCAGGAACCTGCGGCCGGGAGACTGCGCTGCGGCAGCCGCTGTCCGTGCGCCCCGGGCCGAACCGAGCTGGCGGGGCCCACGGCGAGCGCGGTGCCACCGCGCCAGGGTACCNCGGCGGCGGCGGCGGCGGGGGGAGGTGCGCTCAGGTGCCGCCGGGGCCGTGCGGCGGCGGGAGGGGGGGGATGCGGCATGGCCGAGCCACCCGGAGCCCCGCACCGCACCACCGGCTCCACCCTGCTGCACCCGCTGAGCGCGCTGCTGGGCATCCCGCTGGACCAGGTGAGGCTGCGAGCCGCGCCGGGAGCGGCGGGCCNGGAGCGGCGGGCCCGGGCGCATCCTCCGCGGGGATCCCTGGCCGGCAGGGACGGCGGGTCCGTCGCTGTCACGCCGTGCCTGCCCCAGGGCCTGGGGAGCAGCGCGGAGAGCCCGCGGTAGGAGCGGGTTTGGGAGGAGGTCGGGCTGCTGCTACCGGGGAAGGGTTTCATTTTTCCCGGCAATAACTGGCGCTTTTCCTGCTCTCGCAAGAAGTCGCTGCTGGATGCTGCTGGATGCTGTCAGTCACGGCGCTGGGCTGACTGCGGCAGAGTTTGGAATGCTTCAGGGGTTCGGGTGCTGGCCCACCTCTGGGAACCGCGTGGGGAGATGCGGGATGCGCTGTAGGGAATCCTTACGTTCAGGCACTGCTTTCGTGGCTACAGGACTGTGGAAGGCAGGCTCAGAAGACACTTCCAGCATAGTCCAAGTGCCTGATGGAATTGCGAAGTGCATATATGGAGATAGGCAGAGCACGCACACGAGTGGTCTTCTGGGAGGGCAAGTTTGCATTAAATCCTTCACAGTATCATAGATTTTTGTCTGTGGTGGTGTTTCCTAACTGTTTACAGTCTCCTAGTTAACTTTACCCCTAACAGGCAGAAAAACGCTGCTCTCCCCCACCCCCTGCCTTTTATTGTCTCCCAAGCCTGCATGCACCTGCTGCCTTCCTGCATTCTTTCAGCTACAAGGAAGTTAGGTCTGGAAGTTTGTGCTGACCAGAAAAAGACTCCACCAAGCTACTAGGAAGTTGAGCTGTGCTCCAAGAAAGCAGGGCATCGGAGGTGTGCTTGGTAAAAAATCAACAGAAGATTGAGATTTATTTGCTTTCTTCTATTTGCAGAGTGAGTGGTGCTATGTGTCATTTTTTACTACTGTTTGTTTTTAAAGCTGACTAAGGAATATGTCATTTTATAGATTAAACACCTTCATCTAACCATGCCAGTTTTCCTTTTTTTTTTTTTTGACAGAAAACAGGTTTTGATGCAAGAAGAGAGATGTGTTGCTCAACACTGAAGCAGTCAAACAATAAAGGCCTATAATTATCTATGAGCTATTAGTTTAGAAGAAGGCACATGAATAGTGATAGCTTCTTTTTTAAGGCATCCCATGGCATGATTGATGCATACAGGAACACCAAAGAAACCAGGAATAGCAAACATTTATCCTTCCAGCTTGTTCGTGGTGCCACAGCATACATACAGTGGTAGGCTGACTCAGTTCCCAAACAATGAAGTCTTGACAGACTGCAGCTTTTCTTTCTAAGCTTTCAAAATCTTGCCCTTCCATTCAGCCGAGGTGATACAAAGATGGTGTTGTCTGTGGAGAAGATTCTCCTTGTGCTCTTCTGGGCATGGGGCAGTGATGGGCCAGGAGAAACCCTGCCTTGCTGGGGTCCATCACAGAACTGCAGCCTAGCTGCAATGAAATAGAGCTTTCCTCACCCAAAAATCTCCCCTATTTAATTGTCCCTGTGAGATTATGCCATCAATAATTTTTAAAAATTTCCCCCACTCCTCTTGTCCCGCTGCACTGTGCCGAACATCAGGGATTTCTGCTGTCCTGAAACAGGAAGTACCCAGATCATGGGTATGCGTGGAAGCACTGTGCCACCACTGTTCCCTCAAATCACATGAGTCTCAACTCTGACCTGCAGTGCTAAGGCCCTCAGAAACAAAATAAGAACTTTTTCACACAGCTCTTCTGCCAGGTGGATTGCTTACCTTCCTCATAAGAGTGAGAGAGTATTTTCCTGAAGCAGGGAGAAGTTCAGTCACTTGCTCCTCTGCACAGAACGGAGCTCTGTAAATGAAAGACAACTTTGCCAGATCTGAATCCCACGTGGAGCTGGGTCTGGTTTTACTTTAGTCCCTTACTGCACTGCTGACAGGCTCCCTGTGCCTTCTGCTCAGTGCCCAGGCTGCAGCAGGGGAGGTATCTCTGTTTTGCCAGTCTGTGTCCGCATCGTCGTGCTCAGCCTGTTGAGTAGTGACAGCCCCAGTCTCCCTCTGGTCCGTATGGCTGGCAGTTCCTTGTGGCTGGCCCTGAACCTTCAAAAATGCTAGGAAGTGCCTGGAGAGCAGGAGGCAAAGGTGGAGTTTAGACCCTCCAGGTCACTGTGGTATGTGAAAGCCCTATGTGTCTGTGTCAAATGAACAGAGGACTTGTCCCTTCTGTTATGGAGATGGTTTTCCGTGAGAGCTGTGCTATGAGAGAGATTTCACTCTATATAAAAGACCAGAAAAAAGGTTGAGCTGAAGGTCTGAGAAATGAAAGTTGTAATGATTACCCTTTCATTGCCAAGGCAGAAAAGCTGTGGTAATGGTACTTGGAAAATGTTTTGTCATCTAAGAAGCAGCTGTTGTATCACTCACTATGGAAAGCATGGGTTACTGTGAAAACGTCATTTTTCATATTGGTGATTTTTCTTAATTAAAAAATTGCAACTTGGGTTTAAAAGCAGTGCAGAATTACAGAGGGAGGAGTTCCTATCTGCATTGTGTACCTGGCAGACTGCTCACATTTTGTTTCGCAGACAGTCCACTGCATGAGAACATAGCAGTGTTGTCTGCTTTAGATGCTAAAATAATCCTGATGTGTCAGCCTCTTCGCATGTCTCTTCAATGGATGATTGATCTTTGAATTTAGCATTGAAATATTGTTTTTTAAGAAGTGCTATATTTGGTTACATGATTAATGAGCTTGAAAGAGGATGAAAAGACTCTCTGTGTTCAATTCATTCTCATATCTCAGGAAAGCAGACTTTGAAGTTTAGCTGACTTGTGTTCTAAAAATATCTGTCTAGGTCAATGATATACCTTTAGCAGCATTTGGAAAAGAATTTTGGGGTAGTTCTTTTTCTTTCCATATTGTGTATTCCCCAAATCATTGATGCTGAAATGTTATCCCTCCAGTTTGCTTATACAGTGACTTTTGACAAAGTATACACTTTTCTGTTATAAATGCCCCAAATCAGCAATTTTTGGGATATACTCCTCAACCATAAATCAGTGAGATAAGGGAAGTTAAACATTAAACTTTTAATAGTGTAATTTGTGTAAACAAAGCATGTGCATGTAAAAGTACTGTGAAGAAATAAATATACTATCTAAAGCTATATTAAAAGTAAATTTAAGGGCATTGTTTATTCATATGTTGTTTTGCCATGCCTTCCTAAGCCCTAGGCATCTCTAGAAGTAATTCAGGCTCAGAGAGTTAAGACATGATTAAAAAGTTTCGCTTCTCAAGGTTATTTTGTAGTACCCTTGATATTTCAGGTTACCTGTTGCTTTAGAAGCAGCAACCCTAGTGCAAATGGTCAACTGCTCTACAGCAAACCTTACTTTTTAACAGGCCTTGTTACCCCGACCCATTGTCAGACAATACCAAGGTTGTTGACTTTGAGGGAAATATGTTCAGAAGAAACTCCCTCAAAAAACTGTATGAGCATCTTCTCATGTTTATATCAGAGGACTTTTAACTTCAGTGTTTTCATTGATGAAGCCAGCCATGTTTCCCCAAAGAGGAAAAAAAATGTTCACTTGAACTTAATTTCTGCTTTGTCTGCTGATGGGAATGAAAAATTTTTCATTTTAATTCTTTCATTGTAGCTCATCTACATATTTATATTTTGGCAGCAGTTTAAATGAAAAACTAACAGTGGAGAAATTCCGGGACATGCCTCTGAAGCTTGGGATAGTTGGAGTACTAAAGACGTCTTTCCACTATTCCTTAAGTTTGAATACTCTCTGCACAAAGTGTGCTGGTGAACTGGTTTAAAAAGGAGAAAGAAGAAAATAGTATATGTATCTTTTTTAACTCTTACAAAAATCAACGTGTATTCTAATCCCAAAATCAGGGATGGTTTTTTTAACTTTTTTTCTTAACATCTTTCTTTTTTTGCTGTCTTATTTTAGTTTTACTTCTCTGCTTTCTGATTTAACTAGGCAGCAGATCTGTTAGTCCCAAGCTTATTTACTTATGTACTTTTTGGGCAGTGCAAAGTGAAATAAAAAACTACCTTTCTAGGAACTCAGCAGACTTTAGTCCATGAGCTTTGAAGATCCTTTAATGGTTGTCAATAGAAACATTAGAAAATGTAATGCTGAGGAAAGAAAGGTAATTTGTTACAGACCGAAGTGAGATAACTGAAGATGGAAGTTCATTAAAGATTTAAGTGGGGTTAGTATCAGGTTTTTACCTGAAAAAAGCTGCTCTGAAGCACTGACAACAACTGTCATGGTTGGTATGAGCTATGCTACATTTCAAATTCCTAGTTCTAGACATTTTACATTTGAAAAGTCTACATTTCCATTTTGAATTGCAGCTGTATTTGTTACATTAAATGCCTTCCTACCTAACACAATCAACTGCAAAAAAAAAAAAAAAAAAAAGCCATGTAAATTTTAGTTATTGGAGAAACAGTAAGAAAAAATGAAATTTAAATTCAACACATTTATAGAGAAATATTACTTCTATTGCCAAAACCAACTTTAATTTTGATATTTTATGACTTTTGAGTACCTAGATTTTGTAAAACTGTTTTCCTTAAAAGAAGCCATTAGCTTTTTACCATAATGCCATGAAGGACAAGGCATGATGTAAAGAACAGAGGAAGAATCTTGCTGACCCTGTTTTGGGTCCCCAGTTGAAAAGGTGCTTGTGAACAGGGCAGTTCATAGTGCATTTAGGGTAAATCCAGTCTCTAACTTGTTTCAGTCACTTGTCCGAGGTCCAGGATTCTGTATCTTCCTGGGACAGTCCTGGGACAGAGGCATGGCACTTTCCAAAGATTTAGGCTGTCTCCAAAGCATTTTTTTGTTCAGGACAGCTATCTCTAACAGTTGCAATAAATACACGTTCCCCTCTGCTTTGGAAACGTGCTGCCTTTTCCAACGTGTTCTCTCTGTGTTTGGCACTGTAGTCTTGAACATTATGGCCGATGTCTTGATATCTTGATTGTGTAAATATTTCCACATCCCTCATGCCTTGAAAACAAAGTCTGTCCTATTAAGTTTTTAATTTGACAAGGGACAAAAGTGCAACTGGAAGCAGCTGCTTACAATTTTCCCCCTTTTATGCACTTTCCTTCTCATTTGTGTTAAACAAGATCTGGAAAAACAAACGTCGAAGGGCTGCATGAAGTTTCCTGAAACCTTCTCTGCGCGTTAATCGTGCCAGCACTGATTTAGTGGTGCTCTGCAGCTATTTTGAGAAAATCTAAAGTAGTGATGAAGACTCTTGGGCTCCAGCCTAGGGGTGTAGGCACTGAGCACAGAGCTGGCTCTGTGTTTTCAGGGGAGCCCCTGGTGTTTAGGGATTTGCTGTGCATTTGCCAGCCTGGCACGGTATTTAATACTCTGGCTGCTCCTTGGCTCCTGTCAGGGTTCACAAGGACGGGCAGTGCTGGAGGCAGCCTTGCCAAACTGCAAAGTGCTGCTGCTGGTCCCTGGGCAGGGGAGGCTGCAGCACTGGGCTTGGCATTACTGCAGCAACCCAACCTTTCGTACTTGTCCAAAATCAAGTAAAAAGTCTGGTTTTTAAAACATGTCAATGGGATGCATTTTACTTTGGAGTAAAAAAAAAAAAAAAAAAAAAAAAAAAAAAATCACTCTCTGTTTGACTTAATAGTTACGGATAACCTTGAAGGTACCAAAACTCAACTGGATGCTTGGATAGTCTAGTGATTAAGGAGATCTTCCAGAAACGCAGGCCTGCTCTTAGAAGTACAGCCTGATGCAAAAGTTTCTACTGTTGTTTACTAATAGTGGTGAGAGTGCTTATGTTAATATGTAGTTTGGACCAGGAATGTGCTTTGGGAAGGGATCCCTTGACTGTCCCCATTTGGCACACTTTGGGCACAAAGTGGCCCTGGAGCATCTACACAGGGTTGCTTTCTGAGAATGTGAAGCCAAAGGGTTCTCCCCAGGGACCTGCTGTGCTTCAGCTGTTGAGAGGCACAGAGCACTTGAGTTCAGCTCCTCTGAGCTGAGACCCTCCAGACAATGAGTCACAGGAACGAGGATCCTGGCCCTCAGCTGCTTTGCTCTTCACACCCGTTTTTTGCTCCACCTCAGCACTTGCTAGGATGGACACGGTGGAATTCTCTGACCTTCATCTGGTGGTTTCTTCAGATTGCAGCACTAGTCAGGCTTGTTTGGTCACTTATGAATAGGTGGAATCCAGCCTGTTCTGCACTGGGCTCAGCCAGGTCAGCCAGTCCTGCCTCTGCCAGCAGAGAGAATGGCACATGGAGAAAACAGTGAAGGGAAACCCTTTGGGTGGTCCTTTCCCAGAGCAAGATTGCATCAGTCTCCCAT
This sequence comes from Chaetops frenatus, assembly GCA_013400775.1. Classification (NCBI taxonomy): domain Eukaryota; kingdom Metazoa; phylum Chordata; class Aves; order Passeriformes; family Picathartidae; genus Chaetops; species Chaetops frenatus. The sequence continues at coordinate 486,223 of VZTR01001692.1, read as the reverse complement.
CGTATGACCTTGACTGGAAATGTTTGTTTTCACCAGTCCTTTTTTTCCCAGCTTAAAACAGTTTAAACAGATTTTGCAAAAATCACAGGTGAGCACAGATGCAAACACAAAAGCACACATTCTGACATAAATGGTTTTTTTAGGAGTTTTTTGGATGGACTCTACTTACAGTAGGTTGCATCTTTGATGGAATTGAGTGGAAATATTTTTTCTCCTGTGTTTTGGGCTTCCCTCATGATAAAGAAATTCCAGGCTTTAAAATAAATTATCTTAATAGTGTGAGAAAAAACCCCTTTTAAACATATTTTTGAATCAAATATGTTGATATATTTACAAATTTCCAAAGAATCTGTTCTCAGTCATTCCTCTAAGTGTTAGTAAAATACTCAAATAGAAAATAATTTTTAAAATCAAAATTCAAAGTTTTAACTAGACAGCTTTTCCAGCCTGAAATTATTTTTATTTTCTTCTTCAACAGAAAATGGTACTCATTGTTCTGAAAACATTTAAGAAAGTTAATTGATCAGTCTGTAGCATGTGTGTTGCCATGCTATCTGGTCTGAGGCAAAACAAATACTAAATATTAGAACAATTCTTCTCCATTTCCCTCTATCTGGATGCTTTGTCCTCGTGAGATTTGAGCACTCTCAACATTTACCTGTTGTTTACCTGGTGACAGAGTGGCTGGATCATGGGAGTTTTTCCTGTGCCCTCATGGGATACCCTGCAGTGTCATGGGTGGGAAGCTGTTCCAAAGCATGTGAGCTGCCTATCTGGATGACTTAAGCAAAAGGCAAATAGACCTGAGTGTGTGTATCTGGCTGATAAATCCCAGACAAAAACCTGGCAACCCTATGCAATAGCAAGTTTAAAATTTTTGATCAGTGTGAGATTATATTCTATGGTCTTCAAGTTCAGTGAGTGTGTCAGGCTGGGGGCATCTGGGATGGAAAAGGGAGGCAAGAAAATACTCTTTTAAATAACTTCTTTGAAAATACTCTTTTGAATAACTTCTTTGGATTAAGTGCAGAATACTAGAAAAACTAAATAACAATTTCAGGCCAAGAGACAGACTTCAAATGCTGGCTGTCATGAACTGGGTGAGTGTTTGCTAATTCTATAGGCCCTGGTCTCGTGTCAAAGCTCCAATTGGACTTGAGCAACTTCTTCATTTGTGGTTTCTTGTTCAAGTGCAATTTGCCCCTTGTATGCAGATAGTGCAGGAATGGGGAAGGCAAAATGACAAGGCAAAACCTAAAACAGTTGAGGACCCCCTGCTTTCAACATTTCTTGTATAACTCCTGTGCTTGTTTTCGTGCTCACGTATCGGTTTTAAGTAAAGCTTTTCCTTTTTAAAGGACTGCTGAGTGGAAAAGTTTTAATTTTTAACTCTTACATCTGGCTTAAATGACACTGTAAACTGGTGAAAGTAGGTTTTTTCCCTGTTGCCAGTGCAAGGTAGTGTTAAAGAGAGTACAGTGTTGACTGTTTACCTCATGGTTTACACATGGATGGCAGGTTCAAATCCCTGACTCCTACAGTTTGTATCAAGTATTTGTACTAGCAAATTCCAGCTGGTAGATAAATAATTCATCTGTTTTAGAGAGATTTTTATAATTACTCTGTTCATTCACAAGTGGAGTTTAAGTAGTATGACATTTACACTTCCCATGTGTCAAGGTTTCTCAGGGTGTTTTGCCAACTATGCTGTATTGAAGGTGCAAACAAAGTGTAGACAAAAAGTTTGGAGACAGCAACTGAGAAGTTAAAGTTCATTTTTATGGCATTAAATTCAGTTTTTGATGGCAGCATCAGGCATCCACAGTGAGTTGTAGGCACTGTTAGGATCCACAGCTGTCTATGCCTTGGTGTATATGTTTGTGTTCATTCTAATTCTCTAGAGGCAAAAAATTGTGGTCTGTAGTTGCCACAGCAACAATAACACTGCACTCAGAGTGGGAGTTTTTCCCTACTTTATACAAGTATGTTTAAAATGTAGGCATATTGCTGTGAGACACTGTGAAATATGATAGACTCTTGAGAGAGAAAACGCTTGTTTGTTTTCTGTTCAGAGAATGTAATTTTAATTTTGTGTTACCTTTATTGCTACTTCTCTGCTAGGGTGCTATTCCCCAATTTGCAAACCTAACATTGCAGAAAGGAAAGTGGGCTCAGCAGTTTGGAAAAATAAAGTTTCAGAGGTGTTCTGCTGGTGCTAATCAGTAAATAAAATGAGAATTAGAACAAAGAACAGTCAGGGCAGAGTGACATAACTATATTTCTGTTCCATTGTGGTTGTTTTTGTCGATCAAAAGATGACTGTAGCTGTTCTTTGCCATGAACCAGAATGAAAATATGAACTATATAAAAGAGAAAAAAAAACAAGGTAAGCTTATTTTCTTAAACCTGCTAAAGAAAAATGAAGGAACTGAGAGGTTTGCTTTAGAAATGTGACTTTTAAGAGGGATCATGGTGAAAGTGTATGTGAGCAGCATGACAGAAATTGATCTAGGCCTTAGAGTAATAGAATGTGTTGAAAGATCATTTAGCTTCAACCCTTATGCCAAGGAACATTCTACTAGACCATGTTACTCAGAGCCCCAGGTAGCCTTGAACACCTCCAGGGACAGGGAGTTCACAGCCTTTCTGGTCAAGCAAAGAAGGGACTTATTCCCTTCTATCTCCCAGTGTTTCTTCACGTTCAGAGAAACATCTGATAAGCTGCAGATTCAACAGTGATTAAAACTAAAGGTCTTTTTCATGCAGTCCAGGCCGTGAAACCCTTTCAACAAGAGGCTGCTAAGGCCAAGAGCTTGGCCAGAGCCGGTGTGGACTTGGATGTTTATATGAAAGACATGGGATTCTAGGGTAAGTGTAGCTTAAAACAAAAAGCTCTTGGAAGTACCTCTTCTTTTTCTGGCTCCTTTCAGGGCTTGTTCCCTCTGCAGGCAATGGTTTCTGTCAGCCCTGCCTCTGGTGTTGCTGATACCTTTAGGATCCCAAATCACTGCTGACACTCTGAAGCATGGCTCCTTCCATTATGGGTGGGTGGCTCTGCTGGAGTCATCATCTCCTCTCAGACCTTGACTTTGACTCCATGCTGGATCTATTACTCGAGTTTCTTCACGTGGTGATGATACAGCAGGAAGCACCAGATCTCTGCAGGGAAGATCAGCCAACGCCCAGGAGAGATCACTTCTCTTTGACACCCCACCTTCAGGCAGCCACAGCTGCAGCTGCCCTTCTGTTTATTAGTTTATATAAAAAGTAACTGGCTCCTCATATGATTTGCAATGTATTCCCCTGTTGGGTCATCCTCTTACTTTTCTGTTCTGATTTTTAACTGCTGAGGGATTTTTGTCCATATGCTGAGCACTTCCACTCTGTTCAGTTCATGCTGCATATCTTTGATGCTGTATTTGATAGTGTCTTGATCTGCATATATTCTTTGAATAGATTATGCCAGCAGGTATTTGGTGAAGTCTGCCTTCATCCTCTGATAGGGTTCTGACATCCTGCTCTGTAGTCTGTTATCTGTCTGTTTCTCACTCATACATATTTATATGCACCATTACCTCAGTTGCCTAGGTGTCTCAGGCTTCCTGGTTTTTTTTTTTTTTTGGTCTAGACTGAGTTGAGTTAGGGTTTAAATGATTGTCAGGAGAAAACAGATTGTGTATCTGCCTCCTCTCTTTCCTTTTCTTGTGGCACTTAGTTTTTGAGCATAGTCGCTAATAAGGGTGATGTACCTGTCCAGTTAAGAAGACCCTGAATGACCAAGTGTGCCTGTGTGCTGTGTCTAGGATCATGTTTTTGCAATTGCTTGGAAAATTTCTGTCTACAAGACAGTGGCCTCATTTATTTGCTGACAGGTGGAACTAGTGGATTGTGCCCTAGAAAAGCTAGGTCACTGGGGACCCAGGTCACCTCCAGCTCTCAAGTCTCCTCTCCCTTGTCCCATATAAACTTTATGCTGCTCGTTGCTCGGGTGCCTTCCAGCATCGGAGAAACGGAAATGCTCCAGGAATCTGAATCTGCACCTTAGTGCTACAGCCACAGTGGAAAGAACACCATGTGCGTTTTGAGATAGCAAAGTTTGCTAAAAACCAAACCTGAAATGTTTTCTCAAAGTGCCTCTGAGATATCCAGATGTTAGTGGTATAAAACCTTGCAAGAGAGAGGTGAAAATACATTTTGTAAGCCAGCTGGGCAGATTGTGAGATGTCCTAGTTCTTTCAAAGCATGTTTTTTCAGGCTTTATGTGTAAAGGGCTTGCTTGAAAGGGAAATTATAATTGTTTATGCAATTTAAAGGATTGTTGAATTTCTTTTCCCTGGCTATGTTCAGATTCTTAGGGTATTTTGAGAAGAGTTCATTCGGAGTTTTTGGAATTTTGTTGTTGTACTTTGTCTCTTGGATAATAAGTTGCCTGTCACTGCATAGGAGGAGCATCACTGTAATAATTTTATAATGTAAGAACATTCTTCTCTTTTTTCCTAACTGTTGAAGAGGAGAAAGTGAGACTTATTCCTGTTGCCTAAGAAGAGCAGCTTAAGTTTCTGCTATTGCTGATTCATAAGCATGGCAAGAATACAGAAATACTGTGATTAAGCAAATGTGAGTTTTTTCCTCCTCATATCGCAGTTATCTTTGGAAAATATTAGTGTTATAACCCAAAGTTCTGCTGTGCTGTGTGCAAATAGAACTATAGTGCTCCAGTGGGGGAATATGTAAAGAAGGCTTTAATGAGGCAAGGAAGTGAAATATTTTTTCCTCAAATATAGTGTAGTGCAGATCAATTTATAGCAAAAGCCAAATATCTCTTATTTTTTCTTTGCATTTCTTTATTCATCAACTGATGCTTGTTCATGCTGTGTGTTTTCCTGTTAGTTTTTGTTTTGATTTGGTTGCTAAGTTTGAAAACTAGAAAATGTGGGCTTTTTTGGGTTTTGTTATTTGTTTGTTTAATTTGAGGGGGCAACCCCTGAAATTCCTTCAGAGCATGGCTCTTTTGAAAGGTACTGATGATTATTTCCAAATATGTTGGTTTAGTGGTGGTTGAGATGCTTGGCTTGTGCCAAGTCCTAAGCACTTGTCATCTCCAAGTTACTTGTTTTCAGTAGTGTCTGAAGCTGAGTGCCTAAAATTAGACATGCTCCAAAGTTTCAGCTTTCAGGGATATTTGCTGTAGATGTAAGGTGCTTGTAACAGGCATAGCTAAACAGCTGGGGTTGTGTTCTTGTCTTTTTGCATGGTTCACCATCCCAAATAAATGATCATGAAGCAAGTATGCTGCAAATTCTGAGCAGAAATAAGGAAGGAGAAAAAAAGCCACAACAGGATATTGTCACTGTACATGTTTTGTTGCTGTCTTCTCTTCCTGCCACGGTTCTGAAGGGATTAAAAATAAGTCTGCAGCCCACACACATGAAGGTTAGAGAAACATGCCATATATTGAAAAGCATAGACCAATAATTTTACCTTTAAACTGTAGAACAATAGGAAGGAGCAGTATTTTGTTGCTGTGAAAGTGAGTATCTGGAGCTGGCACTTAACAATGGTTTGCTGATTCTACATGGTCACTGTAATAGCAAAGGAATGAAACAAAGATAATTGTGCCTGAATTGA
>VZTR01001692.1:412845-480526 GCA_013400775.1 Chaetops frenatus | reverse complement strand
AAAAAAAAAAAAATAAAAGCACATACACAGCTCTTTGGAAATAGGCTAAAAATGAAGAAAATAGCTATCTAGAAAATCTGCTGGCCAGCAGAATCAAGTGCCTTGGGGGAAATGTGTGACTCAACAAGCTGCTGGAAAATATAAAGTTTTCATTGTTTTTGGAAGCAAAAAGAGTGATTTTTACTATCTCTTATATTTGCCAGTATAACTGTCTAAATAGAAACTGATTTTCCCAATTAAGTGGTTCTGTCTAAAATTTACTGCCGAAAAATGTGGTTGTGCATGTATTTCCTGCCCTTGTGCCATGATTCTTTTTCTTCCCATGTGAAAAACCTCTCTATTGTGCATCTGCACAGGTTGATCTGACTGAAAACTAATTCTAAAAAAAAAAAATTCTCTGCAGATTCACTGCTCTTTTTCCCTGGCCCTTACTGATGGCTTCCCAAAAGTTTTGTGTGTCCTCTTCTGCCAGTGAAAGGTAGCTGGGAATACTTTCTCTCCTTCACCAAATTCTGTAGACTGCATTATTGGAAAGGGTATGGTCTCCCTTTATTTTGCTAGGTTGGAGCATAAGACAGCAACATAGATCTTCACCTTTCCATGTTGAGGTACTCCAAAATTATGTTTTTATTCTCCTCTAAAAGCATGTGCTTTGTTCTTCACTCCCTCTGCAAGTGCTGTTCCTGTCTATTTCAGAGACAGAAAACTGCTTAGGCAAGGAAGAGGACAGGAAGAAGTGAGGTTTGTAGCACCTGCTTGGGGAAGCAGGAAACCAAGCATGTTTGACTACACCCATTGTGTGGGAGCATTGTTACCCTAACATTCTTCCACACATATCTAGCAGTAGATATACTAGTTTGCTTTTCTTGTGACTGGCACCTTTCTTTTGTTTGGTTGGTTTTAGGTTTGTTTTGTCTTGTTTTGTTAATTCCCACTTCTGTTCCAGGCACTTGAAATTAGTGTAGAATACCAGCTTCTGGAATGCGATACCTTTTCATGGTGTCCTTAAGTGTTAAACCAAAGATTGAAGTATGAGAAACTAAGCATCATTTTTGAAAACTTCATTTCTTACAACTAAGTGAAGTCCAGTTTCACAATTGAGGTATTTCTTTTTGCTTCTGGTGAAGTTAGTGTGTGTAGTATTAATACTGTTTATAAGTCTGCAGTGTGCATTTCTGCATCTAAACATACTTGTCTAGAGTACTTTTATAGTGGAAGTACCTGTTTCAGATTTATACCTCAGGATTTGATGAATTGCAACCTAGAATTGCCTTTTTTCCCCATTGAAATAAAAAGAAATTTAGATGGACTAGCTCTGGTATGGAGATGAGTGTTAGGGGCGATAAAATCTACCCTTTCTTCTAGCAAAGTCCGTGCATAAATTTTTTAAGCATGTTCTAATACGCTAATTTTTACAGTGCCCTTTTTTTAAGTTACTGTGAGCATGACTGAGCATTTAAATACTGGATGTTCCAGATTTTCTGTGTGTAAGGGCCTAATAAAGTATTACATAATACCACTGCGATGTCTGAAAAGTTTAGTCTTTGATCAAGCCATTAATTCCAAGGATAATGTGCTTAAATTTGGCACAGTGCTGACAGTTTCTGCAGCAGGGAAAAAAAGGCCAACTTTCTTCTTGCCCAGAATAACCTGTCAAGTGGGCACTTTTTTCCCCCTACTGATATTTGTTTCTTTCTGTTGTGTGCAGTTACTAGGACATCACTGCGATAATGTGAACAAAACTGCTCCGTTTGTATTGGTTTGTATTTTAAAGACCACTGACATTTTTCTATAGAAAAGGAACTGAAAATAGAATTGCACAGACCTTGCAGCAGCAAGGAAGGGGCAAGTTATTTTAGATGTGCCAGTTTGCATTCTAGTGACTGATTGCACTTTAAGCTTACTGTTTTATTTTTAAATTGATGAATATGTGCAGGCTCAAGGCTTTCATCTGGTCAGAAAGTTCAGTTTATGAATTGGGACCTTACAAACACTGCTATAAGGATCCTGCCATTCCTGCATTCAGGCAACCCCCATTGGTATTTGGGGAAGATAATTTACACTGAAGTCACTGAAAGACGTGCTAGCCGGGTGGTTGGGTAGACAAACATTTGTCTTTATTCCTTCTTTGTGTTTGGAGTAAATCAGCCATGTACTTATCAGTTACACAGACAAAGTGAAAAGGTGCTTGACTTACTGTGTTGTGTTCTAAGTTTTCAAAAACTAAATCTTTAAATGTGGGGGGAGAAAAATCAGGTCTGTGTTGACTCTACACTTAGTGCTGCTACTTTGAAGTTATTTACTCAAAAATGCAGATGTAGAAACTGGACTGAAATCTCAGGATCAATTAGTGCTTGAGGCTGGTGAACTCTAGCTGGATCATGTCTAATGAGACCTCTCTTGGTCCTGCTTCCTTTTTGTTGCTGTGGTGTCCATCCATTGTCTGTGGTGGATGAAGGGACACAGTGTTGTGGAGTGGGAGCTCTGCAGTGTTCTTGAGAGGTGGTGTGGAAATAACTGTTTGGGATTTGGGGCACTCATCACATCTGAAAAGACCAGCTGGGGTCAGTATCTGTTATCCAAGAATTCATTTGTGAGAAAAAGGTGGGGAAGTGGTGTATTTAATGATTATGAAAAGCTCCAGGTAGGAGTCTTGAGCCCTGCAGGTGGCTTAAAAAGGGAGAGGGAAGTAGTTCTGGGGTGTCCCCACCCTGGGAACTTCCTAGGGTTCTAGGGACTTTCAGAGGAGGCTTTGCAGGGAGTCAAGTGTCTGCTTTGTTGTATTTTGCACTCCTGGAATTGTCTTCCTTGTTTCTGTTAATTTTTGCTTAAACGTCTCTCTCCTAACTTCGCATATGCTTAAATGAGGCCTTCTGAGCACACGTGTCAGAAGAGCTGGAGTGATGGAGTAATGTGGTGATAAGGTCAGTCTGTTCCCTCTTCATCAGTATGAGTCTGCTTAACCAAGGAGGGTAGATAGTACAAGATGCCATCTTTCCTACCAGAAGTACTTGATCCAAGTGACTATTTTGTGAGGAAGCAAGACTGGTAACTATGTTTTTGATGTGGGTTTGTTGTTGTTGTTGTTGTTGTTGTTGTTGCTGTTGGTTTTTTGTGTGGGGTTTTTTTTGTTTGTTTGTTTGTTTTTGTTTGTTTTTGTTTTTGTTTTGTTTTTCTTCTTGTTAATTTTGTTGGGAATTTTTTTTTCTTTGATGTGTCAAACGTCTTGTTTGGATAACAACACTTCACTCCTCTTTTCCTTTTCTTATTAAAATACCCTCTAGTACTCTGACCTGCTGGCTGTAAGTTCTGCTTTTAGATATGCCTGACATGTAATACTGTGCAACACTCCACCTCCCAGAGGTATCTCAAATTATTATTTTCAAGTATTTTTTTGAGTTAAAGGTACTGTAATTAGTGTGCTGCCTCACTGCTGAGCAGTCTGAAGAAACAAGACAGATCTTCCAATAAGAAGAATTGTCTAAATGTCTAAATTGTCTAATGCCTAAAGGCATTCTGGTTTAAAAGAACCCCCAGAATGACTAAAGGCTCCAGATTGTTGGATTTTGCTGCTGTTCCTATTACAGGTAGGAATTAGTATGGGCTATCTTAGATACAAGGGAATTTTGTCATTTGGCATCACTCACTGAGAGAGCAGTCATTAATGAGTCGCAGGTAGTGGCAGAACATTGCTGCACATAAATGATCATTGTTTAAACAACTGTTCAACATACAGAGTCATTACAGCTCAATGTGAGAGCTGTTGACAGGGAGCTAAAGATGTTTTTGGACCAGGTTCACATATTAAATTTATCAAAGGTAAGTGTATGGGAGTGTGACTTAGCGTTATGATGAAGATTTGACTTCTCAAGCTTACTTTTGTTTTTAATGTTTTTCTTTTAAAATTTTTGATGACTCAGGGTTTAATCTGTAACTATATTTTGTATCCTTCTAGTGATTATTCTGCTAGTGGCTTCATAGAGGTAATCCAGAAAGAACATCTGTTTCAAGTTTACAGTCTAAATCATGGAAGGATATTTGACCCTGTAAGTAGGGAAACAGAATTTACCCAGGAAAACAGCACAACAAGCCAAAATACTGTCAGTTTTGTATATTCTACTTCACCAAGTCCATTTTCTGCATGCAACTGCACAAAAAACCACCAAGGCTATGACAACTTAGTGCTGCTTCTGAAGAGGAGAATAATCTTAAATTAGTCATGCATATATGCTTTTCTCTCTCTCTCTCTCTCTCTCCTATGAGAGAAGTTTTATTTTCAAGCCTTTGCTTCTCTCCCCCCAAAATCTTCCATAGGACTCCTACAACACAAAGCCAGAGAAATGAGTTGTTTCTGTGTAGTACAGGAGATACCACACGTCAGCAGTAGCATCAGTATTTCCCCAATGTAAATGAGTTTGTCTCCTCTCTGATCCATGCTGTTTGCAGTCCACAGTGCCTGGCTGTGAACAGAAAATTCAGCACCCTGCGAGTGACAGTCAGTTGTGCTTCCTTTACAAACGCCTGTTTGTGCTGGCTCTCAGTGCACCGAGTTCTGTGCAAAGCGATACCACTGTGGGCAATAAGGGGGACTGCACAGACTTACACAAACCCTTTTCCTCCATGGAAGCCTAGGTCAGAATTCTAGCAGTGGGAAGCTTGACATGGTCTCTGTGATATTGCCCTCCTTTTCGGGAGTGCTTGTCCCCTCCCTGTGTACAGCTACGTGATCTCTGCAGAGAATATTTGTCCTTATAGTTCATAAAAATAGTCTGGAAGATCAAAATATTTTGAGAAATTCCAGCAAGTATCAGGTATCTTTGAGATCTGATTAAACACTATTCCATCTCTCATTCTTAACACACCCCTTTTAAATATCACACTTTTGATGTTATGAAATGCTCTAATAACAGCAGGTCTGTTTTTCAACATCAAAGTAGAAATGTCTCCAGCAAAGTGAACTTAAACATGTCGTTTGCCAGGTGTCTTTGGTTATATGGGCAAAATAATATTTTAAACATGGAAAACAAATTACTGCATTTTTGTAGTTTTTGCTTTATTCTTTGTGAGGAAGACATCACCCTGGAAGATGGGGCTGATCTCTGGCAGAGTGGAATGCTTTAGTATGGCATCCCCTGTCCAAAATACTAGTCAAGCACTGTCATACTCCACAGACAGTGGTTTGACTTGAGGAGTTGCTATTGCTGTCAGTAGTTTCCATGAGCAAGGTTCTTTATGCTTTTCCAAGTACTGAAAACAGCTGTTTGGTCATCTGTGCTAAGTCTGTGAATTGAGGAGAAGTGCTAATTTACAGATAAAAACATTGTAGCAGCCTCCTAATCTAGTGCCCAGGAACTCATTAGTACATGGCAACAAATACAGAGTATCTGGCCATGAGCTTTAGCTTCGTGTTATACTGAGCCACCATGAGAGGCCTCTTCTTGTACTTTTGTTCAGGAAGTGAAATGCAGATTTAAACCTTTATTCTCTCATTTGGCTGATAAGTCCAAGGCCTGGAATAAAAGTAGAGGTATCTTCTGCCATATCTACAACCTGACTGCATCATCTGCTGCATGTTGAAGTGGACATGGACCAGGATGGTAGCTGGGAATATTCTGACAGCCTGGCTGTGCTGTAAACCACTTGTACCTCTGTTTGTGAATGTGCAACATGCCTGGTTTTTATCCAAAGATTGTATGCCCCTGGGAACACACCAGCACCCTGTCATCCAACAAGGGGCAAGTTAGCAGTGTGGCTGCTCGTAGGGATTGTCAGAGTGAAGGAACTGCAGCATTAATAGGAATTTTGCTCACAGAGGACTGTCTGGTTTGGGTAATGGACTTAATTACCATTTGGAGTTTGGAGAGAACTGCGTGGTCAATTTGTTATATCCTCCTAGATATTTGGAAAGTGAGATCAGATTTTCTGCAGGCCTAAGGGAGGAAAAATGTAGTAGAGGAAAAACAAAGTATTTTTGTGGTCAAAACAGAATGCAGGATATTTCCTTCTGATACTTAACTATAAGGAAAAGGTTAAAAGCACTAAAATAAGAGACTACGTGTTTGTATTTCACTCTCTCTTCCTAGAGTGTGATCTAGTCACTTCCAAATGAATATTGCCACCTTTTTAAATGGAAAGATTTGCAGATGCATGGCTTATGGGATGAGAAGAAATGGAACTTCCTGAAGTGGGTTATCAGTAGCCTACCTTCTACTACAGTAAGGAGTGACCAAGACTCTTTCTAGTGATTTGGTTTAAAGGTGTATAGTCAGGTTTTGTCTCCTCTTATATTTTCTGTTTCCTATCTCAAGAATTTCTAGCTAGGAAAAGCACTTTCTGTTTTGGCATTATAAGATTTTTGTGGTATTTTTTTCAGTAATTTTTCAGTGCACCAAGCAACATATTTACCCCTCTCTTTGGAAATCCACCATGGCTCCGTGGTTTTCCTGTTATGGGGATTTGACAACTTCCTACTTTTATTTGGGTTTTGCTTTCCTCCTCAGTCTTCACCATGGAGGCAGTTTGCTCCCAGAACAAAAAATGATAATTTTTCCTATTCGGTGTTATTGACATTGGGCTCATGTCTTCCAAAGGATGATATTTTTAGATGCACCTATTTGACTCTAGGTATTTGGAACCTTTATTTTGTGATATGCCTACTGGCATTTGTGCCTAGAGGTGCCCACCTACAGATAGTTAATTGGACCAAATAAAATACTGAGAAAAAATTTTATATGTTTCCTCTGAGAGTGGAAGTTGAAGAGATGACTTTCCTATATGAAAGGCCCTGCCTGTTGATGGAGATGGCTGGAAGGGTGGTTCCAAATCCCTAGGAGTTGGTGTTTCCCCTTCTTACCAGTACCAGTCCAATGTTTGCCAAGTTTCACCCTGTTAAAAATGGGAGAAGATGTAAAGGCTCAAGGCAGATGGAACTGACCTTTTATAGACTTTGAGGGCTTGGATTATAGCATAATCCAATAGGGGGATCTTGAAAGAACTGTGTTTGGCTATTCTCGCATCAGCATCATGGAGTGCTTGGAAGGGTTGGTTTGCCCTGGTTGCTGACTTTGTGTGAAACTCAGATTTGCAATCTAAACATCGTATCTGAGTTATTGCTACTACAGATTTTGAAAGAATAAGGGGAGGAACTACAATTTTTTTCCCCTTGTTGTTCATACCTGCTCTGGATCTATCCAGCCTTTTAAAGTTGAGACTAATAAAGAATTAAAGGATTCATTAACCAGACAACAGTAACGATCAACTCGGTTGCGCTGGAGCTGTTCCAGATTTTCTCTCTCTCCAAAAGTGTGGATATCTTGTTTCTGCACTGCAAGGCTGTCTCCAGCTGGCTGTGACTCAGATACAAGTCTTCCAGATGTCGTTGCAGAATACTGTGATGAGACTGCTTTTCTGTCTTCCAGTGTTTAATCATGGAAAATGAAAGGAAGATACTATCTTCTTTTGGCAGCTTATCATGTGCTGAGATTCCTAATTTTATTACATCTTACTCTCCAGAGCATGTAAGAGAGTGACTGTAAAAAGCAAAGGTGTTTCCTTTCTTCTAGCAAAGTTGAAACCAGATGTGCAAAATTTTGTTGGCAACATCGAATAGATGTGACTAGCTAAAAACACAGGTCAAATGACTTGTAATGCTGAAAAGGGTCAATTTGCGTAATTTTTTTATTTCCGTGTTGTTTTTTGTCTGGACACTGTTTATGAGTGTTCAGAAGCCCTGAATTTTCTGTTTATAAGGTGTTTTTAGCAACAGTGGAAGTAACCAAAAGGGAATACTATAAGCCCTTTTCTCTTTGGAAAGGGAAAGGAAGGAAAGTGTGACTTAGTTCACTTGTGATGCAGCACAACATTTCTAAAATTCTTAGGGATCTGTTTACTTGGATGCCTTAAGTATGTAAAATGAAGAATAAAACTAATGTCAAATGGAATGGAGTAAAGTCTCTGTCAGATGAACTGTCAGCCTTTGTGTGTGTGCATGTGAACAATGCATGTGTTTAAAATGGTACACAGAAATAACTAGAGTTATATGAAAAGCTGTTGTGTCCCTCTATTCCTCTGTGTAGAACAGAGCAAATCTGGTCTGTTGCCAGGTTATTGCTTGCTGAGTGCACTGGGTCTGTGATGTTTGGCTGCTCTGCAGAAGCAACCCTTATAAACCAAAAACTGATTGAAACATAAGGGCGACACACTTTGCTTTGGACCTGGAATGAGGCTTTCCACCAGCCCTTGCAAAAAGAGCACAGAGAAGGAATTATCTTGGTTAATTTGCACAAAATGAAGGTGTGATAGTGGCACGTTTGGTAGCACATGCTCAAAGGAACTGATGGCAAAGACAAGCAAGAGCAGGTTTATGTGAGGCTGCTGAGCTGTCCTTTGCTGGATGTGAGCTTGTGATGAAGTCGTTGCTGCTTTTTGGCTGCTGCCGCCACTGTCATTCCCTGCCTTAGCTGTTTAAATGCTGTTACAAGCGGGTCTGCTCTGGGACCTTGCCGTTTCTTTGTGCTGTGTGTGTGAAGCTCTGAGATCCCATCATCCTTAACATCTCGAACCGGGCATGTGAGAGCCGGATGAAAGTAAAAAGCAAACGCCTGCTTATCATGATGGCTTTTACTCGTGTAAATCTTCTGTGAGTGACGCTGCACAGAGAGGGGTATTGTCTTTCAAACAATCAGCCACCTCAGTTTCTGGGAGTGTTTGCACTTTCCTTCTTTACACCAAATCAAAGAAGCTCCTCATTCCACTGAGCTGAGCTCCACTGGGTGTGCCAGTGTGACCCTAAGTGGGAGCAGGATGGGGGGATTAAGGTTCACTGAATCGTCACTGATGAGTTGGCACCCATCAACCTTAGGAACTTGCTTAGAAAGGATGCAATCACAGCAGCCCTGTAGGGCTTCAGCAGTTTCTGCTGCACCTCTGTCTGTGGAAGGGTAGGAGCGAGGTGTTAGCATTTGGAATGTGACTCTATGGTAACAGACACGTTCACAATTTCTGCTACAGCGTCTGGGTTTTGTGAGACCAGTGCAATTTTGTTCCTTTACTTTATAGATCTTGCACTAAAAATAAGAATTACTTGCTTCAGTTATAATTCTGTGATACTATTTGTTATAAATGCTTGTTTCTTGCATGAGCAAGAAATAAATTGATGATATTGTCTCTGCTCCAAAGAACTAAAATTCAGCATACCTAAGTATTTAAATTATCACATTATGCTATTGCATGACTGCCTGCATCACTGAAATAAAGCAACTGTACCAATGAAGCCAACAAACCTTTAATGAAAGCATTTGCATGAACAGCTAACGTCATGTTGGATGTAGTCCACCAGAATAAAAGCACTTTGGGGCTATAATATCTTGTTAAACACATTGTAAATGTTTTTGACAAGAAGCCTGGCAGAATCCAACGACCCCTGGACAGCCAGCATGTCAGAGCATTTCTGAGTGAGATATATTATCCTGTCCTGGACTGATAGCTTTGGATAATCCTCTAATCCAAGTGATTGCTTAAATGTTGCAGCCTATTTAGTTTTGCTTGGTCTAGGATGACTTGCTGCTGGAGAGCTCAGGGTGAATTAAAAAAAAAAAATTAAGAAAAAAAGCCTGCAACTAAATAAATGAATTTACCTCCAGCTGTCTAGGGTCCAGGCTGGACTTCAGAATGTTGTGTCCCAGTGGTGTATTTGCTCTGTTAGAGACAGCTCCCAAGCTCTGTTTTGGCTCTGACTTTGATCTGTTTTTCCTTTGACTTCTGGGATTTTTGCTGAGGCTGTCAAATAGAAGGTAACTTGAAGAAGGCAGAGTGATGTCAGTTTTGTTCTGGAGGACACTGAAGCTTTTGCTTGTCCTTGTGTCTGACAGGAGTAACCTCTAGTCCTGTACTGTTTGCCCTCTGCATGTCTTGTGCTCCCACTGCCATTGCTACCTCCTTGCAGAGAAGCCAGACTGATTTTCACATGCAGTAGCCAAAGAACATTTGAGAAGCTTATTCCTTCGGGTGTCTGCTTGATGGTAGAGCAAAGTTGTTTTCTTTGCACTCAAACCACAACAAAAGAGGGAGTTGGAAGGTCTGTGTAGAGGATGCTGTGGAGTGGAGGAATTCAGCTAATGTGGCTGCCCTGTTCTCACTGCTAGTGAACAGTGTCACATCAGAGTTCTTGATTTTGTCCTTGTGTTGGAGTAGGGGAAAGTCAGGTACTGGGGTGAAATTTCAGAGTCCCAGACTGCTTTCTGGCCTCTGCCTCTCCCCAAGAGGACTGAGAAGGGGCATGATGTGCCCTGCACCTGGGCCAGGCTGGCAGCACAGCAGATCCTTCCTCTGTGGAGAATGAGAACCACCTGTACCCTGGGCTAGCTGGAGCCTGCCCTTCTTTGTCTGCTTTTGGGTGTCTGTGTGCTTGTTTAATCCCTCCTGTCACTGGCCAAGAGAAGTTACCCCGAGAGTTCACAAGTGAGAATGCTGAGAAGCAGAAGATTCACAGCTCACAATTTGCCCCGCTTTTCCTTCCTCTGCTTTTAATTGTTCTGGCAACAGAGAGAATACTTTCCCTCCTCTTCCAAAGAATCTAAACAGTTTTTTGTTTTGCTTGTCTTTTACAGATCAATTTTGTAGCCTGCCAGCTGTTTGCACTTTTGGCTGCATTTTGGTTTCGCATTTACTTGAGCCCCAGTCATGCCAGCTCTGCTGTTCGCCATGCATTCGCCACCCTCTTTGGAATATACTTTGCTGTCTTCTGCTTTGGGTGGTAAGTATTTAGTCACCATTTAGACAAGGCTTGGGTAAAAAAAAAATTAAGCTTCATATCAGCTTTTCTGGATTACATATTTTTAATCTTAAGGCACTTAATGCTACCTTAAAAAAATAGCCTAACCAACGTAACCATTCCAAACCCTCAAAGTAAAATGACTCATGAAAGTACTTTTAAGTGAATAAGTATTAAGGTTAATTAGTTATGTTTGTTCTGGAAGTTCAAGCCACATCAGTCTGCTGTGGAGATACCTCTTCTGGAAAAGATGTATCCAACTTAAATGGGCACTTTGAGCCAGGCTACTCTTTCTGTTAAACACATGGATAATATCTTTTCAATAAGTATCAGTCTGTGTTGCATAGTGAGGCTATAAAGATGTCCTGTGGTAATCCATGTTTACCGGTACCTTGACACGACATCACATTTATGTCATTTGCATGGAAAAATAGTCCCTTGCTCTGAACTTCCAGTACTTCCAGGTAATGTAGAAATTATCTAAATACTCACTTTGTTGTCTTCAAGGTATTCCATTCATCTTTTTGTCCTGGTGATGATGAACTATGGCATTATGAATATGGCGAGTATTCCCAACATCCACAGGTGAGCTGATGTGGCTGCAAGTTTGCAGCTGCCCCTCTAACAGCTTCTCTGCTTTCAGGGAGAATCATGAGGAGTTTTTAGAACCTTCTTTCCTTCTTCTCCTTGCCAGTTACTTGCAGGAGCTTTTTTTATGGAGTTACAGAAGCAGCTGTAATCTCAATTTGTGGTTTTTCTGATTGATGTATTGCATTTTCCTATTAAATTGCTTGCCCCAAAATTTGACTTTTGTGGGTGTAATAATTTATGGACAAACCTTTAGTTTCTTAAACATAATGAAGTCATGTTCTCCTTGGTCTTGTATTCTTCTGGATTGCATTTGATAATAATTTTTAATGTGTTTTCACTCTTGCTGTTTGGCCTTCAGGTATTTTCCACTTATTCTTAAGTTAGGTAGTTCAAATAAGGTCACTGAGTCAGCTTAGCTTAGTGATCCATAAAATGAGGTCTTGCTTTTGGTACTGGGGTTTGTGAAAAAGTAGAAAATACCAAAACTGTTATTGCTTCCAAGTTTATGGTGTGGGTGTGTTACAGGTGATTTCTGTCTCTGCACTCTCTGGCTGTTTCTGTAGCTGCACCTGAATGCTCAGAATCCACATCAGTCTGGGCTGGGAAATAGAAATATTTTCTTTACTTGCCTTCAAGGCCAGGGCTGTCTGAGAGTCCAGTGTTCAGATAATCATCTCACCTTCATTTTTTTCCTAAAGAGACCCCTCTCTAATATCTAAATGGGAACCCTACTTATGATTTTTCTAAGATTATTTAGAAACGTGAACTATAAAAAACAAGCCTGGCTACAGCAGTTACTAGCATCTTGCACCAGCAACGTAATGTTTAGAGAAGGTACATTTTCTACCCCCTCACAGAATGCAAAGCCAAGAGGTCCAGAGGTAATCAATAATGTCACCAAGAAAACCCCAAACAAGCCAAAGAAATTAATTGGACAGTGTTTGTTAAAGAAATGCCATCCAGTGACTAAAATAAAAAGGTGCTAAAAATTTCTGTAGTGGTTTCCTGGTCATTGTCCCTGCCTGTCACTTGAGGGAAATGTAGGAGTTAGTGACTGTAGACCAGAGGAACCAAGTCTACAAAGGAATCATCCAATAGTTATTTGCATCTTCCTAGAGAAGTTGGGGTGGTGATAAGGAAAAGGACACAGCTTCAATGGGAAACCCTCTCACTCTTCCTCTCTAGACAATTAGCCACAATGGCTAATAGCAAAATAGCTGTGTGCTGAAACACAAACCAAGCCAGTTCATGTAATGCCGCCCACTGCTGCAAGACAGGCATGTGTTGATTTGAGTCAATGTGAAATGTCCATCCAATGTGCTGAAAAAAATCAGGAGGACTGAGGGAGGATTGGGTTAGGACCTTTCTATTGTATTCTACTAGCCATAGCACTGTGACGCAAAGTGCATCCACATTATTAATTTTGGCAAAGTAACAATGTATTCAAAGCAGCTGAGAGCTTGAACAATGCCACTTGAAGATCTGGCATACAGGGGACAAGCACCTGTTCATACAGGGGGCCAGATCCTTCAGAATGGGGCTTCAAGACTTGGCTTTTTATTCCCCTAGAAGAATGCAGTGGAAGAGAACAAATGAAATAAACTGCATAATTTAACCTTTATACTCTTTTCCCTGGTTATTTTTTTTTAGTTTGCCCTCTAGTGAACCTGCTAGCCTTCAAGGCCTGTACATGGATGAATTAATCCACCATCAGAAATGCTCCCAGCTGCAGCAGCAGTTCAGTGTGTCTCTCCCAGCTTGCCCCACTTTCAATCTAAGTGCTTTACACCTCAGCATGGAGGCTTATTTTAGATCCTTCATCCTGTCTCTTGCTGTTACGTGTCTGAGCTGGGCGACTTGCCTTTGGATGGATGCTTGCCATTCTCTGTTGATGAGAGGGGAATCCAAGGACCTTGCTGAGGCAGGACTGGATGCCTGACCCAGATAAAATGCAAAAAAAATTCTACTCTGAATCTCCTGAAGAATCTGTCATGTCCCTTCAGTCTGCCTTTCATCCAGCTGTTTGCTGTGGGCCACATGACCTGCAGGTTGCCTTGTGATCCATCACTGTCACTCACACTGCAGTTTATTAGCCCCCAGGGAGGAAAAACTCATTTCTTTTAAAACCAGTCATAATTTGAGAAAGGCCTGGCTCTTTTTCAGTTGTCTGCTGGCTGATGCTCTTGTCTGATTTCACCTTTAGTTCTCCCCTGGGGTGGATGTTCTCATGAGTCCAGGGGATCCCAATGTGTGCATACCAGCCTCCCGAGGCCTGGCCCAACCAGGCTTGTAGGATGTGCCATCTCCTTCTGTAGTCTGTTGGTCTTTGCCTCTTCTCCCTCACTTGGACATAACCTCTGCTGCAGGGGACACCAGTAGACCTGGTCCTTGCCTGTCCATGTGGTGCCAGCCTTTCATTCTGGTGTCCCAGCTCTCCATTGCACTGCAAAATTTGCTTCATGTGTCAGTCTGTCTCCAAACATCCATCTGCTTCTTTCCTCCCCAGTATCCTCTTTCTTGCTCATGTAAATACAGGGAGAAGTTCCTCGTATGAAAGGCTGCATCTGCCCATGCAGACACTGCAACATTTCAGGTCTTCAGACTTAAGACAGAGACAATCCTGCTACTACCCTGCCTAACAGAAGTTTGCTATCATCTTGAAACACTGAGTTTGTCACATCCTACCTAAGGAATGCTTCTTCAGTTGGACACAGTAATCTTATAGGTCCTTTCCACCCTATAGGTTTCTATGATTTTTCTGGAAGATGGTGTGCTTCAGCACGGAGAGCTGAAAAGATTAGGCCATGTGCCATCATCTGCCTTTAAGTTCATAAGAGAGAGAATACCTTAAACTTGAAATACTTTAGTCTCTGATACTAGATCTGAGGAAGAGTTGTGAATAAAGAACATTTACAGATGAAAAATGCAGTGGATAACTTCAGTGACAGACACACAGCATCATCTGTATCATCAAATACTTAAGCTGGACAGAAATTTCAAAATAATATGTGAAGATGGGAGCTTTGAAAATTGAATTGTGCAACTTGAATTGATTGTATTTCTTCTATTATTTCCCCACCTATGGAATGAGGAGACACCTCTGTAAGGTTTCAGCTGGGTTTACAAAACCATCAGTCACCTTTGAGAATTTCTTCAAGGTCTTGTAGCATAGCTTCAGACCTTTTAGCAATCCGACTTGAAATAATCAAAACAAGCCCAACCCAGCTTGAGTTATTCTAGTTCTTGTTGGTACTTGTGTTGGTAACTGTGTGTTCTGCGTGTTATGTTTTTAGGTACTCCTTCGTCGTGGCTATGGGATACCTCACATTGTGCCACATAAGCCGAATATACATATTTCATTATGGCATTCTCACTACAGATTTTTCCGGGTGAGTGACTCTGCAAACTGGTTCCTGTGTCAATCAGTATTAGTTGATTTCAGTAAATTGTAAGAATAATTTTAATGTTCTCTGTGGAGCACCTGCTATTTTGGTTCCCTTAAGCTTCTTCTGAGGCTTTTTTTTTTTTTTTTTGTTTGTTTGTTTGATTGGGTTTTTTTGTTTTATTTTGTTTTGGGGTTTTTTTGTTGTTGTTTTTAGGGGTTTTTTTTGTTTGTTTTTCAGTTAGTTTGGGTTTGGCTTTTTTTTCTGTTTGTTTGATTTTTGATTTTAAAAGAAGGAATAAGCACTGTGTGATTTTTGCACTGACTCATTGTTTCTACTGTTTTCTTGCTAGAAACTGTGTAGTTAGGCAGGTAGAGCTTAGTTAGCTAGGTTTTCCTGCAGAGCAGCCTGGGCAGCCCCTCCCTGGAGCTGTAGGAGTGACTTATTTGGCTGGTACTCTGCTTGCTAGTGGTCTGTCCAGAGAGGTGGGCTGGTCTGCTCTCCTTACAGCTTCCTAGGCATGGCTGTCAGCTCTGTCTCCTTTCTCCCATTCTGATTTATCTTCCAGCCCAGGAAGGTGTTTCCCAGCCCAGGCACTCCAGGGTGTGCGGGCAGGGGTGAGTTGTTGGTGGAGCTGGGTGAGTGACCCAGGCAGAGAGACAAGAGATCAGCTTGGGTTGTCAGCATTGGTTCACTTGTGGGGCCAGCTTGTGGCTGCTGCTTAAATAGCACAACTTTTTGTATGCCGTGGTATCTGTGAAACAGTGGTTTTCATATATATTGTAGTCTCTGATTTCACTCAGAGAAGCAGTAGAGGATGCTTTGCAAAGATAGAGGCAGCTAATCCTTTGTGCTTTGTGAGAGGAAGGTATGCTTTTGCATGATTTAAAACTAGTGTGCTAAACTGTAGTCTGCTTGTTTAATTGAATGTCTGAAGAGGGAGTAATTAGTAATATACCATGAAAAATTTCTGTAAACTCACACGGTAAATTTTGCATGACTCTCCCAAGTCTCTCTCATCTTACAGGTACAGAGTAGGAGAATGAAGGTTTTTTCTGTCTTTGTGCATGTGTCTCTCTCTTTGAGGTGGTCGGTTTAAGCATTTAATTAAATTTTAGGTGGTGGAGAAGTTTCTCTCAAACTCCTGAGATTTTTTTATCAAGGAGGCTGCAGTAACAGGAACTGATATGTTCAATGAAATTTAGTTCTGTAATTTTTTCTGCAGTGCTTTTAATACACAAAAGTATGTCCTCAAAGAGCATGACATGCCAAGAAGCCTGTAAATAGGATTGGAATGCTATAGCTCTGTGTGTGTAAGAGACAGAGAGAGAAATGTGAAAGATCATGCTTTTCTGAATAGTGTGTTCGGAAATGCACTGTGAGGCATATTAGCTCTCTCTCTCTGAATACATTTAATAAAGATTCAGCTGAGAATGGGGGTGGAAGAAGAGGAATGGTGGTTGTTTATTATGGGCTAGGTAGTGTTTTCTGCTCCCTTGATGAAAAAGTAACTACTCTTATTTAGCGATGAGCTTGAGGATAATAATGGTAGTGAAAGAAAAATGCTTGAACTTACTCCGTTACTTGATTTTGTCTTGGTGCTTCAAGACACACACCAATTCCTAAACTTCAGTCAAACATAAAACTACCAAATACAAACAAGTGGAAAATGTAGTATGGATATGAACTGCACTTTCATGGTGTATTTTAAAAGCAAAGAATAAATAAAAATACTGTAGTGGTACCAATAAAATTTGCAATCCAAAGTGTTGAAACCAGATCAGCCTCGTAAATCTGCCTTAGAACCTGTTTTCCTCAGCTGTAAATATGTGCCCATTGAAGCTTTATGCACATACCTGAACAGATGTGATGATCCAGAGAGACAATATATACTCCCTGGACACAGTTTTATCATGTATGACCAGCAACTGAACTCCTCTTGCTTGTTCTCCCATATTTGATGGCTCCTCATCTGTTGCATGTGGTAAAATAGGGAATCATTAGGACAGGGCCTGGCTGGGAGGATGGCATTAAAGCTCTCCCTCAGGGTTTCAGAAATGAGTGAGACAGAAGCACAGAGCTGTGCCCACCTCCCTCCAGCCTCCCACTGTTTTGGATGAATGTGGCTGGGGACATACAGTGAGAAGGCAAGACACTGGATTCAGGGGCATGTTTAAGATGCAATAAAAAGCCTGGCAACTTGTGTTTGAGGTTTCAGCATCCCATAAGTCTGGTGATACCTGGTTGCAAGGGGGAAGCTTTAATCCACATCAATAGGCACATAACCAGTTCTATTGCCATCAGCTTTCCAATGTCAGTTCCCTAAAGGGACAAGCCAGATGATGGGTGAGTGTTTCCCAGCAGCAGTGCTGAAAGCCAGCATCCCTCATTTGCTCTCTTGACCTGCTTTGTGCACTTAACAACTTACATGCGTAACCCTTTTGAAGTGTGCTTGCAAATACATTTTTGGGGTATTTTTAGTAGAGGGTGGTTGTGCTACTTGTTTGTAGACCTCCCATTTTGAGAACAGAGGTTGTAAAATGCAGGTAAAGATGGAGAGAACAAGGTAACTTTTGAGTCATATCTTAAGCAAACTGGAAAATGAAAGATCAAGCTATGGCACATCACTTCCAGGTTATGAAATAAGAAGTAAGGGATTTGTTACTTGCTGGTGACTAGTTAATTCTTAACTCCTGCAAAGGATAGGTTTGGTCACTGAGTCCCACAGTTAGAACTGTATTCAAACTGCTTGAAGCTATTTCTTGATTTAAGAGTTTTTCATGTATTGCATAGTACTTAAGGAAAAAGTAAGTTTTTTTAATGACTGCCAAGTTTTAAGGAAAACAATTTCCAGCTTGCTGCAGTTAAATTTTAATTACTTTAAAAATGTGTATATATTTTGTCAAATTTCTTTAAATTATATTATTTCTCAAGTAAGTAGTGATACAATTTAGGAATTTTCCCTTTGCTACTTCCTCAAAAACCCTATTCATTTTTGAACACTAATTGTACAGTAACTGAATCCTGTGCTTCCCCCTTAATCCAAATCAATCTTTGAGAGAAACATGCATGGTTTTTGTGCTTGCTTTGCCATGACATTTGTACATTGTACCTGGAAAAACTAAATCCTAACTCTCTCTCTTATTTCTTCTTCTTTATGCTAAGAGGATTATGCTGGTAAGTCGCCTGCCTATACAACTTTATAAAAACAGTAATAATATCACACAGTTTGTATCATGGACTCAGATTGAGTATAGTAATATGATAGATTTAAGGAAAAATGAGTTTAATATAAGGAATATTTATTCTGGTTTTTGGAAACTAGTAATAGATGGGGTTTCAATATAGCAAGATTCATGACCAAATGCCAGATGCATATAATCATCCAGAGGAAATCCAGAAGATACAGAACTTGTGTCTGTTTCAATCCTTTCCTTGATTGAGGCCATAGAGCTTTTTAGTTTTCTCTTTGAATTCTTGCAACATCTGAGCAAAATTTCCTAATATTGCAGATTATTCAGGGAAATGTCAGAGAATGAATGTGCATATGGGATTTCCTTTCATATATGAGGAGTGGCTGAGAGAAAGGGGGTTGTTTAGCCTGGAGAACAGGAGGGGCTTATCACTCTTTACAACTGCTTGTAAGGAGGTTGTAGCAAGGCTGGAGTAAGTCACTTCTGCCATGTAACAAGTGACACAACTAGAGGAAATGGCCTCAGGTTATGCAAGGGGAGGTTTAGATTGCATTTTGGAAGAAGTTTCTTCATGGAAAGTGTTTTCAAGCATAGGAACAGACTGCCCAGTTAACGCTGGAATCACCATCCCTGGAAGCTTTCAAAAAAGATGTAGTTATGGCACTTGGGGTGCAAGTGGTTTAGTGGTGAAGATGGCATTGCTGGGTTAACAGTTGGACTCAATGATCCTAGAGGTCTTTTCCAGTCTTAATGACTCTCTGATTTTTGCTGCTATTCCCTACAGAAGAGAAACTCGGTTTGTGAAGATCACCACACACACTGGCAGAGTTTTCAATCTGTTGGTCTTAGAGGGACTGTAGCTGAAGTGCATGGGAGACATGAGTAGTTTTCCTCCCCACGTGTCATATCTGTAGCTCTTTCACGAGTCTTTTGGTGGACATCACTCTCCAGACACCTTTGTGTTCACCCTATCCCAAATGCAGAGCAGCAGCAGCATTCTCAGCAAACCACCTAGGCAGGGATGGTCATTGAGAGAGCCCTCTCGAAAAGCCATATATATAAGTAGATGTTTCAGTAACCAGTGTCACTTCAGGCAGTGAATTTTTGCTGGATGGTTAGTGCTTTGTTGCTGTTTTTTCCCTCTCTCAGTAGCTTTTAGTATCAACCACAAAAGGAAGGAATAAAAGAGCAGCAGCTGTTTTTCACAAAGGAAATACATTTGCTGATGAAAGCAAAGAAAGATGTACTCTGTTACCATGTTAAAACACATAGCAGAAATGCTGTCTAGTCCTTCAGTTGGTTCAGTTGGTTATTTTTATTTTCTTGTCTTCTAAACGTTCGACACGCAGTAGATTGCTGCAGTGTCTGTTCCAACAGCGCTGGGTAACCTTGGTGTGCAGCTGGTCCCTAGAGGCAGTGCAGCAGTGCAGGTGCAGGGTGAGTAAGGGGGGGATCAGTCTGTTTTTTCATGCCTGTTCGCTGCTTTGCTGCTCAGCTGGGTGCATGTCCACTTGAAACAGCCCTGCAATCACTTAGCACTGGAGCCCTGCAAGAACTGCAGTGTGGGAACTAGGCAGAAGTCAAGCAGGCAGTCACGGCTAGAGAGCTCCACGCATCTAGTACATCCCAGGACACTTCTCCAGAAGTAAACACTCTTTTAAGTGAAATGCTTCTACCATGAAGGCTCAAGAACTACTGCTTGGGAGCTTTGACACACAAACACAAAAAAGGGCAGCACATCACATGAAGGAAATCGTAAGTGGCTTTGTAGGTGGCAAGTGTGTTTAGTGAAGTGTTTTTCCTCTGATGTACTTCAGTGCTTCCTCCTTTTACTGTTGAAAGCAAAAGTACGAGCTCACTGCCAGCCTGGCCATCTCCTTGTCAGCATGGTTACTGTCACAGCAGGCTGTGACTGTGTGAACTTCTTGTCGTGGCTTCAGCACTGCAGAGGTAACCCTGAAATAAATGTTCGCTGTTTTGGAGTCTTGTCTGCTATGAGCATTTTGACTCCACCTCCTCTCTTAGTGAAATCAGGTCAGTGGAAACTATTTCTAGCAAGAGTGTGCCAGACTCCTCCACAGGATTACCTAAGGTCAAGCAGACTGTGCTTGGAAAAAGTCTTCTCTTGTAAGCATTGAAGCTTGCTCAGTGCAGAAGCCAGCCTGTGATGCAGTGAGGGTCCCCACAGCAGTCTACCAACAAAACATCTTTACTTCCACTGGCCTGTGCTTCTGGCAGATTTATTGCATTGGGGCAAGCTGTATTTAAAAATTGTATCAACTGATACGTTTTCATTTGGAAGGTTTATTTAGGGGAGTAAACCCCTCTTGTGAGCATCCTCTGTAAACTGTTGCATCTTAATCTTGTGTTATTTTTCAAGGCATCTTATGTGAATTAAACAAAAAACCCGAAACTGTCTTTACTTTATGTTAGATGCCTTGGAAAATAAAATTGTCCCTGGATCAATTTCTTGATTTTTTTTTTTTAAATTAAAAGTTGGCCACTATGGTTTGTGTGTAGGAGGAACAGTGCAGATACAATCTAAGATTAAACTCATAGCCAATATATAAAACATGGGCCAGGAGGGGAAATCACACCACACATAAATCAGATTCTGTGTTTCTGTGGTAGTTTGTAACTGTGGTGGAGAGGGTGTGGAATCACCACTCAGCATGTGGCTGCAGAGAAATCAGTAGGTGTTCAAATGTGATGGATTGCAAGTTGTTTAGGCTCCTAAATGTGTTTTATTTCAAATGCTGCCTTCCTAGGGATAAGTCTTGGTGCTCCATCTGTAAGTACAAGTGTAGTAGGTAGATTTTTTTTTTTAAATTCAACATAATTGCCCCGCTTCAAAAATCTGTGCATCACAAAATTTTGGAGTAAGAAAAGGGATTGTAAGTTTTATAGTTTTGTTAACTTCCCTTCTTATTTTTAGCACTACTGACTTTTCCCAGTAGAGTCTAAGGGTTAAAATAATATCATGTTGGAAACAGTTGACTATATGTGATATGGTGCTGTATTTAATGCATTAATTTACTCAATGTTTTATTGCTGTTTAACATTAGAACTTGCCTGAAAGGCTGAATAGAAATGGCAATTCAATACTCTGCTATTTCTAAGTTTTAATAATCAAAACTCACAAGTTTAGGAATTTATGGTTCTTCTCTCCCCTCCTCCTTTCTTCCTTAAGGGAAAGTTCCATAAAAGTCATTATTTTGTTGTGCTCTGCCTTTTCCTGCAGCAAAAACATGATCCCCCTGAGATCAAGTCAGTGGGAAATTCTAGGCAGGAGGAGAGGAAGGAGGAAGATGCTCCTCATTCACCTGAAACCTTGCTTACCCTTTGTGTGAAATGTTGACTGATACCTGACACTGACCTCATGAAAGATTCAGTGTGTGTCATCCCATTGCCACTCAACAGCAGGTTTCCACCTTCCTGAGTAGGGCAGAGCAGAGATCACAGAATCAATTAGGTTGAAAATGACCTCTGATGTCGTCAAGTCCAACTTATGACCAATCACCAGCTTTGTCAACTAGACCATGGCACTGAGTGCCACATCCAGTCATTCCTTAAGCATATCCAGGGATAGTGACTCCACCACTTCCCTGGGAAGCCCATGCCCATGTCTAATCACCCTTTCCGTGAAAAATTTCCTTGGATATCTAACCTAAATGCTGAGTCCTGCATTTTGGCCACAAAAACGCCCTGCAGCGTTATAGGCTGGGGAAGGTGTGGCTGGACAGTGCCCAGGCAGAAAGGGACCTGGGGGTACTGGTTGACAGCTGGCTGAACATGAGCCAGCAGTGTGCTCTGGTGGCCAAGAAGGCCAAGGGCATCCTGGCCTGGATCAGGAATGGTGTGGCCAGCAGGACCAGGGAGGTCATTCTCCCCCTGTACTCGGCACTGGTGAGGCTGCACCTCGAGTGCTGTGTCCAGTTCTGGGCCCCTCAGTTCAGGAAGGACATTGAGACTCTTGAGAGAGTCCAGAGGGGGCAATGAGGCTGCTGAGGGGCTTGGAGCACAAGCCCTATGAGGAATAACTGAGGGAGCTGGGGTTGTTTAGCCTGGAGAAAAGAAGACTCAGAGGTGACTTTATCACTCTCTACAACTTCCTGAAGGGTGGCTGTGGCCAGGTGGGGGTTGGTCTCTTTCTCCAGGCAGCAGCTGACAGAATGAGAGGACACAATCTTAAGCTGGCTAGATATTAGGAAAAAGTTTTTCACAGAAAGGGTGATAAAGTATTGGAATGGTTTGCCTGGGGAGGTGGTGGATTCACCATCTCTGGATGTGTTTAAAAAAGACTGGATTTGGCACTTGGTGCCAGGGTTTAGTTGAGGTGTTAGGGTTGGGTTGGACTCGATGATTTTGGAGGTCTCTTCCAACCTAGTGGTTCCTTGATTCTCTGATTCTAAACCTCCCCTGGTGCAGCTCAAGAGAAGAGCTACACCTGGCTACACCCTCCTTTCAGGCAGTTGTAGAGAGCAATAAGATCCCCCCTGAGCCTCCTTTTCTCCAGACTAAACAACCCCAGCTCCTTCAGTCACTCATCATTGGACCTGTGCTTCAGACCCTTCCCCACCTCCATCATCCTTCTTTGGACACACTCCAGTCCCTCAATGTCCCCTGAACTGAGAGACCCAGAACTGAACACAGCACTCAAGGTGTGGCCTCACCAATGCTCAGTACAGGGGGACAGTCACTGCCCTGGTCCTGCTGGCCACACTATTTCTGATACAGACCAGGATGCCATTGGCCTTCTTGGCCACCTGGGCACATGCTGGCTCATATCCAGCTGGCCATTGACCAGCACCCCCCAGGTCCTTTTCTGCTGGGCCACTTTCCAGTGACTCTGGAACACATGTATGACATGTAATATGATGATGTCAGGAGGGAGAACAGGAGGTATCTAATGAACTTTGTGGCTCTCCTTCCCGCTCACCTTGTCAGACATGTCACTTTTGTTCTCCCTTGTCTCCTCTGGAGCTGGGATTTGAGGTAGACAGACTGTCCATCTTTTCTGATTGAAGTGTGGGATAGGCTGACTTGTTCTGTTGCCTTACAGTGTGCTGTCAATGAGGCAATGAATTCCTAATATAGATGAGGAGAACCTCTCTCCTCTGTGTTTATATGTAGTGTGACTTCAGTGCAAGCTCTACTCCTGCTGCCCTCGGATTGTTTGCAGTTTGGTTCTCTCTGGCTTACCATGGGGGCCTTGTCTATGACAAGTGTCTAAATTTAGACACTTGAAGTCATAGGGATTTGGCTACGAGCCCGGGGTTTAAAGTTACCTGCTGCAATATTGGCGTGAAGTACTTGCCATAAGAAACATATGCAACAAATTGAACCAATTTGAACCAAGTGTTAATGTTCCCCCATAAAGCTAAAAAGGTCAAACACTGACAAAATAAAAATTTGTGTTTATTGCAGTAGAACTGCTTGGTTCACTGACAGCCTCTGTCTCTCTTAAGGATTAAAAAAAATCTGCCTTTTCATATGCTTAAAGGATTAGGATTTATGTATCTCTGAAAGCAAAGCTAAATTTTGTCTGGGAAAATCTACTTTTAGAAACAGGATGTTGAAAATAATGGTAAAAACAGCTTATAAATCATTTTTCTTGAAAGATTAATTGGAATAGAGCTTAGAATAACTGTTTGACAATATTTCTGGAAAGTGAAAAGTCATTGTTGAATTTGTCCATTCTTTAGCTACTATCAGTTGTCTAGGTGGTCCAAGGAGAGCTGCTGAACAAACCCCTCTGTTACAGTTGAATTCAAGTTGTGTGTATATTTAAACCTATTCTGAATTTGATGAGCAAACTTTTTTTACTGACATTTCAAGTAGAGACTTCTGAAATGATAAATGTGGTTTCTGATTAAGTAATTGGCTGATATTGTGTGTTCTGGTTTTGGGTAGAAAATGCAAATTACTTACACAGAATTACTTGTGGACTCTTGAAAAAGATCAAGCATATTAAGTGTTAAAAAAAAAGACCACATAGAATGAAAGAATGTCTTCTGGCAGTATTTGTTTACCATGCTCAGCCTACAAATTATCTTGAGGATCTGTTTGATTAATATTAGTGGGATAATCAGGTTGTAAACAGTTTATCTTAGCCATTGGATTTACATTTGATTGTAACTAGTAGGTCGATTTAGTCAAGGATGATACAGAATCTCTTGAAAATCTCTGTAGAACAGAAAGTATTTGACTGTTATTTTAGACAGAGACATCACTGAATGTAACTTTCGCTTTTTTTTTCTTTACCTGAGAAATCTGTAGGAGGAACTGCTTGAAATAAAGAAAACACTGTCAACTTTTTTCATTAATTGTGTTCCAGAAAATATATTACAATAGCTAAAATGAACAGCTATAATGTTTGGCACAATCATCTATGTCTCTTAAAAAAGTTCCATATACTCATCAAAATGTGTAAAATAGTTAAATAAATGTGTACAAACTCGAGTTTTCATTTCCAGGTTGAAGACATCATTTGTGTTCAAACAGAAACCTCCATCTGGTCAATGTTGTTAATTTATTCTCAAATGGAGAAAGAACCTATTGTATAAATCCTCAGGGAAGACATATCTGTTTTGTGGGACTGGTTTTACGTATAGTCATCACAACTAATGCTTTTAAAATAGTGGTGTATCCTCATCACCCGTTCCCATCTCCTGGCTATTGTGAGAGATCTGGGCACCCTGTGCTGGTGTCCCCAGTGGCAGAGAGATAGGGAGAAGCAGTGTGAGCAGGTGCTCATCCCTTGCTTTGCCTGCCATGGGTCCTTCCAGGCTGCAGATGTTCAGTGCCAGGTCTCATGTCTAGGGCGCCACAGCTGATGGAGGAAGTGGTCCATTGTCCCCATGGTTTTTCTCCCATCTTTCCTCTTTCCTTCCTCTAAATGCTCTTGGCTGTGTCCTTTACCCTTGTGGGAACCAGCTCCTGATGCCACCAAGCTGAGTTTAATCTTTTTCCCCTTTCTTTCCCTGCAGCAGCTCATGTTTACCTTCAGGGCCAAGAAGCTCTGTAAAGCTGGATATGAGAAGTATAAGTGGCCCTACTGGGAGCAGTGGCTATTTCTATGCTGTGTGTTTAGTTGGCACCAAAGCTGCTGGGTGGCTGTAAGCCTGGCTCAGGTACAGCCAGCTCCTGTTTTCAGAAGCTCCAGATCCCACATGCCCATACACTCCCAGTTGGATGTTGTATCTTGTACAGGCTGTTCACAATGCAGATGCGTGGCCAAGAAGCAAGTGGGAAACTGCTGTGCTGACAGCTATTCTGGTATTTGCACACAGTCCTAATTGATAGAGCTATTCATGTGGGGAAATAAGCATCTGTATCTGCAGAGTCAACATTTTTTTAGGGCACTGAGGAGACAGACAATAGGAGAGTAACAGTAAGAAGAGCCAGACTTGGGTTACAGCAGCACTGCTGTATTCTGGTGTTGCATTGTATGGGGCTTCAATTTGGTCTTTGGCTGAAAGGAAGCTCAGTGGGCTGCAGAAGCTGGTATTTCCTGGTGGTGTGATTTCTTCTGAACTACAATTTGCACTGCTGCACGATAGGGAGACATAAAATAAGGCTTTGTGTGCACTTAGCAATTAAAAATTCCAGTGCAAGTTACTGTGGGGTTGTTTTGAACCCAGGCAATTGTCTTATGCCTGAGTGCCTCCTTCAGATTTAATTGGATGTTTTCCACTTGTTGCTAATGCAGTTATGCCTTTTAAAGGCATAAAGACATTCAGTGAGAAAGTTGGGAATAATTTGTATTACAAGACATGTAACTGTTGTTTCTGTCTTTGTTATAGTCCGCTGATGATAATTACACAGAAGATCACAACACTAGCATGCCAGCTACATGATGGTAAGAAAAGGAATCTCTTCCCACGTCCTGAAGACAGCCTTTTTATTCCAGTGCATTCTATGGTTGATTTATGGATCAATGTAGTTCAGTGAGTTGTTTCAAATGAAGAAGAAAAATGATTTGTGGAGGAAAATGAGAAACTTGAAGTTTTGATCAGTTGTTAGGATCAAACTGTCTTTGCAATATCAGAGAGAACTGTTTTCCCATTTGGGTATTCTACTTCCTTGGGGCCCAGCTTGGATTTTAGCTAGTACCAGTATCTCCTGTTTAGATGCTACAGTGCATCTCCATTAAGCCCTCTGAAGCTGTTACTGATTCTCAGATGTCAAGAGTTGTGTTTGATACATAGGTTCAGTCACTAATGTTAATTTAGCAAAAAATATGCTAGCACTGATATATTCAGTGGTAATATACTCCATGAGTTGTGAGGGATAGAATTCAGTAGCTTTTTCCCAGCTCAGAGAGAAGCACAGTTGCAAGCAAAATAACATTGTCTTCAATCTTGTGCTGTGCTGCGACAAAGAGCTCTATTATTTCCCAGTAAAATGCCTGGGTCTACTACAGTGCAAAGGCTAGAAATGTCAGTTGTCATCAGTAGCATTATTGCTTGTGCCTTCTAATGTTGCAGTGTGAATTTCTGATGGTCTGAGGCCCACTGCTTTACAAGCTGTGGGTCACTGAATAAGTGTCTTGCTATAGAATTGTTGTGAGCAAGGATTTAAGTGATGGCCACACGGGGCCTAGCATTGTTTGCAAGTCAGGTTTGCACAAGTGAATCTAATGCTTTTAGCTGGCTATAATAGGTACAGTTGGAAGTTTGGCTAACTAACCATGTTGTTGGCATTCATGTTGCTGAGGCTTCTCTGCTTCTGTTAGTTGAGTCAGCTCAGGTATTGCTGCAATTCCACAGCGGTGTGCAGCCTAGGTAAATGAACAGACAGAAAGGAAAAAGACAACAGCAGAGGCAGGAGAGTTTTAAACAGACCAGAAATCCTACAGATTAATGATGGTGGAAAAGGCTCATTACACTCTGAGCATCCATATATGGAGCAGTTGATCATATGAAGGCAGCTTGCAGTTCAAGCATCAGTGACAAATTTCTATTTGTAAAAATTTAACGCGACAAATTTCTATTCGTAAAAATTTAACACAGCTGTCTGTAAATGGAAACAGATAAACAAAATACCCAGTCCTTTAAGCAATTAAGGGCTTAATTGTTTCTCTGAAACTCAGGCCCTCCCAGTATTTACAAACTGAAACACAGTGGGGAGAGAATGGAAATGAGCAGCTTATCAGCAGCCGTTGTAGGATGTGGATCCTGTGTGTGTATAGGTAATTACGGCCAGTATGTTTAGAGCAGTAGTGTCAATTGGTGCCCAGCCCCTCATCTTTTGGGGCTGTGCACGTGGAGCTGTGCACATGCATGCTCCCCATCGAGTGCTGTGATTCGTCCTGTGTTGTTCTACTGAAGCCAGTGGGATTGCCTGCAGTATGTGCAGCTAAAGCTCTAGGGTGAAGGTTTTGAGGCACGTGCTGTAAGCAGCATCAGTTTATCACTGGCTGTGACACAAGATTTTTCCATGCTTTTCCTGGGACATTGCGTCTGTGCTCTACCTCTGGCCCCAAAGGTCTTGTGCACCCAACAGGAGGTCACCCTTCCAGTCTGGACCTTGTGCTACACCAGATTATTACTGATGTGTATGTTTAGGCTTTCTCCAGCAGCAGGCAGCTGGGCTGCTCCTTCACACCAGTGGAGCTTCTGTTCCCTGAGTGGCTGCTTCCCTTCCCCTGCCCACTCCTCCTGCTGTGAAATGCTCCATTTCTCACCAAGGAGCCAGTGGGAGGTTTGTGCTTAAATGAGCCAGCAGCTTCTGGCAACAGAGGTTTTTCTAGCCCAGGACAGTTTGTAGAGGCTGTTGGGGGTCACTGCCAGTTGGTGGCATTGCCACTTCCATTGTGTGTGTGTGGGAATGCTATAGCTGCTCTTCCTGACCGTGTAGCCAGGGTGAGGAAGGGGGAATGAGGTAAGGAACTGGGTACAGAGGTCGAGTAGAACTTGACATTGAAGTTAGGGATTGAGATGCATTACAACCACCTGTGACAAAGAAATTTTGAAATTTATTTGTGGGGTGCAAGCATAAGGCTTTGGGAATAGCTTTTACTGTTTGTCTCTTGGAAAGATCTAATATGACTTTTCTTTCCAGGAATAGGGCGCCAAGCTGAGGAACTCACTGCTGAGCAAAATCGGCTTGCTGTAAAGTAAGGATGTAATTCTCTTAGTGAATTGTGTCTAATTTCTTCCAAAGAAGTTGAGTGTTTAGGTTGTTTGTTTTTGTTGTTTTGTTTGTTTTTTTTTTTTTTTTTTTTTTTTTTTTTTTTTTCATTGCAATGTCAGGACAACATAGTGGCCCACCCATGAAAATGTTTCCTGCTGCTTTCCAGTTCATGGTATGCCTAAAGTCCTACCTGCTTTTTCTATTTGCTCTAGCAGTTTTATTTTGTAATGTTGCTGTCATTGCCCTCCTTACACAAACATACATTCTCCCCTATATTCCTTATTTGCTCAGTTGAGGACTTCTGCCTTTATCAACCTGTGCTGGTCAGTAAAGCACTGAAGTACTTGGTGATGTCTCATGGACTTAAATAAATACTCCACATGAAACAAAACAAATCTTTGCTGAATTAACTCTTTTAAATTTAGGCTGGGACTGTGCTATACAGACTTGTTGGCGTTATCTTCATCTGACCTGTGATGTTATTTTTCCAAGTAGATACTCCTCCCATCAGGCAATCCACTGCATAGTAAAAATCCATTTTGGTTTGTCTCTGACATCTCAAGTGCTGCTTTTCTTTGCCATAATTTTGGAATGCTGAATTTTATTTTTTTCTAGTCTCCCTCCATAATGTTAATACTCCTAGTTCTTCAAGTTATGTAACTAGTCTTCTCATTTTTCATATGGAGAAAGCATCTCTCTGAGCAGCTTTTTTTTGTTTCCTAGTTTGTTTCTCAACACAAGTGCAACCAGGAGGTGAACTTTTTTTTTTTTAAATGAAGAATTAGTATTACAGAATTACTCTTAGAACCTACTTTTACCATGACATGTTTGTTTAAGGCCAAGGAAATTATTTCCTTCCTTTCCAAGGTAGAAGATTCAGCCATCAGAAAATCTGTCTATGAGCTTCAAAAAGAAAGTAATTTCTTGAAAAGCAAGAATCTTGTAGGTAGCCTTGTATAACTCTGCTATGACCCCATAGTGTCTATTTTTAAAGCTCACAGCATGATTTTTAACTGCTCTTGGCCCTTAATACTAGCCAAATTCTCACCAAACAGGCTTGGGTTTTTTTCTTGTATAGTAGATGAGTTCATAATAGAAAAGCAGATGCCAATAGCTGAAGTGTCAGTGGCAGACAAGTCATAACTGAAGAGTTTTAAATCCCCTTTGGTAATACAGCCTTTTGTCTTCCCTCCTGTTCTTGGTTTGTTTTTGTTTCTCGCTCATCCTCTGTACATTCCTTCGTGCATTGCTCATGTCTCCCCACCCAACCATGTGCAGACTCCAAGTTGAAACTAATCATTTTATTTTTAGTAGAGCTAGGAAGCCCAAATCATGGACCAAATTTTGCAGGACAGAAAGATGACCCTTATCCCAAATTTTTTGCTGCATCTTTCTGTGAAATGCTTTCACCAGTGAACATACCATTCAGGCACTAACATCTACAATAACCAGTAGGGTGAATGCAGAAAATCCTTGCTAATCTAACTGTTTATTCAAACTAATTCCACTTCAGAATAGAAGTAGGCAACAGAAAATGTTTAACTGTTGCTTAGTTTTTCTGCTAGAAATTTGTTTTAGTCTTAAAGAATTTTAAGTGTTTTGGTTTATGCCTGTCTATCTGTGTCTCGGGCAGGAGAGCCCTCAAGCACTGTGCCCAAGATTGTGTTCTCATCTGAGGACTCCATGTTTACTTGCATGGTGACAATTAGGACATTTGTGGAGAGCACTCACTCTAATGCAGTGCAGAACACAGTGCACAGTTTGGATGTTGGCATTTTCTGCCAGATAAAAACCCCAAGCCTAACAATTTATAAATTACACTACTGCTGAAAGGCCTTTGCATCTTTATTTTTCCATCCTACTGGTCTGTAGCAAGGACGGTGGATCTTCATTTTACACCAAATGTAAAACCCCAGGAGGAACCGGTGGGATATGTACTTGCAAAATGGAAAAAAATTAATATGACAGGCTTTCTTTGACTTTTGTCTTTCAATTCATGTATTTTTTTTCCCCCTTAGTTCATTTTCCAGTTCATGAGGCAATACAGGCAATTACTTCCTTTATTTGAGCAGTAGGAGAGAGTGCTTCTTCATTCTCTTCCTGTGTGTTTCATGTGACACTTCCCAGTTTTGAAAAAGCTGGACTGAAGGGTGGGTGAGTGCTCCTCCCAGGACTGAGAGCCCTCCTTTTAAAGACTCCCTGCCCTGTGGTTTGTATAAGAAGGCAGTATAGTCCCTGACACCCTGGACGGATGTCCAAAACCAATTACCAGCTCCTCACTCCTGGTACTGCTGATTTGTTCAAAATGGACAGATCTATTACTGTTTTCAGCTAAAATGTTTGTAAGATTACAACTTTTCAAATCATTAGCATTAGCTCACCTGTAGTTTAAGCACTTCCATGTTACCTTTGCTCTGACTGCCATCTACCAGACATCACCAGAATATGACAGGCTGTGTTTCATCTTCCCCAGAATGGATCTAGAAAGCTTTCAGCTGGTGGGAAAGGGGTAGGGGAGAGGTGGGGACTGAGGAAGACAGTGCAACAAAAAACATTGGTGAAAGCTTTTGCTGTGATTTACCTTGTTTTGGCTTTTTTTTTGTTTGTTCTGTTGTGTGTGGCTGATTTTTCTCAGGTCAAGACCTTCTTTACTGGAGTATTTAAGTTATCTCCTCAATTTTATGAGCATCATAGCAGGGCCTTGCAGCAATTACAAGGATTATATCGCCTTCATTGAAGGGAGGCATGTGCACATGAAGCTGCTAGAAGTGAACTGGAAGCAGAAGGGTTACGACAGACTTCCTGATCCTTCTCCAACTGTAAGTTTTAAGGTGACAAAGATTTATTGCAGAGGGCAGGAAAGCATAGCTTTGTACATGATTCTCATAATTAAAAGCCGAGAAGAAAAACCAGTTTTGGGTTATCTTGCCAGTAAAGGTTACAGTGAGTTTTTTCTGTGAGTGGAGACTGTTTTTATCACTAGGTCAGGGGTGAAGGGGCTAGTGAATTCCGAATTCCCCAAATGGGTTTGGCATGCAAAACGGGTCAGCTGTTAATGGATGTCCTTTGTGCAGCAATGGGAATGGGCTGCAGGTTCTGACAATGACAAGTTGCAGTTCAGTTCCAGGCAGAGGAGGAAAGTCAGAAAAAAACCAAAAGAGTGAAATCTTCCCCATAGTGCAGGAGATGTTAGAAGTACACGAATCACAGCTAATCAGAAACTGTAGCCTGTCCAGGTGAGTTGCCAAAGTATCTCACACACTTTAGGATGACTCAAGAGGTAATTTTTTCACATAGTTTTAACACTAGTTTTGTTTTATATTTTTTAAATATTACTTAAAACCTTCTTATAAAATAGCCTTTTTGTAAAGCAGGATAGCATAGCATGAAATCCAGATTTCCCTCTCTTATCTTAAGGTGACTCTGAATGTGTAGCTTTGTGAATGTGTGCAGAATGTCTCCTCTGAACCTGAGCATCTGCTTATGTGTAATGATTCTTGTAGCACACAGCTGTCTTTCTACTGACTCTAGTGGTATTACTTCTGATTTACATTAATCTGAATAAGGCTCATATTGTGGAGGGTGCAAGTCAGGAGAAAGCATTAAAATCTGCATAAAAAAAAAATCCCACATTACTTTATTCCAGAATTAGAAGAATATATAAAAAGACACCAAAAATCAAAAGGGTCAAAAAATACATGCTTCTTTTAATAGCATGTTGCATTTTTATTAGCCTTCTGAGAATATGAGTCAATTTTCAGATGGTATCCAAGTGCCAGATTACTTTTAAATTACAACTGGTCAAGAAGAGTTTACTCATGGTGTGTATTTGCAAACAAGCTTAGAACTACTGCCATGAGTGTCAGTAATGATGTGTAGGAAGCTAGGGAGCTGGAGTAGGAAATGCTGTGGCAGAGCAGATACCCTCTATCGTGGGTACAAGTGTGCTGTACAACACGACGCTTTCTGGACAAGTGATTTTTAGCAAGACCTCTGAGTGGTAGCTTTTTGGTAACACCTACTGTTGCACTGAATATCCATACCTTTGGCTTCCAGCAGGAACCCAGTCTTTAGTTCCAGGAGATGACAGTAGATGCAGAGAAGATTTCTGCCTTCCACTGTAGGGCTTGGCTTATTTGTTTCCTTTCTCATTTCAGAACCTCCGCACACTGATGTGGAGTCTGTCATGAAGTTCATCACTGATTTTGACTTGTGATTGTCCTATCTATCTATAGTTAGGGCAGTAAACCAAATTAAACTAAAGCTGTGACTCTGGCCTTTTCTTGGTCACCTCTTTTAAATTAATTAGTATCAACTTTGTCATTAGTAACTTTAATGGTTCTTGAAGCCCATTGTTTTTGTATGTCATGAGCACTGCCTTGTTCTGCCCCTTAAGCAAATTTTTCTAATGAATGTTTCATTGTTTGTGCTTTTTAGGGAGCAGTGATGTACAAGCTGTGTATCACACTAGTATCTCTGATTTTATTCTTGACGCTTACCAAGAACTTTCCTATGGCATATATTATTGATAACGAATTTCTTGATAAAACTCCCTTCTTGTCAAGACTTGGCTACCTGTATGTTGTAACACAGGCAGCAAAACCAAAGTATTATTTTGCATGGACATTGGGTAAGTCTGGTTACATCATGTACTTTTGTGTGTAGCAAATAAGTTCCTAAATGGTGGGGAGGGGTTGGAAACCCTGGGTGGGAGGGAAATAAAATTGTCCCTAGACCTGTGGTTCACGTGGGAGATGTGATCCTTTAGGCAGTGGGCCCTCTGCTTGTTGGGGGGCTGATGCTAGGCTTTGCCTCTAAAGCACTGTGGGCTCTTGTATGCACCTTTGTGTGGTCCAGAGAAGAGGCTGGAGAACTGTGGCAAACAAAGGAGGTGTGGGGAAGGACCAAAATGTCTGCAAGGAAAAGGGAGAGAAGTAAGAGGGCTCACTAAAGAGAGAAGCTAATCTTTTTAGGAGCCAGCTAGGCTGGTGGTCAAAATAATCTTCTTGCATTTGACCTTCTTCTTCTTTTACAAGTCACCTTTCACATCTGTGCATGGGGAGTCAAATCCTTTAGGCCAGGCAGAGAATATCCTGGGTTATTTTGGTGGTATTATAAGACGTGATGTGTAGGGGAGTTCCTGGAAGTCCAGCAAGCAATGCATATAGGTGAAGCTGAGCAGGGTGTCACTGAGATGGGATGGAAATAGCCAGGGAGATTCAATGCGAGGCTGTGATTAAACTGCTGGGAATAAAACTGTCAGGTTCAGGGAAGACAGCCAGGACTGGCATGTGTGGGATGGGAAAGGCTTTGAGATAAAGGATAGCTTGCTCGCAAACTTATTTCTTGGGATCCAGTGTTAAATTGTTGCCTCCATTTGTTCTGGACCTATAGTTAACTGGAAGTCCATTATTAAAGAGATAAACTGAACTTGCATTTGTGACGTGATCTAGCTGTAGAGGCTGTGGAAGGGTCTTACAAATGAGGCAGTTCAGGGAAAAGTAGGCACTGCATAGTCGAGGGTGAGGCCTCCTCTACTGACGTCCCAAATCCAGGCAGCAGAACAGCAAGCACTTTATCCTTTTTTTATCCTTTCCCAGTTTTGCTCCTGGTGGCATGGCCCAGGGCAGTACAAAAGCGCCTGCTGAAAAGGGCAATAAATGCTTCCTGTCCCCAGGACAGGACAGGCACGCTATTGTGTGGGAGCTGTGCCGCTGGATTCCTCCAGATCTATGGGGAGAAAACGCGGCTTCTCACTGCACTAGCGATAGTCCTGGGAACATGGCTGCAAACCTAACTCTGAGCTGTCAGTGAAACCACTTTGGGCCCGAGTGCTCCATCCAAGGAGCTGTGACAGCCACACACAGTCCAAGCTGTTCAAGTCTGCAGGGAAATGACTACGGAGCTTGTGGGGATTCGGGTTTTGTGAGCAGCTTGAGGGTGCACGGTTGTGGTCTTTCTGTGCTTCACACCTCGCTCTGCAGACAGCAGCCTGGGAAGCAAAAGGCCAAGGGGTCTGCTACATAATTATTGCTCATCCCATGATTCCTGGCTTCTTGGTTTTGGCAAAAAAACCCCCACTAATTAGTTGGTTCCTGCAACCCTTGGAGCAAGCAGAAGAAAATCCAGGAGTGTACTGCTCTGGGGTGATGGTTTTGCTCCAATCTCTGAGATTGGGCAGGATCCTGTGGGCCAATTTTAGGCAGTGTTGTTTATTTTTGGCGGGTTTTTAAAA
Source organism: Chaetops frenatus (assembly GCA_013400775.1). Taxonomy (NCBI): domain Eukaryota; kingdom Metazoa; phylum Chordata; class Aves; order Passeriformes; family Picathartidae; genus Chaetops; species Chaetops frenatus. The sequence goes on along the minus strand of VZTR01001692.1, from coordinate 446,215 downwards.
GAGGGACAGTTTTTTTCCATCAGTAAAATCTATCTCATTTAGAAAAGTGGAAAACAAAAGAGAAAGTTTCAGGTTAGAGAAGGTTGCTTGTTTATTTATTTATTGTTAATCTTGTTGCTTCTAGTTAGGTTCCCTCCCTATTTTTGTACACTAGAGGTTCTCTATGAGCTTATGCCTGTACTCCCAGCATTTACAAAGTAAAATCAGTTTTTATTCTTGGAGGAGAAATGCCGGCCTTTTTAAAGCATAACCAGGCTTGTATTTTGTAAATGACCTAGAAGAAAAAGCCTTACCTGTATTTGGGCTTCCCTTTTTTCTTCAAATGATCCTCAATGTTGGCTACAGCTAGTGATGCAGAGACATTAATGAATCCTCCCTTCTGTTTTCTTAGTATTCCAATAATGTATTTCTAGCAGGGGCACATTGAAATCAGAATCTGGAGACCCAGTGATGAGGTGACTCCCAGGCACTCTGGGAGGGGAGGTAGTTGACAAGAGTGCATCAGTGTGTAGTGCCTTTATTTTATCCAAGCTTTTACTTGCTTTAAAGTAGCCAAGTGTGTAACAGAAGTTCCTCAATATTTGGTTCATAGAGATGTTCAGACACTTTAGTAAGACACTCAGCAACAGGATTAGCAAAAGTCTTTTTCTGCAGAATTCTGAATGACAGTCTTAATTAATGCAGTCATGTTGGAACTCTTAATAGAAATAATAAGCATGTCTTTGAGATATGAAGGGGTTTTTTTTTGAATTCTGGAAAATGCTGTAACATCCAGGTGCCCTTTTGAGGAAAATGCTCATTCATTTTACAGCAATATCTCTCTCAGATGAATAATAAAGGCCAACTATTTGTAGTTATTCTATTTCTTCACAAGGAGTAGCCTTGTAGTAACGCCCCTTTACAAAGAAGAAACTTCTCCTAGAAGGGGAGGTTGCAAAATCCCACAAGGCTGGTTTGAATGTTTGTTTAGTTGCTGTACTGACTTGTGAGAAAACATGTCTCTTCCAGCAGTCTGATTTTCACCTGTTTTGCTTTGACATTGCAGCAGATGCAGTCAACAATGCAGCTGGTTATGGATTCAGTGGAGTTGATGAGAAAGGCACTTTCCGCTGGGACCTGTTGTCTAATTTGAATATCTGGAACATTGAGGTGAGATAAAGGAGTGGCTGCATTGGCATAATTCTAATGATAATGGGTAGAAGCTTTACTGGAAGGAAAGTAAATCTATGCTACCAGGCTGCTCCTCTTTAGCATGAAGAGGTTTTGTATTTTATCTGTTGGACAGATAAAAAGCATCTGTCTGAAAGACTTCCTCATGCTCTGTATTCAGGTTGTATTTCTAAGCAGTTTAATGAGGGCTAATAAATAATTATATCAGATATTTAATAAATGAACAGTCAATTACTGTAGATTGTGGCTGAGCTCAGTGGGTCACTAAATTGTTCACAGCTATGATTCTTCACCATCTGTGGTGTGTTCTGTTTGTTTATTCCTAACAATCTTTCACTTCTGTAGCCCAGTTGAGATGAGTGGTGGCAGTGAAGGAGGCTGCCACAAGTGGCACAGACACGTGCAAGGGCTACACAGCCCCTGGCACCTGGAGAAAAGCTAGGATAGGAGGCATAACAGGTGCAGACCAAGCAACCTGAATGGGAGCTGACAGGGGCACACAGAGCTGAGATGGCTGCTGACCTAGAGCACCATGGAGCAAGCCACACTCTTCCTCAAAACATCTGTCACTCCGTCCTTGTGGCTGCAGTATGCTTTTAAGATCCCTCAGCCTTTTGTAAACTATTCATGTTTGTGTCTCTAATGAGAAAGATGGTCCATATTTGTTTGCCCTGAAGAATGTTTTGTGAGTGCCGGTGAGATGTGGAAATATTTATGTGTTTGAGACTGCTTTCTGAAGGCTTCTTTTTCAGAAATAGGAGGAGCTTCCCTCTGTAATTCTCTAGTTATGATTTTAAAAGTGATCACAGATGAAAATAGCTTGACTGCTTTATTGCTGAACAATCTGTGACTAAGTGAATGTGCTGTAATAGCTCTTCTCAAAAATGAAATAGCCTCTGTAATTCTTCATTGAAAATGCCAAAATTGAAAGTATCATTATGCATTCCCTGTTTTTCAACATTCTTTTTCTTTTTCCTTTTTAACCATAATTAATTCTCAGTGTACATTTCTCCTTGATGAGTACAGGATACACAGCCCAGAAATGCTTTACATTTCTTGATGACAGTGGCACCCTAGATACAACTCTGAGATCTTGAATCTATATCTGATTCAGTTTTGGGGCAGGAGATGCTTCTTACTTGGGCTGAGGCAACTTCTGTTTGAAGGAGGAAAGCAAAATGCAGGCAGTGCTCTTCGGTCAAGCTGAATAAAGGAAACAGGAGCCTTTGCTGCTCTCTACCCACTGAACTGGTGGCCTCTCAAAACTTACTTCCTTTACTGGTCACATGGGCAACAGAAATCAGAAATTGTTTCCAAGAGCATAAAGCAGAGTGCTGTCTTGATTTGATCATGCGTGCAATGAGAAAAAGAGGCCACAGAGACCATGACTTTGAGTAAGGCTTGAACCATCACTTTATGTGCCAACAGCAACGCTGGGAGTTGAAGTTTAAGTGTGATTGTACAGTGTGTACAGATACAGTCTATCTATTCAGCAGGTATAGCCACCTGCATGTGAAAAATTACCTCAGAGTTGGGAACTTGAGTGCTAAATGTGACTGTCTGATGTGTAGAAAACATGAGCACATGGAAGGGGTTGTGTGGGCCTTAAAACATGACAGGGGCTAAGCGTATGCGGGGGACTTGAAAGCCTTGGCAACCTGCTTGTTTTGACAGCCAGCAATTACTTCCTCCCTTGGTAATGTAACAGGGGAACTTAAAGGAGGCCAAAAGAGAGTAACAATATTAGTTGGAAGAGAAACTGTATTTTTCTTGGCTTCTCTTGGAGCAGTAATGCAATTAAAATGTGGCGGTGCTGCGTTGGGAATTGCTAATAATTTTAACTCCTTAAAGGCAGAGGATGAAATGCTAGCTTTAAGGATTCTGTGTGGAAGTATGTGCACATTCCCCTTGGAAGCCTTTGCCCTTAATCCATTTTTTCAGTGTGCCCTTGCCTTCAGCCAATACGGCAAAGCAATGCGGTGTCACTGGATCATGTCCCCACTTGGCCAGGGGGTCCTTGGAGGTTTCTGCCAGCAGGCAAGGGACCAAGCTGGAGTTGGGAGGTGAAGCTGATCAGCAGTAGGGGAACCGATGCTGAACAACGGAGTCCAGCCATCCCCTAAAGCTGGGGGAGCTCAGAGGAGGAGGTACGAGGGAATCTCTCAGGATCCTGGAGTCCACCCTGGTTTCTCAGTCAGTGGGCTGAGGACTGGCTTCTAAATTTAGTCCTAATTTTTTTGCCCATGTTTTTCAGTCCTCCCCCTTCCTTCTCCAAATAGTAGTAGTAGTAATAATAATAACAATAGCAACAACAATAATAATAACGATAACAATAATAATTTTCTTTTTTTTAATACTTTGTTTAAGTAGTGCTGTAGGGAAGTCCAGATTGCATAATGGGTGGCAAGATATCTCTTCCAGAAATAAAGCTGCTTATGAACTGAAGGGAAGGCTGAGCGTATAAAACAAGAAAGCATCTCAGATTTCCTGTTATTTGAAAAGTAACCAAACACTGTATTTAATTATATGAAACAAAGTGAGATTTTAGAGCAAGTGCGAAGTGTTAGCCATAAGCCATCACCCTGGTTAATGTCCCTCCCAAGTCATATTGGTATAATGATGGATTGTGGCACAGTGTCCATAAAAATTAGCTGCTAGAATTAATATTTTCCATGTACCTCCTCACTAATTTAAAATGCAACTAGTATTTTACAGGCTTCATTGCTAACGTTCCATGTGAACTTCTTTCTTAGACTGCCACAAGTTTTAAAATTTACATTGAAAACTGGAACATTCAGACAGCTGCCTGGCTGAAACGGTAAGAGTAATGAAACAGTAATGTGCTTGTGACATCCAAAAGCTCTCCATGGCCTGGAAAAATGCTGTCTGGTGGCTCTCATAAATGTATAACCTCTTGTTCTTTCTTTGTTTCCTGTGTCTGTAATAGTTGGTGCAGTACAAGGGTATTTGGTGCTGTAAAGTTTTATTGCTGGAAGTGTAAAATGTTCCTATTTTATATATGAGAAACAAGGCCATAAATGAACTGTTCAAATCTTCCATAATAGAAAGTAATAGCATTTTGTTGTTTCCCTCCATTATATTTCCTGTACTGTTTTGCTTTGCTATGTTATGTTTCCCATGCAGAGGTGAGTGTCACCAGTATCCAGAAATTCAGCAAGAAATAAGGTCAAAGTCTTCAGAGCCCCAGTGTAGTCTGGTTTGGAGTCAGCCTGAGGTGCTTGCCAGGGAGTCCTTGTTTATGATATGGGGAAGAGACTTACAACACTGAGATGATCTGATTTTAACCTGTGACTGTTAAGGGACATACTATAAATACTAGCATAAGTCCAAAGTTTGTAGATTGGACTGTGTCTCATTACTCATTTCACTTTCTGGTGTGATTAAAACTCAGCATACAGTCAACACAGTGTCTGAAATGCAGGCACAGATTTATTGTAGTTATTGTAACTGTAATGATGCTAAATCTATACATCTTAAAAGTCAATGTCTGCTATTTTTCATTATTCAAATGGTTCCTGGTAAGAAATGCACTATCTTGATTCATTTCTTTGGAAATCATAACAGCATTTGCTTTGAACTTCAGATAGCTGAATAGACTGAGTGTTGTTTTCTTGAACTGTTAGCCTTGCATCTTGGGAGTAAGATTTTTGTTGCTAAAGTTAGCTGGAATCCCCTGTTTTGCAATAGTTTACGGCACTCCCCGTTGTTCCCAGCATCTGCCAGATAACTGTGCCTAAAAATACCTCTGTTCGCTAGAGTGAAGGGTGGGGTCACATCTCTTTGTCTTTCAACTTGCTCTTGATCTGTCATCAGAGTTTAGAAGGGTAATGTATGATTCCAGATAGAGATGTAAAGGTAAACGAAGTCTTGCCTGCTCTTTATTCCATTATTTATTTAAATGCTTTGAGCAGCAGAAATATTTGGACGGGCACTCTTTGGATACTCATTTGCATATAAGCATGCTTCCTCATTCCATCTAAACCTCCATTTAAATGAAGGGAGGCTGCCTCATGCCCTAGTCTGTAATTGTGCCAAGATAAGACTGCTAACAGAGGAAGACCTTAGAAACAGAAGGATTTCAAATGCAGTGGCCATTGTTCAGCCTCTTCTGTTTTGTTTTCACTTCTGCAGTGTCTGCTATGACAGAGCTCCCTGGTACCCTACGGCTTTAACATTTGTCCTGTCGGCCCTGTGGCATGGTATCTATCCTGGATATTATTTTACGTTTCTCACTGGAATCCTTATCACACTCGCAGCCAGAGCAGTATGTACCTTTCATTGTTCTCTTCTAAGGCCTGTGTTAGACACTGTCCAGCTGTCAGCTGCACCCTCACATGGCCAAGCAGCTTGTTCCTGCTACGAGCCCTCTTTCATGCCTTTTTAGGCTTGATATTCACTGAAAATCTGTTTTGTATTGATGCTGATTGCAAAGTACCCAGCAGTTATAAGAAGCACCAACTCTGGACGTGATGCACTGCTGTCCCTGGCTGTCAGAGGAAGTGTTGCTTGAGGATATACAGTTAGGAGTGCCACCAGCTATGTCCATGCAGGCAAACTAGCTTGGGATTCAAGGTCATGCTTGATTACAGACTTCTGCTGGGTCATGTTGCCTGTATGCTGGCTTGTGATTAACTCAGGGCCCAGTCTTACACAAGAAGCTGCTTTTGGTTGAACATTAGTCCAGACTTGAGAAGTTTATGTGGATGCAATTGATGCAGTAAAATGGTCTCTGTGTTTATGGGCCTTATTTTGTGTGGAGTCACCAAAGACAGAACAGTCTTGCTGTTAAATTTATCACTAGGTGATAAATTCAGGGGGAACCAGCCACTTGTGCAGGGCTGGGAAGCACCACTATTGTCTTTTGGAGTTTGACTATGGATAAAAACTAGGTCAGTCTGAAAGGTGAATTAAACTAGTGACCAGTATTAACCACTATTGCTAGAGCAGGTTGCTGAACATGTGCTTTACCTCTCATTTATGAGTATTTCACAGATGTGAAAGTAACTTAAAATCTCTAGGGAACAGCACACACTTGTTCATTTCAAGTAACTTTGTTCATTTGTTCTTTCATAAGCACTTACTTGTTCATTTCAAGTAACTTTGTTTTACTGTTGATAACCAGTAAGAAATGAAAACCAGGAGGGAGGAAGATTAAATCATAACAGCTTCCCTCTGAAAAAATATTGTGCCAGACACTCAGAATGAGAGAGTCTGCACCTGTGGTTATGACAGAGTAAACTGGGGGCCACTTCTCTGTTTGCCACTGGTTGACTGTGAGATCTTGAATAGTCCTGTCCATACACTTCTGTGTTCCTGCTCTAAGTGCTTTGTAGCAGGTGTATAAACCTTCCTGTGATGCTAATGCTGATGGCAAGCAGAGTCATGCACTGCAATACATCCGTGTGGCTTTACCTAAGAAACGAGTTCATATGATTTTCTGCTTGCTTTTCCCTGGCCTGCAGATAAGAAACAACTGCAGACATTACTTCCTCTCGTCAGTGCCTCTGAAGATCACCTACGATGTTGTTACCTGGGCAGTCACTCAGCTGGCTGTGTGCTACACTGTCGCACCCTTTGTGATGCTGGCTGTGGAGCCCACCATTAAGTTTTACAAGTAAGTCCTCTCCCCTTGACTTTCTTCTCCAGAGTGGCATAGACTTTTGTTAAATAACCCAAAGAACACTGAAAGGCAGCTAGCATTTAATCAAATTTGAAAATAGTTCAGACAGGATGCTTGCTAAAATATGAGGGGTGACTTTTATACTCCTGTAATGTACTGAGATTTTAACAATACCCAGGCAGAGCACTTTGGTCGTTCTTCTAATTCTGCGTCCTTACGTGACATTTCATACACTGGGTTTCCATTTTCAAAAGAGCTGGGTCTCAACCATTGGCAGTAGCCAAGGCTGAAGAGGTTAAGCATAATGTGAGTTGGCAGCAGGAAGGAGGTGCTGAGCAAAGACCAGACTTCCAGCTGCTGAATGCATGTAGGAGGAGGTGTGATCGATCAGCAGGAGATATGGGGGGCTCCTGGCAGAGCATTGCTCCTTGAGATGAGTTTGCTTTTCATTGCAATAGTATGCTTTTCTCACTAAGTGAGTACTTCCCCAGATTCCTTAAAAATAAGAAAACACTGGTGTTGCAGAGTACATTGAATGTGCTCTAATAAAACCAAGTTGGAATTGAGGAAATAATTAGTAAAGGGGGAGTGGACTACGTTGCTTTACTTTTCTTTCGTTGTACTGTCAATATGGAGTAACAGCTTTTGGTTCAGAAGAAAGGCAATTCTCTCCTCCAACAAAAAAGACACAAAACTAGTAGTCAAGATGGCTGCTGTCTATTTGCAGGAAGTTGAATTTCAGCATTTTCTATTCCTGTTTTAAAACATTTGATTTCAACACAGAAAACTTAACATGTAAACATTACTCCAAATCTTTCTTAGCTTCATTTCTTAATCATTTTACCCTGGTGACTTTTGTCCTGGTTAACTTTGAACATAGTTAACATTTAAACTTAGACACTCAGAAGCAAGGAAATTTTATGCTTTTGGGCAGGGATATGGATGTTTGGAACACTTCACACCACAAGCAGTGGTCTTAAGCACCTTACAAGGATATTAAGAACTATGATAAGAAGTATAAATGAGACCATAGAGATGTGCATTACTGTGTTTAACAGCTGGATGATACTGGTCCCAAACGTCATCTTCCCCAAGCTGCCAGAACCTCATCTATTTGGCTTAAGCATTTTTTTATTTCTCTTCAAACTTGTGTATACTGAATTATTTGAAATAAAAATATTTGATGTTTAGAAACATACCAAATATAGATATCTCTGTGCAGTAACCTTCAAAAATGCAAGCCTTCTCTAAATGTCATTACCTGACCTTCTCCAGTTAAAAGCTGGAGAAGGTCAGATTCAGATCTCAGCACTTTGATTGAATTTTTCTGTTTCTCTTACTTAAAAAAATTTTTTTGAAGCACGGTATTTCTTCAGAATGTGGACTTGTATTTTCTAACATTAAAAGAGAGATGGGCTGAATAAGCCTGGGGTTGAATTACATGGGTTTATCTGAGCTGTCGGACTTTGGGTTCTAGGGTTTCCTGATGGTGTCCTTGCCTCATTACCATCCACAGCAGCATTTTCATCCATGCCAGCAGACACCATATTCCAAGACTGTGAAATTCAAGGGTGTATTTTTGTGCTTTGTAGGTCAGGTTCACCCATTCTGCATTCATCCCTTAGCACTAAGTTCTGCATATTGGGGTTGCACAATTCATGTTATTCCCAACAAAAACGTAATATTCTCTTTCTGCTTTTGTTCCCAGGTCTGTGTATTTTCACATGCACATTCTAAGCATCCTGGTGTTGCTCCTGTTACCAATCAGACCTCAAACCCACTCTGTAAGAAGGGCTCAGAATCAGGCTATGCTAAACTCTATTAAAAGCAAAGACAAATGATGCCTCCAAAGAAAACTGCCAGCACTGGGAAATCAAACTGTTGTATTGTAAACAAACAAATAAGAAGAAAAACGGGTTGCAGGAGGACCGAAGTACGAGACAGGTGGCATTTCTGTTGGCTATCTTAAAATCTTACTGGAGAGGGCAGAGAAGAGCCTGAACGACTGTATTTCAAATTATTCCAGTTAATGGAGATTTTGCAGGCAATGTTTACAGGCTCATGGGGCATTTCGTTTTTATAATAAATATTTTTATGAAGTGTTTTTATATATTTAAACTTTTTCACAGAGAGGCATTTTTTCTCTTTTACAGAAATACACAACTATTAATCAACAAATCATCTTGTGATTAGAGTGAGGGACAGAAAGCAGCTAGTTAAGAGTTAGACCAGCTGCCTGATAGCCTGGTGCTGTGGGCAGCTGGCAGGGGAAACTTTTCATCTCTTGGTTGTGGAGAGAGATGGTGCAAGTAGAAGATTACAGGCATGGGGTTGCTCAAGGTGCTGGCGCTGACTTGTGCCCCAGCAGGGGGAAGGGGAGCAGGGCTTTCCCCAGCAAATCCTGGAGCAGGGACTGCAGCCTGAGCTGGGCAGCAAAGGTGCTTCACATCCTTCAGTGTGACACCTGCTGGTGATGAGGGCAAGACAAGTCCCTTGGGAATCAGTGTCTGGGAGCACTGATAACTGGCTAAGCCAAAATTTAAAGCCAAGTAAAAGAAAAACAAAAGGCAGAAGGGAGAACTCAAATCTAGAGTAAAAGAAGGGACATACAGCCTGTGGTCTGTAGAGTTGTGCTTCTCTAATGACACAGCTGGTGTTCATTGCTGCATCAGCCTTAATTTGTAGTCTGAGAGTGATGCAGCACTTCCTTTTTGGTATCAAAATAAGTGAGGAGCCATGCAGCGTTAGTGCTTTAAAGCTTGCAGTTATGGGTTAAATCTGAAAAAGCTTTGTAGTGGATCAGACTGTTCTACTCAAAAACATCCCATCTTATGGAGGGGATACATTCCAGCAGATAACACTAATAGGAAACCTGAACAGTAATTATCACAGTCATAGTAAATGATTCTCTATAAAATATTGTGGTGTGATATGTTCACCACAAGAGTCAGGACTGAGTCCTTGTGTGCTCTTGACATCTGGCTTAGCTGTTGATGCAAGTTTCCCTGCTTGCACAGTCCTTGACTTACAGGGACATTTTGAGGCTTGAGTCCTATGCGCTTGTTGTGCATTGAGATAACCTGCTGCAAAATGCTGTGTCAGGATTTTTTATTATTATTTTTTTTTTAAATCCACTTAACCCAGTAAAACAGACTGGTACCATGCGTTAAAACCAGCTGAACATCTTTTGAAATGTTTTCCAGGAATGTTTTTATCAGGATTTTGTAGAAGCAGTTCCCTTGTTAAACTATTGGTATTACTTTAACGACATTTAACTAATGTGTGATTGAGCAAAGAATCTGCCATTTACTGCATTCTGATTTTTGTGTCAGATTAAAATTTTGCAGAATCCTAACGTTTTGAGAAGAAAGAAGTCAGTGAAACCAACATAAGTTCCAAAAAAAGTGATTTTTTTTTCTCTGATGGGAAGTTTTTGTCCTGAGACCACATAATGATTTAGAGTATAGTTCATGGAAGGGTTTATTTGTTAATTTATTTTAAGGGGCAAGATGGGATTAAAAGATTGATCTGAATAAACAATTTGCTTTGTGTCACCGCCTGGCATTATTGATCACTAATGTCTAGTGTGAAAATGGGTGAGGGGGTGGGTGAAATCCACCACACTTGTGAGGGAAGGTGTTCAGGTCTGCTGGATTTTACACTGCAGCTGAGCTCTCCATCCTGCTCCTGCTGGAACAGAGACAAGGTGACCTCTGTCTGTTTTCGTGGCAGCTTTGCCCTTAACTTGTCTAGCCTCTTTTTGTCCTCGTGCCTGTGTTCTTGTAGCGCCAGCCTCAGCTGCCTCTTGGGCATCTGATGTCTCCCTTGAGGTCTGGCTGTGCCATCCCTGTTTCCTGTGGGAGGGAGACAGGGCGCATCCCAGAAAGGGATGGGGAGTTGGGTGCTGCTGACCCTGGAATCCTGTGGGCTGAAGCCAGTCTGCGATTGCCTCCCAGAAACGAAAGAATCAGTGTGAGCTCTGGCAGAACCAGCAAAATTCACATCAACTCTGGGCTTCAGCAAGACTGTGGAAAGTAAATGTTCCCAGCAGGTTGGCCTTAGCACTTGCTTTGGAAAACAAGTGCTCTCAAAGGGGCTTGTGGGTCTGTACCTGCTGCTCTGTGCCCTGAGGTCTGCACAGCTCATGTCCTGTTCTGCAAGTTATTCCTGGGCTGTGTACATTCAAGAGATGCCAGGTATGATCAGTGGGGTTTCTCTCCTAGTGTTTCCCTAAGGGAAACTTGCTTATATGTAATGCCATTGACACATGTTGTAGTTTCGGCTCCTATAATGTGATGAATTAGCCAGGACTAGTGAGCAAACTCTTACTCTCCTGTCATGTTGTCTTCTCAGCCTGAACCTCTCCCTGAAAACAGGCACCCTGGGAATTGAAGAGAACAGGTCATACAGATTTAGTGTGATAAGTTACATGAGCCAAAATTGAAACTGGCTCTTTGAAACATTGCATTTCCAGGGAAACTTGCTGGTTGAATTAGTCTTAAAGCTGGGTGGAAAAGAAGAAAATTACTTAAAATCTTTGTTGTTCAGTGTTACTGTGGACTAGGCAGCATATGTAGCCAAATGTGGCAGTCCTGCATAGCTAACACAGAGTGGATTTAAATAGCTGTAAAATATTCCTTTGGAAAAAGAGACTGTTGGCTTTGATGTTACCTTGATCAATCTATTGTGTTGAGCCTTCCTCTCCTTTCCTTCTTCTCGTGGGGGGATGATATTTTGTTTTATAGAAAGACTGCAAATAGCCACTACTATTTAGAGGAGCCAAAGTAGAGATTCAGGTTAGAAAAGGGTGACGTTAAGGAACTTGAATTCTGGTAATTCTAATTCTAGTGTAATTTGAGAGTGCACTTCAGTGATTAAAATACATGATGGTGATTACCAACATGTTATTAGTTTCTAATCCCTCTCTGGGTTTTTAGTGCTGCAAAAAACTCAAGAGCTTCTAGAGAGATTCTGAAGAGAACAACAATGTTGATGGCTTGTGAGAGAAAAATACAGGCCTGTTCTTAGGATGGTTGGGACAGAGACGCCCTCACTTTGGTATGCTTTAAAGTGAGATTTATTGCTGTAGTCTCTTGGGAGTTTTGGGAACTCCCTCACAGAGGCTTGTAGAAGTCAGCCATAACATGAAGAATGATCACAAGACTGCAGGTTATAAGGTCTCTTAAAGGTTAATTAGCCAATAGATAATTGCTACATACATATATTTTTATTTCTGCACCAATAGTTAATCACATCTGCATTACATGTTTGCCGCAATGCAGGATTTTTCACCCAATCATCTACTGTCCCACAGTTCTCCATTATTTCACTCTACACTACCACACCCTAAACTTTTTACTTTATTCAATAACTACTTCTGTATCTAAACTTCACACTGCAAAACTCTCTATTATCTAACATGACACACTTTTTCTTAAACTACAGACCAAAATCTTTGTTGTAGGTCACTGTATTTGGAAGCTTTTCCCATGGTTTCAAATTAAATGCAGTACACATTTCAAGCTCAGAGCAAGCAGGCCCAAGGCCTTGAAGGTTTTCTGTGCCTTGGATTCCGAGAGACTATCACACAGAAATTAGAAAGGTAGATTGTACTGAATGGACAAAGGTTCATTTTAAATATGAAAATACCAAAAGGACACCACCACCGTTACCCTCTTGGATTGAAGGCAAATTCTAGCTGCTATTTTTCAGCACGTTTTGGTTTCTCTAAACTAGATGTTGAGATGCTCTTGGAAGAGAAAACTGAATGAAGAGTAAATCTTCATTTCAACTTAACGATGGGTCTGGTATTTAAAGAAACAACAGCTCAGCAATTTCTTCAGTGAACTGAATGCACAGTGTACATTTTTACTGTCCCGTAAGCTGTCTCCCACCTTAAGTACATTACTGCATGTCCACTTGGAGCTTGCCAAGCAAAGGAGGCAGCACAGAAGTGGGATACAAGGTGGGCAGATATTTTTTCTCCCTGTTTGGCTGCTCTGTTTTGTGTGCATACATTGCACATAGCTGGGATTTTTGTATCACTTAAAATGAAGTAGGTGGGTGAGAAGGCTGTAGATTTTTACTCTATCGGTAGATGTTTGCATAAAGCTGCACTTACCTCTCTACACATGTAAAAGCAGGCTCAGCAAACCTGATCTAGGGTCTTTAGTAGAAATACAGATTGCAATCCCAACACCCAAGGAAGTTTAGGGGAAAAATTCCTGTCAGTAAGGTTAGTGACTTTTATATTTAAGCTCTTTATCTTCTTATCCCTGAACTGAGGGCTTCAGAAAAATTATCTACTGTCTGCAGTAGCAAATAAAAATTTGTCTTTAACATGTAAGGGTAGAATCCCTGTAGTCCCGCTGCTGTGGACAGAGGAAGAGCATGGGTTTCTCCTCAATGTTGCCCAAGAAGAAGTGACATGCATGGTTGCATATGGAAATACCGGCTATCCTTTGAGGTACCGTTCTCTTTCCTTATGTCACTGAACTGATGCAGTTCAGCTGTCAGGGGCTAGAGGCGTTCCACAGCGATACAGAGTGGGAAGCCTTGCCTGACATCTCAGCATGAGCACAAATGCACAGTGTGCGCCTTAAAAAACGTCTCCTTTTGTGCTCCATCAGCCTGCTGCTCCCATTCTTCCCCGAGATGACAGTAATGATATGCATGAAGGGTTTGGATTTGTGCTGGTGAGACGTGAAGTGGCAGCGCGTTTGCTCAGATACATTTACGAGTGGTGCCCTCTGTGGGCGAGCACTCGAGAGAAGATTCTCCTCCCGTGCCGAGTGGAGGGCACTGCAAAGGCAAAGGGTTTTGCAGCAGCACAGACGCCCAAACTGCCAGGCAGCAGGTGGGTTTCGAGTCTGTGGTAACGCGGGCGTGCTGCTTTGGGGCAGGAGAATGGGAGAAATTGAAGACCTTAGATAAACTAGGGGAAAACCCTATAATTGCAGGAGGAAATGCTGCATTGTTCATAGAGGAAATGGTGTTTTTATGCCTTAGGAACTTGCAGTATGCTTTTGTTCACCTTACTCAAATATGGTCTTTAGAAGGGGACCACAGGATGGGGGAATATCAGTTCTGAGAAGTGCTCTGGGAGTGCCCTTGGGACCCAATTTATTGTCCTTCCATAGAACAGATCTGAAAGTGAGTTCCCAGGCTTGCCTGGAGGCTGTTATACTGGAGCATGGCTCCCTGTGCATCCAGATGAGGGGCTGTGCAGCTGGCCTCTGAAGCCCTGGCATCAATGGCAGGCAGCTGATCCTCACAGTCAGTTTTCCTGATCCTTCTGTCAGATGCCATACAGGTAAATACTGTGCCCGCCAGTACTGGAAAAACAGCATGGAACACATGGAGGCTGGACCAGTCATGGTGGGACAGGATAAAGAGAAATGCTGCCACAGCCCAGACATGCTATGCAACCCTTGCCTTGTCCAGGGATGGAAAATCCTCTTCATCAGAAACATCTTCAGACAGGGACATTTTCACTGCTCTGAGACCAAATGGATTTCTCTTTGTTCATACATATTCTTGCCTTGATGGCTCCCGTATTAGTGCACTTCAGTTTTTCTGCTTTAATTTTAAATTTGTGTTTGAGAAAGATGGCATTTTGTGGCCATTTTATATCTGATCAGGCTGATGCACTACTAAGGGCAACCTCAAAAGAAGTCAGTGACATGAGTGTTGAAAAAGTGAATATAAACACGTTCAAATTGATTTACCTGTCTGTTACTCTGATGTGTTTTTGTTTCGGTTGTTTTTTCCCCGAGTACTTCTAAATGACACCTTGCAGTGTGGAGCAGATGGTGAGGTTTCCCTTAGAGGTGTCTTGGGAAGCAGCTTGGACAAAGAAAGCCCATTTCTGACACCCAGAGGCCCCCCTGGCTGAGCTGGTGAGTGGCTGCCCAGGACACTTTGGGGTAGTGGAGGGTACTGTGTACTTTCTCCTTTTCTCCACTCTGGGAACACATGTGTGATCCATAGCATGCGTGAGAGAGAGAATTCTTGCAACTGCAGCCCTCAACGTCTAAACCAGAGTGCGGGGCCCCTCAGGTGTGTGAAATAAGGGCAATCTTCTAACAAATAATTGCACTGGTGGGGACTGGAGGCACAGAGAGGTTGTGACAATTGACAGTGAGCAGGCAGCTCCTGCCACAAGAAGGAGCAAAAGGTAAGTTTTCACAGTGCTGGCCTATGACTTTGTGTCTCTGCTGCTAGGGATGGTGGCAAGGTTTGCCTGCTGTGTAGGAGGGCTTTGTGTTGGACCCAGCATCCACAGGGCTGGACATAACCCCCATGGGAATGATTGTCTGCCTCAGCATAGCTGAAGGACGTGGGCGGCACTGAGGGAAGGACTGCAGCCCCACGAGCTGCTCTGCTTTTGGGGTACGTGTCTGTGCCTGATTGCCAGTCCTGGGCATTTCAGCTCATGGCCTGGACCCTCCCATGTGCTCCCCACCCCAATGAAATCAAGAGATCCTCTTGAAATATGAAATGCCATCAAGAATCTTTAGCGTCTTTATATTTGCCTTCTGATCTTGGCGCCTTTGAAGCCTGCGCATCCAAGCTGCTCCCAGCTGCCAAGGCCAGAGCGGCATTTGGAAAGCGCAGCTGTCAATAAAACCATTTCCACGCCGTGCCCAGTCCCCCGGTGTGCTCTGCAAATGATGTAAAGCCACGATGATGGGCACGGGAGCTCTCCCCTCTCCTTCCTGCCCGCAGTTTCAGCTGGCAGGAGTGGCAGTGGCAGAAGTGCCCAGAGGATGGGAAGTGGATTACTGGCGGCTTTCAGAGAGCTGGCGGCTGCGGGGCGGATGTGCTTGCAGCCAGCGCGTGGTCCCAGCGGCACGATACGGGCCTTCCTCTATTAGACTTCTTGACTGATGGCCAGTTTAATGAGCCCATGTACAGAGGGTCATTCAACATGGCAATTATACCTATAAATCTATTTGCAGCAGGGCTCAAATAACCTTTTGCACACAGTTCTCCATAAAATGACTGTCTGATTAATTAACATTAATTTATCCACTGTGTGTAACCAGATGCAGTCTGTATCAAAGCCTCTGCTCTGATGTGCAGGGCACGGTGTGAACTGGGAGGATTTGGGGATGGGAATGGCTCTGATGTTTTTTAAAGACTCTCTTTCAGATTTTTTCCCCCTCTTTCTTCCTCTCTCTCTCTCTCTCTCTCTGGTCCCAGTTGATTAACATTCCAGGGCAGCATCATATAACAGGGGGCAAAATTCAATTAATTGAATATGAAATATTTATAACCCTACTCTATGTGTCTATCAGAGAAGGGTCCTTAATAGATCTTCTCATTAGCATGGACTGGTGACTCACTTCTCTGCTTTCACAGTCATTTGGAATTAAAATCCAATTAATCTAATGTCCCTGTGAATATTATTAAACTATTTGAAAAACTGCATAGAAGAGATATGAGGCAGGGGGTGAGGGGCTAAGAGAAGAAGAGGGAATATGTCTTGAGCTCATGAAGATTCATTTCTTCTCTGTTAAACACGTAGTCTGGAAAGACTAATTCCCTGTTTTCTGGAAAGTGGATAGCTAATTCTTAATATCAAAAGCCTGAGAACAGAAAAATATCTCACTTTCTACAAGCAGAACTGTGTCGTCTTTGAACAGGCAAAAATATATCCTTACATCCTCCTGCCTTTCAGGTTGCTCCACTTTCTTGGGTGCCTGAAGCAATGGACAGATTTACACAAGGTGTTTAGACACCACAAGATCATTCTGGGGCTTGTGCCCAGCTCTTCAGCAGTGCTCAGCTGTGGGGTTGGCTCTGTGCTCAGAGACCCCAGTTGCCTGCCCTGAGGACTGGGAGGGCACTGTGCGTCCTTCCCGACCCTTGGAGAGAATTTTCCTTCCTGTGGGGAGTGTGGGGAGAGGCAGGGTGGCACCATTCCATCACAGAGCGAGAACAGTCAGGGCACGTAGACCCCTGGGCTGGGAGGCACTCCTGGACTGCCTCGCATAGATGTAGCCTAGAGGACTGTTTAATTGTTAAATATCTCTCTCTCTTCAGTGGATAGGGCACTGACCTGAAACTCAGTGAGGAGGGATGTTAACTGTGAATTTCACATGCGAACCTTGAGCAGGAGGCGAGTTTCTAAATTGAATATTCCCCTAATGGGAATGACTTGAGGACAAAATCCTTTAATGGCTCAAAGGAATTCTTGCTGCGAGAAAGTGCAAGTCTGGAGATAAATATTTCTGAGTTGGAAGAACATTCTGGATATTCAGATTAAAAAAAAAAAAAAGTGCCTTCTCTATTTTAAAAACAACAAAATATAGAATCTAGTCACAAAGTTTGTTCTGATTTTGTTTGCTTTCTTTTGGTTTAAGGGAAAGTGGCCTATTCCTTTTAACATTGCCCCCTTCTTTTTTCCCCCCTCTGTTAGAAGCTTAGTCCAAACATTATCACAGAACATATTTACAAATTAGGATATAAGTACTATACATCTGAATGTATTTATGAAGCCTTATAAAGCCAGACTGTAGAGAGACCAAACATACTTCCCCTGTCACAGAGATACAAACCATGCCAATCTCATTCACTCTGGACTTGATGCAGCAAATAAATTATAGGTGAATATATGTGTTTTTAATTCACCGAGGGAAATTTATACCTAACATGCCCCTTTGCCCATTGTTGTAAACCTAAAGGTCACCTAACTATGCTTAAATTTCTTAATGTACTGGTAGTGAAAATCTCATAATCAGTTTGATTTGGTGCTCATCTGCACCGAGGAGCTGAAGACAGACCTGGTAGAAATATATTCCCCTCCACAGTAAACCTGAGAAAGACACTTCTTAATTCAAGCCACAGCTTTCCAGAGAGCAGAAAGCAAGCACTGAAATCTTAACCCTCTTCACTCTGGAGAAATCACAGCACCTGAAATGTAGTGGCAACTCACAGGACAAACCCCAAACGCCCTCAGAGTGCACTATTGCTCTGCTGAAAGCTGATGCTAAAAAGCTGGTGGTTGGCCAAAAGCTGGTGGTTGGCCTTGGTGGCATTACATACATGTTTTGTATGCCTGTCTTTCAATCTTTATTCATTTATTGCTGCTGACTTGTTATGATGGATATAGAGAAGTGACTGAATCTGAACTACGGGCTTAAAATGCTATTATCTAAGGCTCTAATTTGGTTTGCTTTTGATATTAGAAGAGATTGATTATGGCAAGACTCTGGAGCACAATCAAATTAAGAGAAGGAACAAGTTTTTCTTTTCTGTAACTGTTTTTTCTGCAGCTGGTCACTGGATATTGTCCCCAGTTTATTCCTATTGCCTCTTCCATCCTAGCCAGAGATAAACGTGGTAGCTTTTGTCAGTGATTTCCTTCTCCCTTTGTCTGTTGTTTACGGTCTCTGTCCTAGCTTAGGCTCCAAGCCCCAGTGGTCAGGGAAAAATGGTGTTGATTGCCCCTTTCCCTGGGAGCTTTGCAGCAGGAAAATAGAGGGAAAGGCAACATAAAGTGCACTTGTTCTGTGCCGTGAAGATTGCACTCCCACTCGGTGCTGGTATAAAATGACTGCTGCTGCTGAGGGGCAGTGGAAAATCAAATCTCTGGGTCGTTTCTTTCAATCTTTTGTCGCTCCCCTGCACACTTCAGGCGCTATATTAATCATTATAATTTCTTCCACATTGCCACTTTGTGAACTTCCTTTGAGCAGTGTTTCCTGTTTTGTGCTCTCTTCCAGCAGGCTCCAGCTTTTCTGGAAGTGGCTGCCTGAGTTCTTTCCCAGAAAGAGGGTATGCCAGCCAGTGCATCAATCCACTTTTGTTTTCATTATGCCAGCTTCCTGCAAAGTTTTCAAATTAATTTTACTGCCTTCCTCAATTTTAAGGCCTATAAAAAGAACTTGGTTCTGCTTACCTTGGTGAACTGGGACCTGTTCAGGAATCTGGAGGATGCTTTTGCCTTGGTGCCGGGGGCAGCTGTTTCCCCTGCCTGCGTTCAGTGGGTTCCTGGCACAATCAGCCCGAGAACATTCTGACCCTTCCCCAGCTTCCATCCTGGGTCAGAGGATGGAGCTATGCCTCGGATGTCACAGCTCTGCCCCACGCTGTGCTGGGTCAGGCAGTCCCAGCAGGATGGTCCAGAGCCTCCCGCCCGTGCCTCCATGCTCAGCTGGCTCATTCCAAGAAAGTCCAGCTGAAGCTGGTGGGTAGCTGGTGAGGCTGAGGGGGACAAGCGATTTGATTTTCCTAAGCAAAGTTAAAAAAAAAAATTAATAAAAGGTTAGGTCTGTCTGAACTGCTAATCGAAAGGGTGCAGTTAGTGGAGGATTCATTTACTTACATTGGCCTCAAACTATCTGGCTCTGAGGCAACACGGACCTTGGTGTGGGCTCAGAGCTGGCAAAGGTGAGGGGGGATGAGGACACCCTTGTACCTGTGACAGCTGCATGTCTTGCAGTCAAAGCCAGGAGTCTGTGATTGTGGCTGCTTGTGGATCTGTGGGCAGCTGCCAAGTCCTCCACGAGGAAAAGGCAAACCTGATGTTAGCCTTACATTTGTGACCTAGACATCTTTACCACCAGTGGAAAAATATTTAGTGGCCTACAGATCAGAAAAATAAAATCTCACCCAGGGGCAGGATGCCTGTTAAACTGGATAACCCCTATTCTGCTTGTCTCTTAGCTCTCTGCCAAGTGTCTTTGAAATAGCTCCCCTTTCTGATAAAAGAAAGGATGTGTGCGTGGTAAAAGAGTCTGGAAAACGTTTGGTTTGCTTGCAGGGGGTTGGTAAGTCCATGATTCCCTCTCTCTTTCTAAGACCTTTCTCTAAAATTTAGGGGGCCAAAGCAGACTGCAGAGAAATAACCATCCTGTGCCCCTGGAGTCACAGATCTCTGCCACTGGAGAGTGGTTGAGAGCTGCAATAGATCACAATGGAGCCAAACAAGATTAAGCCACTTTGCACCAGAGGGAGGTCACACAGAAGCAGCATAACTGAGGCTGGGGGAACCTTTGGAGCTGAGGTTGTCCAGGCCCCTGCTGCATGGGGCTGACACAGGGACAGGGGTGGAGGAATAGGGCAAAATATTGATGACAGGCTCCCACAGTGTTCTTTCTGCGTCTAGTTCTCTATTGCTCCCACCAGTGAAAGACCCTGCCACTGAAGGCAGCAGAGTGGCGCTGCCAGGGTGTTGTGTGGCAGAGGCCAGAAAAGAGACTCATGCCTTTCCCCTGCTCTCAAGAACCTCTTGGGTGTTTTAAATAATGGGAAGGGAAGAAACTTCTAAAAGCTTTTTATTCACAACAAAGAAAGCAAAAAAATCTGCTAGTTTTTCAATTGGCTGAAGCCTCATGGTCTCCACTCAGACATTACCTGGTTTCCCCAGTCAGATGGTGAAAGAAGCTCCTCTGCCAGTGCCCACCTGCCCACCTGGTGCTCCAGATAAGGCTGAGACCTGTGTGGCTGAGAGACAGCCTACTTATTGTGCTTTTCCCCTTCCCAACACCAGGCTGCAATTGGAAATACCTTTTCAGCCGTGGTATTCTTGCCTATGTGGATGGCACCTTCAGCCTGTGCTATTCATTGCTGTAATAGCTGCACCTGTGTACGGCCGGCGTGCTGGCGCTGCGGCAGCGGCGGGCCCTAATTGCAAAACATTATTTTCTGTTTCCTGTTGTTGTTGTTGCCACCCAGGTCCGTTTATAATGACTGCAGACCTCTGTCTTTCGGCAGGACTCCCTGTTAGGCCAATTCCTCTATGCTGGAGCTCTTCAAAGAACGCTGTCTCTCACATGGCTGGTGCCTGGCAGCCTCCAGGTGCCTGTCCGGTGGCGTCCGGAGCAGATGGGATGTCTGCTGTGGGAGCCGGTGCTCTGTGGCCGGTGGAGGGGCCAGGCTGAGCCCCTCATCACCACCACTCTGGGCAGTGGGCTTTCATGTGGGTTAGCACGGAGGCTCTGGGATGATTAATTCATTCGTTCCTGGAATATTCTGCCCCTGGGTGCCTGCGTTGCCGTGAATCAATTTAGTACTTTCGGGCCTGGATTAATGCAAGTGCCGATGGAGCATGCACAGGAGGAAGGAGGGGGGTGGGAGCGGGGGAAGCAGGGGGATACCCAGGACACAGCCAGCAACTCTTAAAAATGAAAAATACGGAGATGGAGTGTTTTAAGAACAAAATTTGTTCATTTGTTTTTCAGTCCTCTCAGCTATCGTGCTAAATTCAGTTCACTGAGAGGCAACGAGCTAGTCAGTGTTTCAGGTTGCGCCTTATAAATCAAGGCTGTAGTAAGGAATTTGAAATGTATATTGAGGCTGGCTGTTCTCTTACCTCCTGCTGTAATGAATTCATGTCTGCAGACAACAGACACAATTATTATGGAAATTGCACACACACACACACACACAAACACTCAGAGGAAAACGGGTTTTTTCAGAGCTCTTGCTTTAGTGCTCCTAGCCCAGGCCTCCTGTACCTGACTGGGCTGTCACAGCTGGTGCCAGGATTTTGCCCACCTTGCCAGGCAGCTGCTGGAGGACATCACCCATGGTCTGCCCCGAGCAGTGGGCTGTGCTTCCAGGGGTACCACTGCCCCCAGCCCGCTGCCCTACCTAAGACAGATGCACCAAAGCTGTGCGTACATATTTAGGCTGCAAAATAGCTCAGCAGTGCAGTGGGGAGTGGGGGAAATGACCACACATCCAGCCATCGGTCGCTCTGAGGAAGCTGACCGTAATTAAATTCAGCACATACAACCCAAATCCTGCTAAGTGTTCGAGAGTGATACTGTGGTCAAAGGAATCAAACAGTGGGTGAGTAGGACTGATGCGATGAAAAGTTGACCCTTCCTGGACTCCATTTTGAAAGCTGGAGAGCGACTTTGAAATCTGGAAGGGGACTTCGTACAAAAGCATGTCGTGATCAGACAAGGGGCAATGGCTTTAAACAAGCAAAGCAGGTTTACATTAGCTGTTATGAAGAAATTATTGACTGCGGGAGCGGCGATGCACGGGCACGGGCTGCCCAGAAAAGCTGCGGATGCCCCATCCCTGGAAGCGTTCAAGGCGACGGGGGCGGGCGGGGGCCGCAGTGCCCGCTGTGCCCGGCAGGGGGCAGTGCTCCCCCAAGAATTCAGCAGCCCAAACCCAGCGGTCTCCTCACAGCGACGGCTGCAAAACCAGAGGAAAACGAGGGCAGAGGCCTGGGATCTTTTCTCCTTTCTTTCCTGCTTGGTTTTTTTTTTTTTTTTTTTTTTTTTTTTTTTCTTTCTCCACAGGGAAACGTAGGAGTACTTCTCTCTCCGCTGTGTTTAAAATAAACCCTGAAGGTTTCCTTTCTGTGCCTAAAAGCGATCAGACCCCCAGCTCACTAGCAGGTTAGGGATGAAAAGGTATTCTCAGTATTGCCAGCTACTAATGCTGCTATATTTTCTGTCAGTGAAAGGGCACCAATGGCAAAAATCCTGAGGCTTGCACATAAATGAGTTTAGTTCTCCTTCACCAAAAGCAAATGCATTTCTTTCTCCTTCAGCTTTAAGTTATGCAGCTTTTTGTAAAACCTCAAGTTGTGTTTTGTTTGATTTTTCCTTTCTTTTTGCACGTGGTTTTTTTTTTTTTCATATTTTGTTTGAAAGAATCACAGAATTTATAGGGTTGGAAGGGACCTTAAAGACCATCTCATTCCAACCCCACTGCTGTGGACAGGGAAACCTTCCACTAAACCAGGTTGCTGAGAGCCCCATCCAACCTGGCCTGGAACACTTCTGGGGATGGGGTCCACCTCTTCCTGTACCTCACCACGCTCTGAGTAAATAATTTCTTACTAATATCTAACCTAAATATCTCCTCGTTTGATTTTAAACAGTTCTCTCTTTTCCTATGGCTACTTGTCCATCACACCATGATGGACTCTTCCTCTCTTACTTTGTGTTAGTGTCCCGAAGATTAAGGCAAGGGCAGGAGTACAGTGCAGGCATTTCAGTAATGCAGAGGAAAAAAAATAAACCTTGCAAGAAAAATTGTGCAGATAATGATACACTTGTGTGCTGCGAACAAATCCTCCTTGAACGCCACAGCTCCATGAGAGTCGCTGTAGTAGAAGCTGGAAAACATCAGTGTATCGAAGGAATTTTTTTAGGGTAGTTTACACAAGAGCTTCCTCAATTCAAACTTCTTTTGGGCTGCATGCATACATGAAGGATGTTCTAGAAGTGCAGGTGAGGTACAGAAGGGCTAGATGGTGGCATGGTGAGAAGGGTGCTTTGCAATGCTGTGTGTGTTCCATAGCTGCCTGTATTTCTGACCAGAAAATGCTAGGGAGGGGCATTTGCAAATGTTGGCTTTTCTTTCGGGTCCTTTGAAAATGGCACTCAAAGCCCATTCTAGACATTTTCCTGAGGAGGCCAAACATCTGTGAGGGACGAGGGTTCATGGTCAACTAACCTCTATGTAGTGCATTGCTTTTCTGTCTCCTGTCAATTCAGTGAGTGTGGCAGCAGCTGGGCGGGGAGTCCCAGAAAAGAACAGAAAACTCTCTACTCGTGAAGCCAGCACTGCAGTAGGGACAACTTCCCTCACATGCACTGCTCTCCTCTGGAAGCACCTCACACCTGCATGCAGGATTTTCACCTGGTCCATCCCTGGGGATGCTTGGATGCAGCTCCGAGCCAGCCAGAGTTGGAGTTAGCTGAAGTGTACCAAACACGAGACCAAGGCCATGAATTGCTTCCAAAGAGGCTGTCGAGTGACCATTATTGACTGTAAGTAGCTTGCCAGGCTGAAGCTGTAACAGTGCACAGATGCGATGAACGGTAGGTTCCCACATCGTCTTGTTCATCCCTGTGTCCCGTGGCTTTTTCCTGGCTTGCTTGCTCTGGAAGAAATCATTTTACAAAACAACTGGACAATGCTGATAAATCTCTCCTGTGGTGGGAAGCAGCTTCATCTGGATTTTAAAAACCATACTGATCCTTTCAATGCTCTCATCTTTCTGCTCACATTTTTCTGTGTGCTGGGTAATTCAGTAAGGGGGAAGCAGAAAGAGAGAATTCTATATCCCTATTTAAAAAAAAAATAAAAATTCCTGATTGAGAAATTAACTTCAAGGCAGAGCAAAGCAATGGGTGTACTGGCTTTACCAGTGAGTTGTGCAACTGCAGCTTTTTTGTGCCTTTATTTCAGAGAGGAAACCCTAAAAGATGGTTGAGGTGTACAGGGTTTGATTATAATACAGCAGTTCTTACCTCCACTTCTCTGGCTAAAACCAGCGGAGGGCTGCATGGATGGCTGTTACCATTTGCCTGTTGTGAAATGGTTTGATGGTTTTGAGTTGTGTTTCTAAGGCATGAGTTTCCATTTAACAAGAGGACACCAGTGAAACAGGCGCTTTTGCTAATCGTTAGAGGGGCCAGAGATTGAATAGATGATGGAAACTGCATTTCTTTCTCATCTTGCTCTTGTCAACACTGCGTGAAAAATAGAGCAGGCCTCAACTCGGGAAAACAGCTTCATCAAATTTTGAACTTTTAAAGTTATTTTCATTGTGTGGGGACCAGAAAGGGCTTTTTTTTTATTTTTTGTGAAATAGGCCATAGTATCCTTTAATGAAATTTGTTAGCAGAATAACTCTTGAGATATTTAATTTACTGAAAACAGTCTTTTTTTTTTTTTGTCAGAGAGCAAAACCACTCAGCAGTAACTTTGGTGCTAATTTTCTTAAAATGATGGCAAATTTTTGCCAAAAGGAGGGAAGATCCTGAAAAATGCCCTTTTTTTCTCAACTAAAATGTATTCAGTGCGAAATTTTTCATTGTTCCTGGGTGAAAAATGTGTCCTAGCCATTATTCATTGATCATTCAAAGCCAGGTTTGGGTGTTTTTTTATTTGTAATAATTAGTAGCAACACTGTAAGTCAGATCTTTAGCTGAGGTTCATTTGAACTCCCTGCAGTTGTCTGTCTTTGAATATTTTTACAGATTTTGAAGTGTTTACACCTTTTTTTCTCTCCCTTTTTTTTCATTAGATCCAAGCCAGCAGACTTGAGGGAAGATTAGGATCCTGTTGTGAGCAGCATTGCACAAGAGTGTAGCAAGAGCCGGCTGCTGCCCCAAAGAGTTTTATAAACAGAGCCATGAAGGCAGATGACATTTGGGAGTGGAAGCAGGCAAACGGAGACAGAGGAACTTGTCCAAGGTCAAGGCTGGGATGAAATCCACATTTCCAGTGTCCTTGTCCAGGGCCTGAGTCATGACTGGCTCAAGCTTTTCCACCCCGACCCCTTCTTCAGTAATTTGCAGTTGGGAGCACTTTTCCACCAGCCTTATCTCCTGTTTGACAACACCTTTTGTGGAGCCACGTCCTCTGTGGTCAGACCTAGAGGAGAGGTCAGATGTCAGGAGAGATGGGTCAGCCCTGAGCTCTGAGCCTGTGGTCAGCAGTTGCTGGGGCCATGTGCTTTGAGGGGATAGAAGAGAATCCCACAGCAGGTGGTTAGGGAATGGCTCCCCCTGGGGAAAGTTTCCTTTGAACTGCTGTCAATTAAAGGATGACTTATGGCCTCAAGCACTAGTTGATTTTTTTCTTTGTATTTACTATTTACATTCTAGATGTTCTTGTTACCCAGACTTGTTTGTGCTTGGTCTGCCTAATTTAAGCTAAACCAGCTCCTCAGGGCAGAGTTCTGGTCTTCTTATGTTTGCTAATTGCCATGTTCCTCTTAAAATCATGCAGATCATAATAAATAAAATAGCAATGCTGAGTCCTTCTGGTTTTAGCTAGTCATTCCCAATCTTTCCTTCTCTTTTTGGTGTTGGTTAGGCATAGTCCTTGTGTTGAATACATCTTTGTTCCACGTTTGAAAAAAAAAGGAAAATTATACTTAAGTGAACAAAATCACATCCAAGGAGATGAGGACCATATTTGGGATGTCTGTATCTTTGTTTCTGTGACCTTTTTGGTTTGGACACCTAGTTCACCAAAAATTCCTCAGCAGTGAAACTCACTATCAAGAGTCAGATCTTTAGGCAGGATAAAAACAGCTGCTTCCTTGAAGGAGAGGGGAATTGAGGACATGTCACCTTTGAAGCTGCTCCAGGGTCACCTGCGAGACAAGACTAATTTTGGGATGGCTTGTGGGGTGGAATGAGTCCCTTAGGGAAGAGCTCCACAGAAGCCACAGCCATCTTTGTCCCCACTCCTGGTGCAGCAGCCAGAGGGGCTGAAACCAGTGCGTGGTGGGAGAGGTGGATAACTCAGCTCCTTCCCAGATGAGGGAAAGAAGACGTAGCTCTTATAGGGTCTTTTCAAAGCTGTAGTTTTGGATAATTTGGATACTACCTGCCCTGGAACCTGCACATGCTGAGGAGATGCGTGTTCTGGAAGGGCAGTCAGCTGCCAGTCTTTTGGGAAAGGAAGGATTACCACCTCACCTGTGACACTTGTGAACCTGACTCAAGGTGTACTTCTCTTGTGAAGGTTTTGGCACCTTTATCATAACCCTTTGGATTATACACCTCCACCACAATATTGTGAATGGTTTCTCCCCAGAGCATAACAAAGAAAAAAGGTTTTTCAGGGCAAAATGATTTCATTTGATGTAGTAGCTTGACTTTACATTTCACTGTGCTTGTCTGAATGTTGCTAACCCAACTGTGAAGCAGTCGAGGAAACCACATTGCAGCTACACAAGTGTTGTGATGTAAGACACTAACTCCAACTCTCCCTAGTCCAGCCTAAGAAAAATAAAGATAAACAAAATCTCATGTGAATTCTGGTCCAGCCCCTATCTGCAGGTCTGGCTTAGACTGAAGATGACTCACTTGCTGCGACATGATGGTGAAAATGAGCGTCTAGATTGAGTTTCTAGCATGCAAAAATCAACATTGTGCATGCTGCAGTCCTGCATGCTGAAGTGGGATCAGACAGTGATTATTTTAACAAATGGATTGCTAGAGCTCTTATCCATCTTCCTGCACCCCTTTCCCTCTCCTACAGCCCCACAGACCAAGCTGGGAGAGGGTCAGGCAGGGGACCTTCTATCCAATGCATGCTAGCCTACATCCTCAGAGAGAAGAAAGTACGCTGCCCGTCTGCTTGGGAGCAGTGCTCAGATGCAAGCCTTCACCACAGATGGCTGAGACTTTTAGTTTTTAGTTCACTGGGTCTGCTATTTCTACCCTGTTTGAACCAGAAATATGTTTGTTTAAATATTTTCTCTAGAACTTCACTTTTGGAAATTTGCCCTGTATCATTTCAGGAGTAGATCACTTGGTCATTTATTTAATTTGGAAGCTAATTATTACAATTTTATGGTTTTCCTTGATGTCAGTTATCAGAACGATCCTGATAGGAAATACAAATAGTACAACCCCGAAAATAAACCACCTAAAACCATTTTGACATTAGATTCTCAAGTATCATTTCAATACTCAAAAATCTGACCTCATAATACCAACATGTTCTGGATTGAAAGCACATAACTCATTTTTATTTCATTCACTATATCTTTTAAATGAGACTTTTATCGAGATCATTGCTAAAAAGATTAAATTGGGTAAAAGCTTCAGTTTTGCATAAGAATTTCGCTCTTAAATTCTGTTGCCACTACCTGTACCTGCAGCAGAGACATTTATGTAAGGTAAATGTTTCCATTGATTCTGGATGAGAGGCTTTTGCCTGGGTGTTAGAGAAATGTTAAATGAAACATCCTGTTAAGATTTTGATTTGATGCCACAGTGAATTTATCTTAATGTATCTTCATTTTCTCAGACCTATCTGTGCTCCAGCTCTTTTCATTAGGGGTAAATATTCAGAAACGAAGTCACTGCCTACTTACATGTCATACCTGACTGAGCCAAGCCAAGAGGGATTTATGATGTCAATATTAAATATGATATGATTTTTTTTTTTTTGATGTGTGTGTAACAGCAGGAAATGTCAAAACTGTGCCCACCTCACCCACCTTGCAGACAAACACTAATCATGGGAAGGGGAAAAGCACTTTGTTTTGTACCTGCTGTTTCTTACCTCACAGTGCTCAACATAGTCTCCAGGGTGCAAGAACTGACCCCAACAATCGAGTGGGCATTGGCAGGCAGAGGAAGACATCTGAAACTGAAGAAGCCTCTCGCAGAGGTGGCTGATATTGCCAGTGTTCTGTCAGGACACACATGGGAGCAGCACAAAGCTGCTCACAACCTGTCCCTCCAGAGACCCATCATTCCTCCTGCCAGCCTGGCATCCAGAAACCCTCTCCTGACTGGTCCAAGAGCTGTGGTTAAACCGTGGGATGGCTGAGACTTGCAGATGGCCTGCAAAGTTCACAGAGAGTGCTGCTGTTTGCCCTTTGCATGAGGCTCATCACAGGGCAGCAGCAGGGTGGCAGGGCTGTAGTTCACATCATCCTTGGTTGTCCCCTCCTGTCTCTGCACTCCTTGCCCTGTGCTGAACAGGATAGCAGAGTGAAGATAATGATCCTCATTTGTATCAGTTAAGGTCTCAGCCCACTCTGGAATTTAGTTCATTAGGACTGTAGGCTGAATTTATTTTCATTTCTCCTACTCTAATGCCTTGCTGCAGTGTAACTGAAGCATCTCTTTTTAGTGTACTAAAGTACTAGACTTGTCTCTTCTCATTTCTTTCAACCTTCTTCAGGTTTCTCTTCTGCCACTTCCCACTTCTCTTTCTCTATCTTCTTTTTGTGAGCTATTTGCCTACCTCGTTGTTCAACCGGCCTCTGATACTGAGCATCATCTGGATTCATCCTCTGCTAGCAATGGAAAGGCAGCGGGCAAGGATGCCTGACACACTCAGCACTCACTTGGCCTGTGGGTCAGACCCTAATCTTGCTGCAGGGGACAGGTACATATCCCTTTCCCCCCAGCTACAGTGGATCAGAAGATGTACTTAAGGAAAGAGGCTGAGGGAGTGCAGGAAGTTCCTACTACCTCTAGGGCAAGGAATAAAAGAGCAGGAGAGACAAGAGCCAAAATTAAAGAAGCAGGGAAGCAGTGGGACACTGGGAGTGGAGATCAGGGCCCATTGCACAGAGGGATACCTGTGCACGGTGCAATGCACCTGTGCATATCCTACCCTGATGTGGCCAAAAGCCATACTTCCTGCCCAGCCCTGCTCTCCCTCCAGCCAGGGGCTGGGATGGCAGTGGTCTTTGAGAACCTGCCCAGTCTGCAAGGAGGCTGGGGCCTCCCATTGTCCCCTACTCCCATTTGTGCCTTTGACTGAGGAAAAGCAAGACAAAGGAAATTTTTGGAGTGGCCTTCTATGGGTCGCCGCCTCTCAGCACTTTGGCCCTGTGCTCCCTCTGCTGGGAAAAATAAAGAGATGAAAATCACCACAAAACAGGCAGAATTGGCTTGGAAAGTGCTAGCATGGTATCACAATTTCCACTCTGTCACACACCTCTGTAGCTGTAGTTGCAGCCACTGACTGCCTGCGGACACACAGAGAAATTTGTTTGTTCATTGTTTCTATAGGTTTTTCTGTGAGTCTATGCTTTAAAAGAGATGCACGACCTTCTTTTATGACAGCCTGGCATTACTTCAGCTGGTCTAGGCTCTGTGTTTGACCCTAGCATGACTCTTTCCAAATCCCCACCCTAAACTCAGTGGGCTGGGGGCTGGTGGCTTAGCACAGCCATCACTTATTGCTCTTACACCTGGTATAAGACCTTTAGAAGATCCCTAGGGACAAAGAAGTCCTTCACTGTGGGTTACCTTTTCAAATAGACCTGGTGCTGCATTATAACACTAGAAATACCCGTTTTGAATTAGGGAAATAGCAAGGTTTAAATGTGTGTGCTTTTGCGTTGCAAAAGCCTGCGTCTGCACATGTGCTGTCAATGGACAAGGAGAAAGCGTGCACCAAGCTCTTCATTTGTTTTGGAGGTGGTGGCAGCATGTTTGCTTCTATAGAAAGCTTTATAGACTCTTTTCCCCATCAGTGGGCAGTCCCTAACTGCATTTATTCACTCCATTGAAACAAATGAGTCTGTGGCTAGATCTGGCTGCATGGCCTTCCAGGGAATTTATTCTGTATCTTTCGTGTCAGTGATATCTGTGAAAAACAGGAAACTGTTTTCCCATCTCATTCACATAATAGAAAAGATGAGAAATTAGCTGCTGGATAAGCATCCCAGGGGCTGTTCATTTTGTCAGGATAACTAAGGCTCTGCTGCCTCCTGTGCACACACACATGTGCACCAACGCACACACACACACACACACACACACACACATGCAAACTCACACTCCCGCTGTCTCTCTCTCAGATTCATTTTCTCGCTTGAGAGCAGCTCTGCCTCCTTGTGACAAACCTCCTGATTTGAAAAGATTTTCTTCCCTCACTTTCTCTTCTCTCTTGCTTCATCCCAGAGCTGCTGCCTGTGGAGTGCCTGGGCTCTGGACAGCTGGGTATGTGCACCTCTAATGGAGAAAGGTTTGGCTGAGGAGTGGATTTTCACCAGCACAACAGGGTACATAACCCCTCCTGGCTACTGTTCCTCCTTCCACATCCAGGGCTAGGGACCAGACAGGAGGCCCCATGTGCTGCTGTGGTGAGCCCCAGTGACCCTCTTGGGTGACCTCCACAGCTTGGCAGCCATGGTTTCTCCCCAGCCCCATGAGCACCACACTCCTTCTCCACTTCTCCCTCTGCAGACGGTGACCAGTGCCATGTCCAGGTACCAGGTAAGCCACTGGTGACATGCAGCACCTACTTTGTTTTGAAATTTGCTTTTCCCACCACCTCACTTCCCCATCGCCTCACATTTTGGCCACTTTCAGACAGTAAAATAAGTCAACAATGGGCAGAATTCCTCATGTCTAAGAGATGCAGTTAATCTTTAGGATAAAACAAAAGTATTCCCAGGAGGATGCTGAAGAAGGAAAGGGCGCTTTGCCCTCCCTGCAGTTGTCTTCCTGCAGACCTGGCTTGGGGGAAAGCTCACAGCCTTGGAGAAAATTTGAAAAAAGGAAAGTGTAGTCAAAGCAGAGGTTGGGTTTTTTGTTTTGTTTTGTTTAATGTTTAGAAAACTAAAGAAAAGGAAATCAATTATGAGGCCTACCTGAATTTTATTTCCTCACCAAAAACCAAATTACTCAGCAAACTTATCGCTTGCTATTGCAGGCCTTGGTATTAAAGAAAACAATCAGGCCAGCAGGATTAATCTCTGACAGCTGCCTTATCTTTAACTTGCACCTTTGTTATTTTCTGATGAGCTTCTCTTTTTTTGCTGCCACGTTGTACCATACCTCACTGGTTCCTTTCATTTTATCATCAGGCAGGAGCGGAGGACCTTTCAGTTTATTAAAAAACCTTTATTTGTGAAGAACAAAGAGAGGGGAAAAAAGGCAAACAATGAGGTCAGACAATCTCCTTCTTGCCAGGAGTCACTCACCTGTTATTTAGAGTGTTATCAGTTAGAGGAGACTTGCATCATTGGAAATCAGTCCCTGACAGCACACTCTGTAAATGCACAGACACACATGTACGTGCACACACAAAAGACCCTCATGACTGACTCATACCAACCTCCAGGCAAGGTCCTCTCTTGCCAAGGCTATAATATTTTCAGGGGGGAAGTCCATTCTTGCTCTGGCTCAGGGGTGGCAGTCAGGGTTTTGGTGCAGGAGTACAGCTTTGGCAAGTCCAG
This sequence comes from Chaetops frenatus, assembly GCA_013400775.1. Lineage (NCBI taxonomy): Eukaryota > Metazoa > Chordata > Aves > Passeriformes > Picathartidae > Chaetops > Chaetops frenatus. The sequence continues at coordinate 414,749 of VZTR01001692.1, read as the reverse complement.
CTGTATCAGGCTACCTGCACCTCAAGCACTGTCCTCTGCCCCTCAGGAACAGTGTCCTCCTGCCCTAACCTGCTTTGTGCTCTCCTGACAGTGCCTCTTGGCACATGGTGGGACTTTGAGATTTTCAAACAACAGCCTTCTCTTCTGCTGTGCCTCTCCAATTCTGCTTTGCTAAAGAGGTGGAATCAGGTAGCACCAAAAATTACTTTGTCAGGTGGGTGTCATTCCTCAGCTGCAGTCCTCAGTGTAGTGCAGATGCCAATCTCCCCAGTGCAGGAAATGCCTCCTGCCTTTGTCCTGATGGTGGGTACTGCTGTGGAAGTTTTCACAGAAGCCTGTATGGGCAAGATGTACTCTGATTGCAAAAGGTAGAGCTGGTTTCCTGTTCTTGATGTAACAAGTCCAGCTTGCAGTGGTTTTTTTTGTTTCCTTTCATCCCACTGAGTCATGGACTTGTAGGATGTGAGCTCATGAATGAGTGAATTCGAGCTAGTGACATCACACTGGCTCCCTAGGATGGAGAGCTGCTCATATAAAAACAGGGTTACAAACCCAGACTTCTCTTCCTGGAGTTTGAAGAGCAAACCGACTTTGAAGTTATCTTTAAGGAAGAACCTGTTGAAGGTGTTGAGATATTAGTGACTAAGTTGTGCCATTTGGCAATGGGGTTAGTGACACTGAGAAATTTTTCAGCATTTAAGGAGACCTAACAAGAGAATCAAAGAACAAACCCCGACCAACCCCAAAATAACAATAATAATAATAATAATATAAAATAGTGTTACTCAACTCCCACAAAAACCAAGAAGGCCTAGAACACAAAACCTGTGGATACACACGTTTACTGTGCTCTGTTGATGTGGTTGCAGACATAACCATGTGCAGGGTGACAGAAGACATGGTGATCTAGCAGTATGAACGCTTCACTGGCAGAAGTTTAAACTGGTCTCCTGTAAACCACGCTGCCAAGAGTGGTGCATGGCACTCTTGTCCTTTGCCTCTCCTCTGAACCAGAGGGGGAAGCAGATGCTATAAACCTGTTTCTCCCAGAACTATGCCAATCCTCATCACAGGAAAAAAGACCAAACCTTCTGCTGCCTGTGCGAGGCAGCTTTCAATCCTCTTTAGACCACTGGACACTCCCTCAACAAAGCTTTTCTAAGGTAAAAAAGGCACAGCTCCAAAGGTTTGTCATATCCTGCTCTTTCCTGGTCAAATGCTTTGGGCCCCTGGCTCTGTCTCATTTCCTGGGTCTTGGAGCGACTTCTGCAGTATGTTTTGTTCATGGTTTTGTCCTGTAAACTCTAGGCAAGAAGTCTTCTCTGCCACACATGGCTACAGAAATGAAAACACTGCAATTGTCATTGCATACCCAAAAGCAATAATGAATTATAGCTGGTTTATTAAATAAAAATATACACAGATATCTAGCTAAAATGGATTTAAGTGTCCATAAAATGATTAGATGTGTTTCCAGACTAAGGAGGTACACAAAGAAATGCATTTAGAAATCACAATCTATTTACCTGTGTGTCTGTGTGTGTACATGTACATATATGCACCTTTCAACAGAATCAGCTCTATCATCTGGATATTTTCAGCAATCTGCCTCTCTTCTTTCTAGGAGTTTTTATTTCTGCTCAGGAAGCATTATTTAGTTTGACTGATCAGTTCAAATCTGCAATGTTCGAACCCAGACGAAAAGAACCTGAGAAAATCAGCAGAGATGGTTACACAAAGTGAGGCAACTAAAATCCAATGAAAAGGAAAAATAGGATAGTTCTTTGACAAAGGAGACTTTGGAATCTCTTTTGTTGTGCTCTGTTTTTGCACCCCAGGCTTTGTTGGTGGTTATTAACCTTCCCTTCCCTTCCCTTCCCTTCCCTTCCCTTCCCTTCCCTTCC